>SJYT01057895.1:7851-89868 GCA_006410635.1 Cephalophus harveyi | reverse complement strand
TTTTTTTTTTTTTTTTTAGTATTTATTTTTTTATTTAGTTGGGCTATGCCAGGTTTTCACTGCCACATGTGGGATCTGATTCCCTGACCAGGGATCGAATCCTGGGGCCCCCTGCATTGGGAGCATGAAGTCTTAGCTGCTGGACAATGAGGAAGGGCCTCTTCATGGATTCTGACCCTCTATTCCTCCCACTTCAGTCTCGTGTCTCTTTTACTATGAGTATTGGAACCTGTTTTGCTGAGGACAATACATACTCTTTAAAAAATAATTTTAAGTCCATCTAGGTCATATACACATTATTATATATAAAATAGATAACTAGTAAGTGTCTATTGTATAGCAGAGGGAACACTGCTCAATATTCTGTAATAATCTACATAAGAAAAGAACCTGGAAAAGATATGTGTATATGTATAACTGACTCACTTTGCTGTATACCTGAAACTAACACAACCTTGTAAATCAACTGTACTTCCAGGAAAGTCCATCTATGTCAAATAGAGGTTGAAGTGTCATAGCAACAGTAGTTTAAAATGCGTTTGATTAGGATCTTACAATTTATAAATGAAGCTTAAGACAGAGAAGATCAGGTGATTTCACCTTGAAGTGAAGGCGCTCAGTTGTGTCCGACTCTTTGTGACCCCGTGGACTGTAGCCCACCAGGCTCCCCCATCCATGGGATTCTCCAGGCAAGAACACTGGAGTGGGTTGCCATTTCCTTCTCCAGGGAATCTTTCTGACCCAGGGATCGAACCTAGGTCTCCTGCATTGCAGGCAGACGCTTTAACCTCTGAGCCACCAGGGAAGCCCAAATATGCAAAAGTTAGAATTATGGTCTTATTCTCAGACAAAGACTAAAACCAGTATTCATTGAATGGAGAAGTTATCTTTAGGGGAGGGGGAACTTCTTTCAGTTTTGATCAATTTCTAAAAAGTGATCTAGGTTTTCATTAACTTTTCTCAAAGACTTAGCTTATGCCTTTGTTACATCATGTTTTTGACATTCCTAAATTGTCATCATCCTTGTATATTTTCCCTTAACATGTTTAACTCTGCCAAGCCTTTGTCTGTCAGTCATTTCATGTGTGAATCAACTAATGCAAGCAATTGTCTTCAAAACTCCATTGGTGGATTTTATTAAATATGACAGTATTTTTAAAATTAAAAATATCCCTTTGCAGTAGATTTGCATGGTGTTGGCATGTGATTGTGTTCTATATACAAATAGCAATCAGTGATAATATTTAATTTTTTACTTCCATATTTGATTTAGTTTCTACTGTATACCAAAGTGACTCAGTTATATACATATATACATTCTATGTCATATTCTTTTCCATGATGGTTTTTCACAGGATATTGAATATAGTTCCCTGTGCTGTACAGTAGGACCTTGTTGTTTCTCCATTCCCTATATAAGAGTTCACACAGTGACATTTATGATGGATATTTGGATGCAGATGCTGAGTGTGGAGAGATCACCAAATGAGGTCTACATTTCCATCAACAGCATCACAGAGCCCTTGCATTTCTTCTGCTATCTTCCTGCCTTCTGTTTCCTCATTTTCCCTTCCTTGCTGTAGGGAAACCTGGTCTGTATGCCTTCATATATTTATGGTTATGAGGAGCAGTGAATGTATTTGTGGTGTATCTTTTTTCAGGCAAACCTGCAATAGTAGGTGATAACTAGTGTCTTCACAGTCATTGGGCAGGAAGATGGTGACTCTATCAACAGGAGTTTAAAAAATCAACACAGATTTGGGATGAACAGGTACACAGTGCTATATTTAAAATAGATAGCCAACAGGAACTTGCTGTACAATGCAGGGTGGTGATGGTGGTTTAGTTGTCCAACTCTCGCATCCTCATGGACTCTAACCTCCCAGGCTCTTCTATCCATGGGATTCACCAGGCAAGAATACTGGAGTGGGTTACCATTTCCTTCTCCAGGAAGTCTTTCCGACCCAAGGATAGAACCCGAGTCTCCTGCATTGCAGGTGGATTCTTTACTGACTGAGCCACCAGGGAGCAACATAACACAGGAAACTCTGCTCAATGTTATGTGGCAACTTGGGTGGGAGGGAGCTTGGGGGAGAATGAATACATGTATGTGTATGGCTTGAGTCCCTTGTACTCCAGTACAAAATAAAAAATTTTTAGTTTAAAAAAGTTTAATAAAATGGAAAAAAAAAAAACTAAAAAAACTCAACAGAAATTCGTATATATGCACTATGAGCCTCATCCTGCAAATTCCCACTGCCCACCCAAGCTTAAGTGTGTCTCTCCCACAGCCTTATTTCTTTAAATGTCTACCTGGTATTCCCTGATTCCCCTGTGACCCACTCTCAGCAGAGTGGGGCTTCTTTGGCCGGTGTAATGTCCTGGTGCGCCACCGGATGCCCTGACTGCGAACGTTCACTTGTGTTTCTCTGGGTGTGCTTAGTCGCTCAGTTGTGTCCGACTCTTTGTGACCCCATGAACTGTAGCCCGCCGGGCTGCTCTCTCCATGGGACTCTCCAGACAAGAATACTAGGGTGAGTTGCCATGCCCTCCTTCAGGAGATCTTCCCAACCCAGGGATTGAACCCAGATCTCCTGCATTGCAGGTGGGTTCTGTACCATCTGAGCCACCATGGAAACTTGTGTTTCTAGACAAAGACAAACCCATTCATGGTTTGAATGCTTGACCCCTATAGTCCCTTCCATCAGACCCCAGCAATGGGCCTATCCAAGAAGGAGCTATATGCTGACATGCAGACTCTACAAGTCACCTTTGCCATCAGAACAATGAAGACAAAAGCCAAACTCTACAGTGGGAGGCATCCAGGTGAGGGGTCAGAAATGGCTTGATCAAGAAGGTGATGGCCACTTTTCCATGGGAGTACTCACTTCATGGATTGACTTCCTTACGTCAGGCTTTCCTGAACCCCACCCATCATGGACTGATCTGGAGCATGCACCATCTGCATTAGCACTGCAAACCCACCCAGCATACTCTGGTCAGGAACCTTCCTTGGGTGCTCAGATGGAGGATAGGTATGGTCATGAGTTTCAGGGGAAGCTGCCCCCTGCCACATGATGATATGAGCAAGTAATCACTGCATCCCCCATCCAAAGGCCTCCTCTTGTTTCATCTATTCCCCAACTTCTTCCCCATTGACCCTACAGTCATACTTTTACATGAAGGCTCTCAGTGCTAAAAATAGGATGTGCAACTGGAAGAAAAGAAAGGAAATAACCATTTCTGAACCCCACCTGGTTTACAGAAGGACTTCCTAAAGACAGAAAAAATACAGAAGTATCGTAGATACACAGCAGGCCTGTGCTTCTCTTTAGATGGTATTGAGTGTGGTTTAGCACAGTAATAGTCATTATGATGACTGGGGTTTGCTTTCGGCACCTGTAGGTGGGGCCCAGAATGGCAGGTGGTTCCACACAATGAAGAATGTCCCTTACGCAGTTTGAAATTCTAATGTTCTGCAGACATTTTTGTAGGACTCATAACTCATCTGAAAGAGTGTGACTTTTTTTCACTTTTCCCTACTTCAGAGATCTATAATTTAGCTTGACTTATTGTTCCTAGTTCAGTTAAGATCATTCTGTACTTTTTTTTAAATTGAAGTATTGTTGACTCACAGGGTTGTGTTAATTTCTGCTATACAGCAAAGTGACTCAGGTATACATACATATGCATTCTTTTTTTTTTTTAGTATTCTTTTCCATTATGGTTTATCATAGGGTATTGAATATAATTCTCTGTGTCATTCTGTACGTTTTTAGTTATCTTATAACAATAAGTCTAGTCTGTGAATTCTTATCCTAGGTATACAGTTTTTATTCCAGGGCTTGTGCATACACTTGTGTTTTTTTGTTTCCTGTTTTTCTCATTCAGAACAGTCTCAGATCAACTCTTAAATCCAAATTTATTTTTCATCCTTGGGAATAAATATTTCTCCACCTCCTAATATCTTCCAGTGATGATTATTTCCAAGCATTTACATATTGAAATCAATGTTAGCTTATTATTTTTTAAAGGTTTAATAGTTTCCTATTTCTCTATGATAAAGAGATTTGCAAACTTTTCCCATAAGGGGTAAGATAGTAAATATTTTTGGCTTTGTGGGCCATACATATGCTTTCTAGTCTGCATAATCTTGTTTCTTTTTAAACAATATTTAAAAATGGCAAAGCTGCTTTTAGCCCAGAATCTATGCACAGACAAGCTTTGGCTGGATTTGACCACCGACCATAGTTTGCTGACTCTGAAAAAAAAAATAAACAACAACTCTGAATGTGGCTACAGGGACTCTCTCCCTCTACCCACCCTTCAGCTGTATCTCTCATGCCTCAGTTTCAAGCCCTCTGCATGTTCCAGTCACACTGGTTTCTTTTGTTTTCTTCAACCCACCCTGCTCCCTCCAAGCTCAGGGCATTTGTATGTGCAGTTCTTTCTGCCTGGAAACCAGCCTGGAACTTGGCCTGGAGATCGCAGGCCAAGGCTTGTTACACCAGGAAACACATCCTTATCTCCCTGAGTACAGCAGGGTCCTCTAACATAGCTCTCATCTCACCAGCTGCTTCTGTTTCTCACCTCTTCTTACCGTGGCTAATTTACATTTGTTGACTGGATCATTTATTTCATATCCATCTTCCTCGCTAGAATATGTGCTCTGGAAGGGCAAGAATCTTCATCCATCTGCTCTTTGGGGGCTAAGAGGGAACCCTGGATTATGACATTTGCCAGTTTCCATGGTGCGACTATTCCCCCCAGCCTCAGAACCCTCCTACACTGTTGGTGGGAATGTAAATTGGTGCAGCTCCTATGGAGAACAGTATGAAGGTTCCTTAAAAAGCAGAAGAGAGTTACTGTATGACCTCTCAGTCCCACTCCTGGGCATATATCCAGTATACGTGTGCAGTTGTGCCCAGCTCTTTGTGACCCCATGGACTCTAGCCTGCCAAGCTCCTCTGTCCATGGAATTTTCCAGGCCAGAATACTGGAGTGGGTCATCATTTGCTTCTGCAGTAGATCTGGAGAAAACTATAATTTGAAAAGATACATGCACCCCTATGTTCATTGCAGCACTATGCATAATAGCCAGTGCATGGAAGTAACCTAAATGTCCACTGACAGAGGAATGGATAGGGAAGGTGTGGTACATATATACAATGGAATATTACTCAGCCATAAAAAGGAACAAAATAATGCCATTTGCAGCAAGATGAATGGACCTAGAGACTGTCACACAGAATGAAATAAACAGATGAAGATGAATAATCATATGACACCGTGTACATGTGGAATCTAATAAAGGGTACAAATGAACTTATTTACAAAACAGAAATAGAGTTGCAGATGTGGAAAACAAACCTATGGTTACCAGAGGGTAAGTGGAGGAGGGTTAAACTGGGAGACTGGTATTGACATATACACACTGCTGAGTCGCTTCAGTTGTGTCCGACTCTGTGTGACCCCATAGACGGCAGCCCACCAGGCTCCCCCGTCCCTGGGATTCTCCAGGCAAGAACACTGGAGTGGGTTGCCATTTTCACCTACTGTACAGCACAAGGAACTCTACTCAGTACTCTGTAATGGCCTATACAGGGAAAGAATCTAAAAGAGGGGGTGGTATATGTACATATATAACTGATTCACTTTGTTGTACAGCAGAAAGTAACACAAAATTATAAATCAACTATACCCCAATAAAAAATTTTGGAAAAGAAAATATTTCCACTCCAGTCGAAGTCAAGCTACTAAAATGATGTCAGTGCATGTGGAGGTCGAAGAAGACGTTTAGAATCAGCTTGGCCTGGGCAACCACTGGATCTCCATCTTTATAAGCTAACTTTTGTATCTGCATCTCTATCACCCAGCAGTGTCCAATAAATAAGAATTCCTGACATATCACTTGAGTGAATGAATTAATAAAGTAAATATTAGCAGGGAAAGCAAGGAAGCATATACGTAAAAGGAGGAAATGCAGTATAATTTGGTTCATTTCCATTTTGCTTCTCCAGAAGTACTCCAGTTACCCAACATCAGAGTATTATAAGGTAGAAACAGAGGACGTGAGAAGACAAATTTATGGGGACAAAAACTTCATTATAAAGTGCATGCAAGCTCAATCGCTCAGTCTGTCTGACTCTTTGTGACCCCATGGACTGTAGCCTGCCAGGCTCCTCTGTCCATGGAATTCTCCAGGCAAGAATATTGGAGTGGGTAGCCATTTCCTTTCCCAGGGGATCTTCCCGACCCAGGGATCAAACCTACATCTCCTACATTGGCAGGTGGATTGTTTACCACTGAGACACCAGGGAAACCCTAATTATAAAGTACATACATTAAAGGGATCGTGTCTATTTTTCCTCCTAATGAGAGGCTTTTATTCTGAAATGTTAATGAAAAAGTTAGAAAAAAGATATCAGTAATAGAAAACTTTCATCCTGTGATAATGTCTGAGAAAAACAATTTTTTAAAATAATAGCCTTATTTTAATCTTGAACATGAGATGTGAAGGGAAGGAAAAAGAAGTCCATGGCACTTGCATTTAGGAGACATCTGGTTGCCCCTGTCTGAATTTGATGCAAAGTTTCAAAATGCCACTGCAGACAAATACTGGCTAGGTCAGAAGGATACTTGCAGGTGGAACTGGAAAAGGTTAGTGCCTGGACTAATGGCTCCTCCACCCCTTCACTCATTCCTCATGTCTCTTTCATTGATAGAATCATCCACATATAATTTGTCATTTGCCTGTGGTGTCTTCCGTACTTGAAAAATTCCTTCAGTTTCCCAACAAGCAGATCCTGAGACAAGACTGTGTGTGATTTATAAAGGAAATGTCCCCCATAAATCACTAAGAGGTCAGGGAGAGTAGAAGAAGAGAAGAGCCCAGGCACTCGTGCTGTTTTCGAAGTCACGTGCAGGGTGGTTTTAGCCTAACCCCATAGGGAGCCCATGGAGCATGCTCAGTGCCTCCAACTGATTCGGCTGGAGGTGAGAGCTCCCTTTCTGCACCATCAGGCTCCGTCCAAGGCCAACCACCAAGGGCAGTGATTGCTACAGCACGTGCAGCCCTTTGTACTTGTGGGCAAGATGGCTCCGGAAACTCAAGAAAAGCCATCCAGGGAAAGTCACAGGTAGATATCATTACAAATGAAAGCCCTTAGATGCAGAGAAAAGGGAACCCTCCTGTGCTGTGAGTGGGGATGTAAACTGGTGCAGCAATAGTGGAAAAGATGTAAACTGGTGCAGCAATAGTGGAAAAGCTTCAAAAAATGAAGCTAGAACTACCATATGACCCAGCAATTCTGCTCCTGGGTATATATCTGAAAGAAACAAGAACAGTAATTTTGAAAAGATACATGCACTCCAGTGTTCATGGGAACATTATTTACAATAGCCAAGACATGGAAACAACCTAAGTGGCCTTCAACTGATGAATGAATAAGGAAGATGTGGTACATACATACAATGGAATGGTACAGTGTAAGTGTGCATGCTCAGTGGTGTTAGACTCTTTGAGACCCCATGGACTATAGCCCGCCAGGCTCTTCTGTCCATGGTATTCTCCAGGCAAGAATACTGGAGCGGGTTGCCATACCCTTTTCCAGGGGATCTTCCTGACCCAGTGATTGAACCCACGTCTGTTGCATCTCCTGCACTGGCAGGCGGATTCTTTACCAGTGTGCCACCTGGAAAATCCTAATGGAATAGTAGTCATAATAATGAATGCTATTTTTCCATTTCCAGCAACATGGATAGACCTAGAGGGCATTATGCTTAGTGAAATAAGTCAAAGAAAGACAAATACTGTATGTTGTTGCTTACTCGCTAAGTCGTGTCTGACTCATTTGCAACCCCGTGGAGCCTGCCAAGCTCCTTTGTCCATGGGATTCCCCAGGCAAGAATACTGGAGTGGGTCACCATTTCCTTCTCCTAATAATATATAATATCACCTATATCTGAAATCTAAAAAGATTTACAGCAAACTAGTGAATATAATTTTAAAAAGAAGCAGTCACAGATATAGAGAACAAACTAGTGGTTTCCAGTGGGGAGAGGGAAGGGGGGGGCAAAACAGAGGGAGGGGGTGGGTAGTATAAACTATCGGGTGTAAGATGGGCTCAGGGATTCACCATATGACACAAGGAATATGGTTGATAATTTTGTAATAACTATAAATAGAAAGTAACCTTTAAAAATTATGTAAATAATATTAAAAAAAGTAAAGTTTAAAAAAGAAAAAGCACTTAGAAGCCAGCAGTAAGGCATGTGGAAATGATGCAGAGATATGAGGAGACTTGGTTGGAACCCTGACACCGTCCATCACCATTTGCTCCCTAGTCATAAGTGGCTCTCATTCACACGACCTCTAGAAAGTGTCCTGAAGCTTTTAGAACTCATCTCGAAAGTTTCCTAAGGGCAGTCATTCAGCTACTAGATGTGCCCTCTCTCCAGCTTTCCTCTGTTTCTAGCAGTTTTACCGATTTATCTTATAGAGTGGCATCTGGGAAAAAGAAACCTAAGTTGCAAATGAAATTTCACTCTCTGCTTCCCCCCATCCACCCCACCGTTTCACCCAGGACACTCACACTTGTGGTGAAAACCAGTTGTCCACGTGGTTGGTTACAGAATACACTCTGATCGTTGGCACACTTTTTTTTTTCTTTTTTTTAACCATAATATGTTGATTTTCTAAACTGGAAAAAAAATACAGGTAACTTCAACATGCATTGACTTGCATCTCAAATATGTAGCTCCTAACTGTTCTAATGCTGGGAGGTCCATGTCAGCATGGTTTCTCCTCTCTCCAAATGATGATGATAGGCCTCCATATCTAATGCTCTTGTTTCCACATCTCTGTTCTGATTTATGGACACATTGTGGAACTTAAAATAGTTGGCTGAAGACCCTAAAGGCAAGCTTATCTTAAAGCATCTTGTTACAAAAAATGTTCCAGCTTTGGTTATACAGAATTCACTCGAAGCATCCAATTTGGGGTCTTGAGGAAGCCCTGTGTAATGCCTTGTGTTTCTCTTGGGGTTTGAAAAGTTGTTTTACTGATCTTTATTGCTAATAAGCATACCTGTCCTGGCAGTGGAAAAAGAGATAGGGTTTTATAACCCAGGGATGCAAACTGGGCATCCTGTACCCAGATCTCTTGGATCCTTTTCTCAGTAGCTGGGTGACCTTGGAAAGATGGTCTACCCTCCTTGACTCCAAATTCCTCATCCACCAACTGGGAGTAAATAACAGTTTATTGGAATGCTCTTTATTCCAATACTATTTATTGGAATACTGTGAAGATAGCAAGAGGTAAGATATAAAATGCCCTTAAAACAGCTCACATTCAAAATACTCAGTGAGTGGTAATTATTCCATCACTTTGGGTAAAGAAGCACGTACATCCAAAAGAAGATTTTCTTTTTGCTTCAAAGTGATGCCCTTCCTTGACCTTGAAATGCGCTGGGGTGGTTCCATTTGATCCTGGAGGATGTGATCATTGACTGTCTGAGCTGACCCAGAGCCTTGTTTTCTGAAAGAGTGTTTTCTTTTCCTTAAATCTGGAGAAGCCTCCGGCTATGGCAGAGCTTCTCTGGTGGCTCAGAGGTAAAGAAATCACCTTCCCATGCAGGAGATGTGGGTTCGATCCCTGGGTAAGGAAGATACCTTGGTGAAGGAAATGGCAACCCACTCTAGTATTCTTGCCTGGGAAATCTCAGGGACAAAGGTGCCTGGTGGACTACAGTCCATGGGGTTGCAAAGAGTCAGACACAACTTAGCAACTGAACAACAGCAGGCTATGTCAACAACCATGTGTCTTTATTTAAAGGTGGAAAACACTTAGATTTTTATTAAAGTATGGTTGATTTACAATATGTTGGTATCAGGTGTACGGCATAGTGATTCAATGTTTTTCAAATTAGATTCCATTAGAGGTTGTTACAAGATAGTGGATATCAGTCCCTGTGCTACACAGTGGGTCCTTATTGCTTATCTAGGCTTGGATTTGGGGACTTGCCTGGTGATCCAATGGTCAAGAATCCATCTGCCAATGCAGGGGACATGGATTCGATCCCTGATCTATGAAGATCCCACATGCCGAGGGGCAACTAAACCCATGCACCAGAACTACTGGGCCCATGCACTAGAACCCAAGCTCTGCAACCAGAGAAGCCTCTGCAATGAGAAGTCCGTGCATTGCAACAAAGAGTAGCCCCCACTCGCTGCAACTAGAGAAAGCCCGAGTGTGACAGTGAAGACCAAACACAGCCAAAAATAAATAAAACTTTTTAAAAATTAAGAAATTAAAGGCTGAGATTTTGAACCCAATGCACCAAGTGGCCCATGTAGGGGGAAGCTATGGGCAAATAAGCAGAGTTCCTCAAATCAAGGATATATTATTCAACTTCTCTCTGAAAGAGAACTATTAAGAGATGCCTCCAAGCCAACTGAGGTGGAACCGGTCAGTAGGGATCTGAGGAGTCCCTAAGAGGGTGCATTACCACACCGCAGCTTTCATTTCTGTCTTGTGTGCAAAGGACAGCTGCAAGCAAGACAGGGCAGGAAGGTGGCGCTTGGCTTCCTGGGCTGGTAGGAGCCACACCAGTGGAAGAATCTAAACCTGCAGGCAGCTCCGTGCCCACAGCGCTCTGAGGTCCGTGATCCAGAACTGAGCCTCTCCACGGGTGACTGTGCTGTCTCCCATGCAAACTCTGCTCAAACTCGACAGCAATACTGCCTTCCAGATGGAGTTCACACAGAAAGCATTGCCCACCCCTGTTGCTAATTATTTAACTCAGTCTCTGCAGGGAGGGAGCTTCCCTGGTGGCGGTAAAGAATCTGTCTACAATGCAGGAGCCCTGGGTTTGATCCCTGAATCAGGAAGATCCCCTGGAGAAGGGAGTGGCTATCCATTCCAGTTTTCTTGCCTGAAGAATTGCATGGACAGAGGAATCTGGCAAGTTACAGTTTATGGTTTCACAGACTGTCAGACACGACTGAGCGGCTAACACTGAGGGAAGGAGATGGAGGCACAATGGGTTGGGCTGGCTCTAGGGCCACTGAAAGTGGCATCTGAACACTTTACGCTGCTCCAGACCCCCAGGCACCCTTGCCTGGAGCTCTTTTCTCTTCCTTCCTCATTCTCTCACTGATGGACCTCGGAAACCCTGAATGTTTCTTCTTCTTGGTTCATCTGTATCTTCACAGATTTTACTGACCATATTTCCCAAATGTGCTCAGTTAGGACCTTCCATTTCAAATACCATTATATACAAAATATTTCCAAGATTGTGGGTATCCATATAATTAAATTTTAAAACTTCTAACATAGTTGCTCATGATCTGGTGGCATAATAGCATGACCTGGATAAAAGGAAAGAGAGAAAGATGGAAGCAAGGATGGAAGGAAGGAAGGGAAGGGAGAGAGAGAAGAAGAGGAAGGGGAGGGAAAGGGGTGAAGGAGGAGAAGAAAGAAGGAAGGAAAGAAAGAAAAAGAAAGGGAAATGACAAAGAAAAAAAGGAAAAGAGAAAAAAAAAAAATCTGTGCCTCACCCCACTCAGAAACAATCAGAACTCGGAGTGTTGCCTCAGTTCAGTTCAGTCACTCAGTCGTGTCTGACTCTTTGCGACCCCATGAATCGCAGCACGCCAGGCCTCCCTGTTCATCACCATCTCTCGGAGTTCACTCAGACTCACATCCATCGAGTCAGTGATGCCATCCAGCCATCTCATCCTCGGTCATTAGTTTATTTGTGAAGTTCTCCCCAGGTATTTCTAATCCCTGGGTAAAGTGGAGAAACACTGCATATGATATATGCAGACATATTTCATAAGCTTCTACTTCACAATACTTTGTCTGTCTCCTATAACAGAGTAGATACCAGGTGTTGTCCTCTGCGCTAGGCACTCTGGAAACAGGCTAAGGATGACTACTCTTTTCAGAGTATTTCAGGCTAAAACCCAAACACTCCCACTGCAAAGGTACAGTCCTTAGCTTTCCAGTTAAACATGAAGAAGTGAGAAATATTGCCAAGTATGGAAGAGTTCTGGAAACTCTCAAGTGCTAAATATTTACAAAAAGTTATTAAAATTCAAATTTCCAGTGATTTGCTAAGACACACAAGATGAGTTCTTCCAAAACTAGATCACCATATGCAGAATTTACAGAGGGAACTGTTGGGGACCTGGTACACACCCTAGTGCATCAGAAATACTGAGAAGCTCCTGCATGCTAAGGAATCATTCAAGAAAAACACACAATTTCAGAATATGTGACCTTCCTAGAGTTTGCTCTAGCTGCCAGGTTAAGAGTTTCCAACCTAGGTTGTTTTCATCAGCAAATCAAAGAGAGGAAAGTTATCTCAAAAGAAACTGTTTGCTTTACCCTTTGGCCAGGCAAGGTATCTAAGGGCAAAGAGAAAATCAGACTTGATAGGAGAACCATGCAAGATTACTGAAGGAGTAAAATTAGAAGAAGCAAATAGAGCACTTTAAACATTATTGTTATTGTGACCAGTGTGGAATGGTACCTCATTGTAATTTTGATCTGCATTTCTCTAGTAATTAGTGATATTGAACATCTTTGCATGTGTTGCTTGGCCATCCATATGTCTTCTTTGGAGAATGGATAAAGATATGGTACATATATACAATGGAATATTACTCAGTCATGAAAAAGAATGAAATTGGGTCATTTCATTCTAGATAGACCTAGTAGAGTCTGTCATACAGAATGAGTAAGTCCAAAAGAGAAAAATCTTTAATGCATATATGTGGAAATTAGAAAAATGGCACAGATCAGCCTATTTTCAGAGCAGGAATAGAGATGCAGACCTAGAGAATGGATGGATGAACGTGGGGCTGGGGGAAAGGGGGTGGGATGAATTGGGAGACTGAGATTGACATATATGCACTACCATGTATAAAATAGATGACTAGTTATATGCTACCATATAGTACAGGGAGCTCAGCTTGGTGCTCTGTGGTGACTTAGATGGGTAAGATGAAGGGGTGGTGGGAGGGAAATCCAAGAAGGAGGAAGTGTATGTATACTTATAGCTGATTCAGTTCACTGAACAGCAGAAACTAACACAGCATTGTAGAACAACTATATCCCAATAAGTAAAAATATATATATTGCTCATGTTATTTTAGATGGGGCAATGGCACCCCACTCCAGTACTCTTGCCTGGAAAATCCCATGGATGGAGGAGCCTGGTAGGCTGCAGTCCATGGGGTCGCTAAGAGTCGGCCACGACTGAGTGACTTCACTTTCACTTTTCACTTTCCTGCATTGGAGAAGGAAATGGCAACTCACTCCAGTGTTCTTGCCTGGAGAATCCCAGGGATGGGGGGAGCCTGGTGGGCTTCCGTCTATGGGGTTGCACAGAGTCGGACACGACTGAAGCAACTTAGCGGCAGCAGCAGAATGGGAAGAATTTGACTAAATGGAGAGATCTATAAAGGTATTTCTGATAAAGTGAACTCTGAGTAAAATATGGGGATGTGGCAGTAAGAAAAGTCCCATATTCCAGTGGAATCTGGAATTGTTCAGTTTTGTTGAGGTTAGGGCACCTGGAAAGGGGAAAAAAAAAGAGAACAGTGTAAAAAGTATGGAGCAGAGTCACGATACTGCAAACAAGGAATTACTACTCTGAAGGAATTCCCACGCACCTCCATTGTGGAGTTGAGTTTCTGAATTCAACTTTTGCTCTGTGAATTTCCCTTTCCTTGTGACTAAACATAGAAGGCAAGGCTCAGAACAGCCAAAAGAAGGATTATCCCATTTCATGAATGGGAGAGGAATACTGGAATGCTTGCAAATTCCAAATATAAAAACCAAGGTTCATTCTAGTATCACTTTCCCAAGTTTCCTGTGCTTGTGGAAACTGTCGTTCAGAGTTCCAAAAAGGCAATGGCATGTGTCTTAGGAAAAGAAGTCTACACAGGGTATCAATCCACAGTGGCTGGCACAGTTTGTTTCTAATTCTTATCACTGCCACTGTTTCTTAAAGAGTTCGACGTCTTTCTTTCAGAAGCCAAGAGAGTGATTCTTGTAGGATTTAAAAATCAGGTGCTAGTCTCTTTTGTCAATAAGTTCACGGTAACATTTTTTTTAGATTCCACATATAACTGATACATGTTTGTCCTTCTCTGACTTACTTCACTTAGTGTGATCATCTCTGCTGCTGCTGCTAAGTTGCTTCAGTCGTGTCCGACTCTGTGCAATCCCATAGACAGCAGCCCACCAGGTTCCCCTCATCCCTGGGATTCTCCAGGCAAGAACACTAGAGTGGGTTGCCATTTCCTTCTCCAATGTATGAAAGTGAAAAGTGAAAGTGAAGTTGCTCAGTCGTGTCCGACTCTTAGCGACCCCATGGATTGCAGCCTACCAGGCTCCTCTGTCCATGGGATTTCCCAGGCAAGAGTACTGGAGTGGGGTGCCATTGCCTTCTCTAGATCTATCCATATTGCTGCCACGGCATTGTTTTGCTCTTTTTTATGGCTGAGTAATAGTCCACTGTATATATGCACCACATATCCATTCATCTGTCAGTGATGAACGGGCATTTATGTTGTTTCCGTGTTTTGTCTCTTGTGCAGAGTGCTTGGGATTCTCCAGGCAAGAATACTGGAGTGGGTTGCCATTTCCTTCTCCAGGGGATCTTCCCAACCCAGGGATCGAACCTGGGTCTCCCGCATTGGAGGCAGACGCTTTAACCTCTGAGCCACCAGATCTATCCATATTGCTGCCACGGCATTGTTTTGCTCTTTTTTATGGCTGAGTAATAGTCCACTGTATATATGCACCACATATCCATTCATCTGTCAGTGATGAACGGGCATTTATGTTGTTTCCGTGTTTTGTCTCTTGTGCAGAGTGCTGCTATGAACACTGGAGTGCTCGTATCTTTTCAAATTATGGATTTATAACTGATTCACTTTGCTGTACACCTGAAACTAACACAACATTGTCCATCAACGATATTCCAATAAAAACTAGAAAATTTAAATAAAGAATACATTAACTAATTACATAGAAGGCTGTGCCATTTTGTTCTTACCATTGCCCACGGTTCACTGTAGCTACTCCTGTTCCACGTGAGAGGCCGCTGCTCGCGCAGGGGGTTTACCTCTGTGACTGGTGTGCTCTCTTTGGGAAGATCTTCTGATCTTCCTTCTCTTCCTTGCCCTCCTCCTCCCCGTGTTCCAAATTCCCCACCATTTATCTACGAGCTTCTTATTGATACATTTGCATAGGTCTGATGGTATGATAAATATTTCAATAGCTTTTCATATCTTAAAGGCCAATTTTTGTCCTCTTAAATGTCAAGGTCAGTGATCATTTTTGCAATTATGTGAAATGCCAATCTCTAGAGACAGATCTGATAGGTGGAAGCGGCTTTGGTCATGTAGGGTTAAAAAGCATCTCTCCTTGCTGCCTCCTTGGTGAACCCTCACCTGTATTTCTTCACATCTTCCCTCAGGGAGTGGCTGGCACCACATCTGCATCTTTTTCACCTGTCACTTAGAAAAGCAGACATTTTATAAAAGCTGACTCTAAAAAAGAAGAAGAGGTAGCCAGAGAATTAAACTAACCAAAATAGCTGAAAAAAATCATCCTGATATTCTGACTTGAATTCATTTTTGGATACGTGTTTACAGAAAACCCAAGACGTCCGAAAACTAATCATTGTCATAATCACTCCCGTTTCCAGGTAACATCTGGCTACTTCTCCTTGCTCATCCATGTGGGTCCCACAGCCCCAGTCTTCTGTTCTGAGTCTCTGCACTTCTTTCTCATTCCCACCAGAAATAAAAAGCCACATCACCCTCAAACACTTTTAAAATTCTGTGCATCCAACTTGAAGGGACTGTGATTTTGGAAAATCCAATATAGGCAGCAAAGAGATTTCTCGGAGTGGGAGAAAAGAATCCTGTCCTCCTGGATGGAGCTCAGGGAAGAAAGATTTAGGAAATTCAATCAGCACTTCATGTAGTCATCCACAAACACCTGTTCTGGGGACTCTGAGCAGCTCACAAGAAACAAGGGTTGGGAAGCTTGAGCAATGGTGTCTCAGGCCAGGCCAAGGCTGTGAATCTTCTTAAAGGCTGTTCTTTTGGATATTGAATATCTTTTTTTTCCCTTTCTTTTTTTCATTGGTATATAGTTGATTTACCATGTTGTATTAGTTTCAGGTGTACAACAAGGTGATTAAGTTATATATGTATCTATTCTTTTCAGATTATTTTCCATTATAGATTATTACATGATATTGAATATAGTTCCCTGCGCTATGCAGTAAATCCACGTTACTTTTCTATCATATATATAGTAGTGTGTACCTGTTAATCTCAAACTCCTAATTTATCTCTCCTTCCCTCCCCTACCCCTTTCCCTTTGGTAGCTATAAGTTTGTTTTTTATGTCTGTGAGTCTATTTCTGGTTTGTAAACAAGTTCATTTATATCTTTTTTTAGATTTCACATATAAATGATATCATGATATTTGTCTTTGACATATTTCACTTGGTATAATAATCTTTAGGTCCATCCATATTGCTGCAAATAGCATTTATTTCATTTTTTTATGACTGAGTAATTTTCTATTATATGTAAATATATGTATATATCATACAGATTATGCTGCTACTGCTGCTAAGTCGCTTCAGTTGTGTCTGATTCTGTGCGACCCCATAGACGGCAGCCCACCAGGCTCCCCCGTCCCTGGGATTCTCCAGGCAAGAACACTGGAGTGGGTTGCCATTTCCTTCTCCAATGCATGAAAGTGAAAAGTGAAAGTAAAGTAGCTCAGTCATGTCCGACTCTTCACGACCCCATGGACTGCAGCCCACCAGGCCCCTGCATCCATGGGATTTTCCAGGCAAGAGTACTGGAGTGGGGTGCCATCGCCTTCTCCGCATATAGATTATATATGTGCATATATCACGTTTTCTTTGTCCATTCATCTGTCCATGGTCATTGAAGATTGCTTTTCTGACAGACCCTTTGAACGATAATATAAGTGCGCGTGGAAATTGTCTATTGCCTGCCAGGCACGCCCACCCAGCCCTCACTGTTGTTCTCTCCTTCTCTCTCCTTCTGTCCAGTGTAAGTGGTGCCTCCTATGAAGTCATGCAGATCGACGTAGAAATCGAAGAACCCAGCGACCCGCCAGCCACGCAGCTTGTCACATGGCAGGTTGAATATCCAGGAGACATCACATCTGACTTGGGTGTCTCCAAGATCTACGTGAGTCAGAAAGACTTGATCGGAGTCATCCCACTGGCCATGGTAAGAAAGTCCCTGCCCTGGGCTGTTAATACAGACCTCAGGGAAAGGCAAAGTATCACACACATGACCTAAACACACTGGGAAAATGTCAGTGAGCCCAGAACCAGGGTCAGGGGAAACTGACAGAGTTATTGCAAATTGCTGATTCTAAATATATACTCATATATATCTTTAAAATACTATTTAGAAAATAATCAAAATCCAGGCATAGATTTGGGCCTTCCACTATAAGAAAAGTATTGATGATTTTATCAAGATGTTTGTATGATACACTGGAGACTAGTCAAGGATCTTAAACATGTATACCTGCAGAGACCAAACAGATCTAGCATCTGAGTAAAAGGTAACACGTGACCTGACAAATACCTACCCAGTGAAAAGGCCTACCCAACAGGAAAGCCATGCAAGAAATTCAAGGAAAGCCATGCAGGAAAGCCAAGGAAAACTCTGAATTCTTAAGACCTACTGACTTTTCAACAGAAAACATCCATATAGTTTTAGTGTGAACCATCAACTCCTTGTTAGAGCTATTTTATTTTAAATCAAGCTTATCTAGGAAAGGGCTAGCTATAATCCATTCACAGGCCATCTATTTGTAACTTGTAAAAGATTTAGGTCTCCAAGTCAGTCCATGTGTTTCCTAGGATTTGTGGAACAGAGATGGGTTTTCATCCTTAGGTAGGACCTGCCCCCTGGTTGCTATGCAATGGGTCACATTGCGTGTGGGAAGGCTAAACACCCAGGTTGACCTCAACAAACACACTGATGCCTTATCTAGCCTCACCTTTTCCCAGGGTCTCTCTACAAAGGAATAATCCGTTTTCCTAATGTGAGTTTTCACAGTGCAAATGCTTGGGATTGAGAGTCTGCTGCGAGTACTTTGAGCTTCCTCATGTTACAAAAGTACTTTTACTGTTGGAAGTGAAGGATTGGTTGACCTATGTCAACCAGCCTCATGTCTCCCCCTTACCATCTATTAGGAATTATTGACAAGCGTTATTATGGGGCCATGAAAGGATGTCAGGAATCAATCTTTCAATACAAGGTAACATGGACAGTTGCTTAGTGACACTAAGTTGGTTATTATACTGTTCGTTAGGCGATGTGATAAGGGCTCTTATCAACTGTTTCTTTTATTACATTTTAAAGGCACCAAATCTCCCCTGGTACGTTATTTCATACGTGACAGCAGCGCTCCTTCGTTTAGGCTATTAGTGGTTCTGTTACTGGCAATGGCAAGACCGTTTGTCTTGAATAAGTAATTATTTGAATTTGTTCCCCTTTTCAGCACCTTTAGTCTGAGGAGCTGTTAGCCATACACTGCACGGCTTCTGTTGCTTGGCTCAGCATCAGACAGTCTGCTCGGTTTCCCGAGTTCAGCATTTCTTCGGCCGAGACTGTCAGCCTGTTTCAGACCCCACTGTTCTTCATAACCTACATGAATCCCTGCTCACATGAATCCACTTTCTGTCCTCTCCTGGTCTCTCAAACTGTTCTCACCTTGCATCACCCTTTCTGGCTACGATACGTGTAATTGTAGAAGTGTGTGTAATGGCAGAGCTAGAAGAATCTCAGTTTTTATCAGTTAGGAATTGTGTTTGGCTGAAAACAAGCCCTAACCTGCCCTCCCTACTCACTCCATTTTACCCCTGGCCAGTAGTCACTTTAATACAAGTGTGTTTTTCCTTCATGTAAAAGAACTCTTAAGGTTTGTAGTGCAGGGCTGGTACATTGCCCCATGCTATCTGAGACTCAGTCTTCATCTTTATTTCTGCTTCAGCACTCGTATTAAAGTGACTACCTGCTAACCTCTCCTTATGGTTACCTTATGGTCCAAAATGACTGCTGGTATGCCAGCCAACATATCCGTATCCTGCCAGCCAGAAAAAGGAAGAGATATAGAATTGGATCCATTCCTTTTCCCTTTCAAGAAGTCGTCATAAGAAGCCAATGTAATATTTCTGTGTGTATCCAATGAACAAGAACTTGGTTATATGGGCATACTTAGTTGGAAGTCTACTTTTTAGCATGGCACATTTGCTCAGGTTCCGTTACAAGGAAACAAGAGATTAAATATTGCAAGGCAATGAGCAGTATTTGAAACAATCCTTCTCCATTTCCAGATGAGGAAACTGAGGCTCAGAGAGGTTCCTCATCCAGGCACCTGTTTTCCATTCTGTGTTCATCTTTATGAGCCTCCTGGGAAGCAAAATAAAATATACATATATCTTAGTCTCCACTTACCAGCTCTTGTTGTTCTTTAGTTGCTCAGTCGTGTCTGACTCTCTGCAACCCCATGGACTGTAGCCCGCCAAGCTCCTCTGTCCCTGGGATGCTCCAGGCAAGAATACTGGAGTGAGCTGCCATTATTAGCCATGCATCCATGCTTAATTTCACTCTGGCTCAGTTTCCTCATCCACAAAGGGTGAAAGAGATAATACTCATAAGGTTGATGTAAGAGATGGTGATAATTCAAGAGGCCCTGGAAGAGCACCCAGTGAATTCAAGCATACAATAATTGTTTGCTCTTAATGCAATCACTTAGTTACTAAATGCAAAAGATAAATAATTCCCTAGCAATTATGTTGTAAAGTCTTTCAGGAAAGGGAATGTTCCTAGTCCCCATGTTTCCCAAGATAAGAAGAGTGCTAGGCAGTGTGTAGATGCTCACTGATCCTTTTTTTTTTTTTAACAATTTTAAACAGTTACACTCCATTTACAGTTATTACAAAGTATCAGCTATATTCCCCACATTGTAACAGTAAGTCTTTGAGCCTACCTTACAGCCAATACTTCATACCTCCCTCTCTCTTACCCCTATATCACCTGTTCACCACCTCTCCCAACTGGTACCCTAGTTTGTTCTCTAGATCTGTGAGTCTGCTTCTTTTTTGTTATATTCACTAGTGTGTTGTATTGTTTTAGATTCCACATATAAGTGATATCATACAATATACGTCTTTCTCTGTCTGACTTATTTCACTTAGTGCAATGCCTTCCAAGTTCTTCCGTGTTGCTGCAAATGGCAAAATTCGGTTCCTTTTTGTGGCCGAGGCATATTCTTTTGTCTATGTACACCACATCTTCTTTATCTACTCATCTGTGGTTGGACACTTAGGTTGTTTCCATGTCTTGGCTGTTGTGAATAGTGCTGCTCTGAATATTGGGGGATGCACTCTAATTCTTGAATGGAAGTGAATGAATTGCATTAAAATTGCATTAAAACATGTGGTCTGAGGAGTTTTTTGCTAGTACCTTCTGAGCATCTTCCTCTGAAACTTAAAGTCTTCACGGTTCTGACTCCACAGTCTTTTGTATTTGGAGCGTTTTGAGTCCCTTTTCCAGAGAAAGTTGCATCATTTCACCTTTGACTTGATTGGAAAAAACTTCACTTGTTTTTAGAGGAGTTGTCATTAAATAGACTTTTTGCTGTATATTTTCATTTTTACTTTATTTTTGTTCATTATATGTTTGTTGAGAGGTATGTGAAATCGGATATCATTCTATTATCTACTCATTTGTGCCAAATATTCTTTTTTATTGAAGTTTGTTTGATTGACAGTGTTGTGCCAATCTCTGCTACACAGCAAAGTGACTCAGTTATATACATACAGGCATTCTTTTTATATTCTTTTCCATTATAGCTTGTGACAGGACATTGAATATCGTTCCCTGTGCTGGACAGGAGAACCTTATTGTTTATCCATTCTAAATGCAGTACTTTGCATCTACCAATCCCAAAGTCCCAGTCCACCCCTCTCCTCCCCTACATCCCCCTTAGCAACCACAAGTCTGTTCTGTATGTCTGTGAGTCTGTTTCTGTTTTATAGATAGGTTCATTTGTGCCAGACCCAACAATCTCACTCCTGGAAAAATAACCAGAAAAAACTATAATTCAAAAAGATACACATACCACCCCGCACACCCCCACCCCCCGGCTATGTTCACAGCAACACTGTTCACAAGAGCCAAGGCATGGAAAGAACCTAAATGTCCATCCACAGATGAGCACATAAAGAAGAAGCGATCCACACATACAATGGAATGCTACTCGGCCATAAAAAAGAGTGAAATGATGCCATTTGCAGCAACATGGATGCACACAGAGATTATCATACTAAGTCAAGTAAGCCAGAAAGGGAAAGACAAATACCATATGATATCACTTAGATGTGTTACCTTTTTTTGAGATGTTAGAGACAGAAGGAAGGCCAACTCACGTGGACCATAATGAGTCCATGAAGAGAGACTACTTTGAGTTGAGCTCAAGGTCACATGGAGGCTTGTAAGCTAGAGTACAGAGGTGGATATTTCAGTGTGATAGGGAGTCACTGAAAGGCTTTCAGCGCAGCAGCCGCTGTGCCGATGAATGTTTTTAGAAAGCACTCTGGCTGTGTGTAGAGAATGGATTTGGGGGAGCAAGGGGACATCAGAGCAGACTACTTTGGCTGCTGTGAAATAACTGTGACTTAAGAAATCTGGCGTTTGCTTGTCCCCACCTCTCCCATCTGAATGTGAGCAGCGTTACCAGGTGGCCCCAACGGGTGGAACATAGCATCCTTCTATCCTCTTGCCAAGTGACTCTAAAGACACTGACCTTATCCACATGGCCCCAGATTAATAACAGACGTGTCCATGTAGCAGCCAACCGGACTAGGACAAGGTACAAGGGGAGGTGTGCCCCTCTCCACGAAGGACACGACCCTTCTCTCAATCCACCACCTCTGCTCCCATCCCATCAGCCCATGAACTCAGCTGAGTGATCATGTCCAGAGCAAGGGAGGCTGGGAGAGTGAGTTTTATCACAGGAGCCCCTGTGTCCAGCTATAGATACATTTGGTGAAAATGTATATGGGGAATGTATATATATAGATGTATAATGGGGAGGCACTGAGGTTATTCTGGACCACTCCAGTGGACTGTGGTGATCTCCTGGAGAGATGCAGAGGTAGGCCATTTTAGGATACATCTTAGCAGGTAAATGATAGGGCTTTTCAATACATTGGTTATGGGTGTGAAGGAAGGATGTGGGGGGAAAGGTGAGTCTGATTTTAGACCCAACCCCAAAGTTCCCCATATATGATTGTTGTTCTTCACTGTCTAAGTCATGTCAGTCCCATGGACTGTGGCATCCCAGGCTCCTCTGTCCTCCACTATCTCCAAGAGTTGGCTCCAGTTCATGTCCATTGAGTCAGTGATGCTGTCTAACCATCTCACACCCTACTGTCCCCTTCTGCTTCTGCCTTCAATCTTTCCCTTCAATCTTTTCTAGTGAGTCAGGTCTTTGCATCTGGTGGCCAAAGTATTCGAGCTTCAGCATCAATCCTCCCAATGAAGATTCAGGGTTGATTTCCTTTATGATTGACTGGTTTGATCTCCCTGCTGTCCAAGGGACTCTCAAGAATCTTCTCCAGCACCGCAGTATGAAAGTATCAATTCTTCAGCACTCAGCCTTCATGTCCAGCTCTCACATCCGTACATGACTACTGGAAAAACCATAGCTTTGACAATATGGACCTTTGTTGGCCAAGTGAAATCTCTGCTTTTTTAATACACTATCTAGGTTTGTCATCACTTTACTTCCAAGGAGCGTCTTTTAATTTCATGGTTGCAATCACCATCTGCAGTGATTATATGATAGTACCACAAAAACTTAAAATGTTTTTTTAAAAAGATTTTCTATTATAAAATTTCCTATGGTCTACATTTGCACCCTCAATTCTTTGCCCACATCTCTGATAAACTTTTAGAAATACATTTGAATCAAAGGATGGGAATCAAAAAATTTGCAGTAATATAATATTTTTTTTATAAGAGCCACCAAACTGCCCTCCTCCAGGGGACCCACAGACTGCATCTCCTATGTCCCCAGCATTAGCAGACAGGTTCTGTACCACTAGCGCCACCTGGAAACCCCAGGCCCTTTTAACTGTCCAGTTTATTAGTGTTAAATATTGTCACTGTTGTGCAATGATCTTCAGAGTATTTTCATCTGGCAACTCACTGAACACTAGCCCCCCCCCCTATATTAAGAAGTCCCCCCACAGCATATTTGAATAGGTAGGACTATAATCTTCAGAAAACAATGCTAAAAGTAAATGCAGTTGTGACTCTACACATGGGGTGAGCACACGGCCCCTCTGTTCTTTCTGAGATGTGTAACTTCATCTCCAGGAAAGCTTTGAGATGATGCCCAGTTAAGCTCTTGCATTCAAAGTTCATTTTCCAAAAGATGCTTATTTCTTTCTCAATATTTTGCATATTTTTCCCTGATGTCTATGGCCTTAAAACCTGTGTATTTCTTTTTCTTAAATCCATTCGTGTACCTCTCTGTTATTACAGTATTTTTTTTTTCTGTTCAGTAAATGATCTCTTACTATCTCGTGAGTAAATCTATTTTGTGTGTGTGTGTGTCCTTTAGGAGAAAATTCTGAAGAAAAGGTCATTAAATGAGCATTGCCGTTAATCTAATTAGTGCTTGTCTGTAACTGCATGTCATTGTCGGGTTCTGGGGAGCATGTTTGCATTTCTTCCATTTCTTGCATTTCTTATCAGAAAATATTCTTCCAGGGGTGGGGAGTGGGCGCCCAGTTTCTCAAGGTTCTTTATCATTCTCTCCTATCTGCCTCCTGTGTTTTGGCTAAAACAAGTGTTTTGAGCTTCTGTTGGGATTCAAAGATGATGAGACTGATATTCATCAATTTGAATGCCATATCAGTTAGTTGAATATCCTTTCAAACCTATTAACATGTGTTCTTTACTTTAATATAAAACAATGTTTTCATTCATGCTGGGCGGTAGCTATTTGGGTACCATAACTGTGATGGCTGTTCTGAGTGTAGGATGGATGTGGGTGACTCAGATCTCCTCTGGATTTTAAGGGCACACCCTCCTCTTAATGCTGAGCTTCTGATGTTTCTGATTTTGCTGTGTCTCAGCCTTGACCACTGAATTTTATTTTTTTAATATTTATTTATTTATTTGATTACACCGTGTCTTAGTTGTGGCACACGAGATCTTCGATCTCCATTGAGGCATGTGAAATCTTTAGTTNGATTTTAAGGGCACACCCTCCTCTTAATGCTGAGCTTCTGATGTTTCTGATTTTGCTGTGTCTCAGCCTTGACCACTGAATTTTATTTTTTTAATATTTATTTATTTATTTGATTACACCGTGTCTTAGTTGTGGCACACGAGATCTTCGATCTCCATTGAGGCATGTGAAATCTTTAGTTGCGGCTTGCAAACTGTTAGTTGCGGCATGTGGGATCTAGTTCCCTGACCAGGGATTGAACCCCTACCCCCTGCATGGGGAGCGTGGAGTATTAGCCACTGGACCACCAGGGAAGTCCCTGGACTTTAGTTATTAGAATTGAGTTGGAACTTTAGATAAAAATTAATCACGAGATACCATCTGGACAGGCAGTTATCCTTGAAAATAATCAAAAGTGACTCGGTGATGGTGACGTTCCATGACATTTACATAAGATGACATAAGAGTACAGATGTGTCTGCCAGACCCAGCCCTGAAGATGCTTGGGAAAGGCCAACAGAGTTTTTAAGCAAAAATAGTCAGATGTGCCATGTGCTCTTTATGAAGTGCAATTTGATATATTCCAAACCTTTCTTCAAACATGACACTCATGGGAGAATAGATATCACTCAGAATTCTCTGTATAAGCCCATTTCCCCTGCCACCTCCTCCAGGGAGTCCTCCTGGCTCTTCACAGCCCGACATGATTCTTATTGGACCTTCTGCTGTGACTACCACACGATTTGTGAGCGTAACAATCAAGTTGGGGAATTCAAACACTCTTCAGTTCTTTTTGCTGGTTGAGATCACACCATTGGGAGCAAGAGCTGTACCCAAGATACTTGGAGAGAACTAAACTCTGGATGTCCTTTTATGTACCTTCAAAGTCCTTATGCCATCTTATTGTTTGAACTCCACCTAAATCCTTCTGATCTCCAGGTCCCTCTTCCAAAGTAGAAGGAGCGAGACTCCAGGGCGCCACTCCTGACTTACCATTTACGTCCAAACCAAATGCCTTCTTCTCTTGAGTTTGCCTTAGTTAGGGGCCTCATAAGCCAGATAAGAGCAGATAGCAGCCATTTAAAAAATTGTATTATTTATATATTGGTTGTGCTGGGTTTCAGTTGCAGCACACAGGATCTTTAGTTGCGACACACACACTCTTATTTGGAGCATGTGGGATCTAGTTCCTTGACCAGGGATCGAATCTGGGCCCCCTGCATTGGGAGCCACTGGACCACCGGGGAAGTCCCAGGGAACCATGCAGTTTAGACATAGCCAGATCCTTCTCTTATTTGACTGAGGCCTGAGTTCTTTCTTCTACAATTTTGGGGATTTCAAGAAAGTAATCATCAAATAATCTCTTCCCTCCTGATCTTATTTGCATCTTCTTAAATCTTACCAATCAAGACATGTCCTCCTAAATCCAGGACTCAGCAGAAATTCCATTTCTGTAAACTTTACAGACAAAACTTACCCCCATGCTCATTACCATATAATTTGCTATTGTAAAGCTCCTGATGAAATAAATGCATTTTAAGTAAGCTTTCCTGAATTGAATACATTTGTCTCCTTAAAGCAAATGAACTACCCTTTCATCTCCCATAACTTCCCCTGGTTTTAGGATCGTCAGGAGTTAATCTTCTTGCACACCACCTTGCCTGGATGATCTCCTGTGAACACTGTGGTTGTTATTAAACCATGTCCCCTTCACATTTGTATTCCTGGCTGAAGGCATGGTACCACCCATAGTAGAAGCCCGGAGAACAGTTTTACCACTCACTAGAGCCGTGCGGGTCCTATAGGGTCACACCAGCTTGTTCATCCCCCATCAACTGTGGACTTAGCACAGGTCCTGTGCCCTGACAGTCACCTTCTGAGATCTGAACTTGAGATAGGTGAGGTGAGGTGAGGTGAGGTGAAGTCGCTCAGTCGTGTCCGACTCTTTGCGACCCCGTGGACTGTAACCTACTAGGCTTCTCCGCCCATGGGATTCTCCAGGCAAGAATACTGGAGTGGATTGCCATTTCCTTCTCCAGGGGATCTTCCCGACCCAGGGATCGAACCCGGGTCTCCCACATCAGAGGCAGACGCTTTAACCTCTGAGCCACCAGAGAAGCCCAAAGGCTCCCAAATTATGGAAGGAAAACTCTCTCTCCTGGCTCCAGTAATGAAGTTTCTTTTTATTTTTGTCATCAAAGCAGATTTCTTGGCTCTTTTTTTATTTGACTTTTCATGATATCCTTTTCCTGTGTCAGCCTGCTAATTAATATGCCAGATACCCTCTGTTGTTTTCCTCAGACTTTTTGAAAATTCAATCACATTGGATGGCATAGCACCGCTTTCCTTTTTATATTTTCTCAACCAAGTGCAAATTAAGATGCTGCAACAGGCCTTGAGAAAAATCTCTGCTCCAAGACGCACTCTTTTCTTTGTGTGTCTGTTGAGTCACTATGACTCCCCCAAATACCGTCAGTCATAATGATACTAGGTCCTTACTGTTTATTATGTACCAGGTATGCCTCTAGGTTCCTCCTTGCAGGGATTAACTCATTCAATTCTAAGAGACCCACTGGTGTTGGTACTGCTCTTTTTTTAATTTTATTTACTTTTATTTTATTATTTATTTTTGGCTCTTCTGGGTCTTCATTGCTGCCTGTAGTTGTGATGTGAAGGCTTCTCATTGCACTGGCTTCTCTTGTTGCAAATCATAGGCTCTAAGCACGCAGGCTCATTAATTGTGGTGCATGGGCTTAGTCTAAAACCCACAGGTCTGGGATCTTCCCGCACCAGGGATTGAACCCATGTCCACGCCTGCAATGGCAGGCAGATTCTTAACCACTGGATCACCAGGGATGTCCCTGGACTACTCATATGCCCATTTCACAGATGGATGAAAGCACGCAGTGTTTGAAGAATGGCACCAAGCGATTCAGTTGAGACACTGAGCTGGAATTAGATTCTAGATAGATGGGCTGCAGAGTCTGTGCTCGCAACCTGAAAACAGAGTTAAGGCTGTTGATCAGTTCAATATGTGGCAAGATCTTTGGAAAATGCAAATGCAAGAATGTGCACTCGTAAAAATATGAAATTGAGAAGTCTTAACTGAAATAGGAAAAGTCGTCTGAAAATGAATTATTTATTACGTACAAAGCCACTGCTTTTTCTTTTCAGCCCACTGTGCTACCTTTGATGCTCGCTAATGAGCTGTCCTCTCCAGAGGTGATTTATAATGAGACAGTGGCGGCTGCACCTCGGTGCTTTTAAAGGTACATGGTACAAAACAAATCGGGAGACTTACTGCTATTGTTGTTTAGTCATGTGGTTGTTACAGCCCCAGAGACAGTACAACTGGTTGTTCTCAGTGAACAAATGCTCATGATGTAACTCATTTTGCAGGTACCCCAGAAGGGCAGTCCACTGAAGAAGCATTTACTGAGTTTCCCTCTATGTGCCAGGCACTGGCCTTTGTGAGAAGGGGATAACAGAGCGTGCATCACACTCATGGGAGGTGGCTGGTAAAAAATGTACCATATGATCCAGCAGTTCTGGGCATCCATCCAGACAAAACTGTAATATGAAAAGACACATGCACCCCAATGTTCATAGCAGCACTATTCACAATAGCCAACACATGGGAGCAACCTAAATATCCATAAAGAGATGAGTGGATAAAGGAAGTGTGATACGTATTGTATTAATAAATGGACTACTACTCAGCCATAAAAAGAATGAAATAATGCTCTTGCAACAACGTGGATCGACCTAGACATCATATTAAGTGAAGTAAGTCAGGCAGAAAAGGACAGATATCATATGACATCACTTAATGTGTGGAATCTAAAAAAAAAATGATCCAGATGAACATATTTATAAAACTGAAATAGACTCACAGACATAGAATACACACTTATGATTACCAAAAGGGAAGTGGGGGATAAACTTGGAGTTTGGGATTAACATACACACAGGGCTATATATCAAACAGATAAGCAACAAGGACCTTCTATATAGCACAGGGAACTATATTCAATATCTTGTAATTGCATATAATGAAAAAGAATATATACAAATATATACATATTTATGTATTTACTTTATATTTATATATAAATATCTGAATTACTGAATTACTTTGCTGTATACCTGAAACTAAGACAAGTTTGTAAACCAAGCATGCATGCTAAGTTGCTTCATTCATGTCCGACTCTTTGAGATCCTTTGGACTGTAGCACGCCAGGCTCCTCTGTCCATGAGATTCTCCAGGCAAGAATACTGGAACGGGTTGCCATGCCCTCCTTCAGAGGATCTCCCCAACGCAGGGGTCAAACTCGTGTCTCTTATGTCTCTTGCACTGGCAGGAGGGTTCTTTACCACTTGTACCACCTGAGAAGCCCAAACCAAGCACAGTTCAATTTAAAAAATAAGTAAAAAGTAATTGACCAAGCTGAATTCAGAACTGATCTATGTTTAGGAGAAAATAGAACAGAAGGTTGGGAAGGAGAAGGACTGGCTGGTCAAGCTCTTTGAGATAGGGTCATCTCTGCAGGGGTGATATTTGAGCTGCCAAAAAGGACCCAAATGGAGAGATCTGAGAAGAGCTGGCTTTCTAGACAGAAGGAGAAATGGATGCCAAAGCCCGAAGCAAGGCCAGCTTGATGAGCCTTAGAACAGAGGGCATCCAGTGAAGCTGGAGAACAGTGAGATGGGGAGATGAGGTCAGGGAAGGCAGACACTGGAGTAGGTACCTTATCAGCATGATGTGTGCAGTAGGATTTCTGATTTCTCTGTGTTTAAATCTCATCTGATTCATGATCGGTTTTTAAAATATCATTCTGAACACCAAGGGGAGAACAAATTTGGAAGGGGGGCAACAATGAAAATGGAAATATCACACTGGAGGCTATTTTAATGGTCCATGTGGAAAAGGAGGAGGACTTGGGCTAGGATGATGGCGATATTGAATGCAAGTGGAAGGTCTTGGGCTGTCCTTTCTCAGTGTAGCCATCAGAAACTGCTTATAGATAAGGAGTGTGTTTGGATGGAGAGATGAAATAGCCTAGATCAGTCACAGCTTTCTTATAATCCAATAGGATTCTCTTGTTGCTCAGTCACTTGGTCTTGTCCACCTCTTTGTGACTCATGGACTGTAGCCCGCCAGTTTCCTCTGTTCATGAAATTTTCCAGGCAAGATTACTGGAGGGGGTTGCTATTTCCTCCTCCAGGGGATCTTCCCAGCCCAGGGATCAGACTTACTTCTCTTGCATCTCTTGCATTGGCAGGCAGATTCTTTACCACTGTACCACTTGGGAAGCCCTGAGATGTTCTAAAATATGAGCCATCTAATATGGTAGCCATTGCCACGTGGGATTATTGCGCTCTGGAAAGGTGGCTTGTATCATGGAGGAACTGAATATTTCATGTAATTGAATTAATTTAAATTTAAATACTCATATGGGCTAGTGTCTATCAGATTAGACAGTCCAGTGCTAAACTTTTGGTTTGGGAAACTTAGAGGGCCATCATGCTGTTTTTTGAGATGGCTATCTGTACATTCTCCACATGGTCTGTGGACCCACACTCCACTCTCCTGCACCCTGAGCTATGCTGTTGGAGTGCTTCTTGTATGGATCACCCCCAGTGGGCTGTCTTGTCCACTGGTTGGGTCCAGTAAATGGAAGACAATCATTGGGTGAAAAGAAAGGTTGGCTCTTGTTTTCCCTTACTTCCTTCCCTGATGAGCCACCATTTCTCAATGACTGTGTTGTTCTTTCAATAGCACCAGCTCCTGTCAATCAAAAGTGTGGTTAAGAAACTGCATCAATATCAGCTGTGGAGTTTGTGTTGCAAATACAGGCCTCAGTGTCCACCTGTACTAATAGTTGTCTTATTCACACTCCTTCAACAATTAGGTGAGATTAACCTGAATGCACCATTATGTCTTTTTGTGTAGTTCCTGCCCCCAAATGCATGCATTGAAGTACATATTATTTTATTATAAACAATTTGCTTTTATTTCAGATTTTATAATTCAGTTACAACATTATATTTTGGTTTTTTTAAGCATGTGTGTTGGGAGATGACATTCATTATGGTTCTTATTTTGGATAATAAAGTCAGCACTACTATATTTGTTATGTAAAAGGAGCAATAGCTCAAAAGGGCCAAAAGCAATGGTGTTGACCAATGTTTTCTGTGAGGGCACAGATAGTAAATATTTTCAGGTTTGCAGGCCATACAGTCTTTTTGCAACAATTTAGCAGTATTCTTGTAGCTCAGTAGCAGCCATAACACGTAAGCACATGGGCGTGGCTGAGTTCCAGTGGAACTATTTCTGGGGACTGAAATTTGAATTTTATGTAATGTACATGTGTCACCAAAAAAAAGTATGCTTCTCTTGATTTTTTCCAAATGTAAAAATTGTCTTTTTCTCCCAAATATAAAAACTATTCTTAGCTGCGGGCTGTACAAAAACTAGAGCTTGCTGGCCGTAATTTGCCCATTGCTGATCTAATGTAGACATAGCCTCTTCTTATCTTTGTCTCAGTTTCTTCTTCTGCAAGTTGAGAACATCCCCTCCCTTGGAGTCCAGTTATGCTGTAAGGCTTGACCTTTTTGCCACCTGCAATGCAGGAGACCAGGGTTTGACCCCTGGGTTGGGAAGATCCCCTGGAGAAGAAAATGGCAACTCCAATATTCCTGCCTGGGAAATCCCCTGGTGGGCTATAGTTGATGGGGTCGCAAGAGTCAGACAGGACTTAGTGACTAAACCACTTTGCATGAAACTTCCCTAAAAATAAAACAAATTTAAATAGTAACATTAGCATGAGAAAAGTGTATTTTCTGCTGTAAACACAGATACATTTCCCACCATATGCCACTCCATAAAGAGTTTCCAAAAGATTTAGGGTAGCCAGAGCAGGTAGTCTGAGCCATGATCACACTCTCATCATCTCAGTTTTGACTACTTGGCCTTGTACTTGTTAATTCCCCTCTTGAGCAAAACAAACCTTCCTGACACTTAGAATCAAATGAATGCCTTTCATTTTTGCAGAGTCCTGGGAGACCTCCCCCCCAACACACACACTCACACACACACACACACACACACACTCACAATGTTTATTCTTAAATCTGCCTCAGTATTCCTCACATTCTTTGGTTGACTTCATCGTCTTCCTCTTTGGTGATTTCCACTGGATGATATCAAAATTTGTTGGCTGTGCTGCTTCCATTAACCTTCCAATTAACCTCATTATCTAAGAGTTGAAGGTGGTACAGGAAAAAGAGAGCTGGTAACTGATCTAAGGGCATGCTTGCCACTAAATCTCAGTGTCAACATTTCCTTGTCTCTTGAATTATTTGCTAAGGGCTGGCTCACTCCACGGAGAAGGCAATGGCAACCCACTCCAGTACTCTTGCATGGAGAATCCCAGGGACTGAGGAGCCTGGTGTGCTGCAGTCCATGGGGTTGCAAAGAGTCGGACACGACTGAAGCAACTTAGCAGCAGCAGCAGGCGCACTCCAGGACCTCCAGAATCTTGGCAGCAATTGCCAGAAGGTGAAAACACCTCTCAGAAAACAGGATTGCATAGATGATCCATGGGCTTTTCAGACATTTAGGCCAACAGCCAAGCCACTGTTGTCTATCTGTGGAACTTGATATTTTTCTCACAAAAGAGATGACCGAAACCCAACTCAGACTTTTGGAAGATATCAAGATTCCTGTATTTTTGAGATACTAGCTACCTGCTTATATGTTAGGGTCAGAATTATATACCATGTGGTCCATAAAATCCAACTTCATCAGGAAAGCTTCCTCCACCACTGTATCTTAAGAGTCCTTTGGAGAGCAAGGATATCAAGCCAGTCAGTCCCAAAGGGAATCAACCCTGAATATTCATTGGAAGGACTGATGCTGAAGCTGAAGCGCCAATACTTTGGCCACCTGATGCAAAGAGCCAACTCATTGGAAAAGACCTGGATGCTGGGAAGATTTGAAGGCAAAAGGAGAAGGGGAGGCAGAGGATGAGGTGATTAGATACATCACTACCTCAATGGATGTGAATTTTAGCAAACTCTGGGAGATGCTGAAGGACAGAGGAGCCTGGTGTGCTACAATCCATGGGTCACAAAGAGTCAAGCAAGACTTAGCAACTGAACAACAGCAACCACTACCACCCTATCTAAAGAGCATGCTTTCTCACTCTGACCTCCTTATCTTTATTTTCTTTCTCTCTGTGGTATTTCTTAACACCTAGTACTCTTGCCTGGAAAATCCCATGGATGGAGGAGCCTGGTGGGCTGCAGTCCATGGGGTCGCTGAGGGTCGGACACGACTGAGGAACTTCTCTTTCACTTTTCACTTTCATGCATTGGAGAAGGACATGGCAACCCACTCCAGCGTTGTTGCCTGGAGAATCCTGGGGACAGGGGAGCCTGGTGGGCAGCCGTCTATGGGGTCGCACAGAGTCGGACATGACTGAAGTGACTTAGCAGCGGCAGCAATGTATCATAGATTGATTTTGTTCAGCCTACAAACACCAAGGAAATACAAGCATGGCCTGTGGGGCTCATGCTGGGTCTGTAGCACTTAGACCAGTGTCTCACCTGCAGTAGAGTCTCTATAAACATGCTTGTGATGTAGAATGAATCAGATGGAGCTGAATCAATCATCCCAGGTATGAGAGTTTATAACTGTGTGGACCCTTTGTAAATTAAGTTACCTCTCTGCACCTCATTTTTCTTATCTAGAAAGTAGGGATAATGATGGTTTCATCAATGAAGGTACCTTATAGGGTGATGTAAAATTTAATGAGTCAAAGTAAAATATTTGGCACAGGATCTGGCACTTAGTGACTGTACAATAAATACTCTTGCTACTATTAAGAATAATAACAAAGAAAGAAAGTATGATTGTGGATATTAGCACAAAATATTGAAGTATTTATTATTTTCTCAATATTATTCTTCTATAAGTTTTCCAAGAAATTATGGGAAAATAAGCTTTGAATGTCCTATAAAGATGAAATGACTCAATTTTAAATGAAATGACTTTAACATTTTAAACCATAAGTAAATATATATGTATAATTGAATCACTTGCTGTATACCTGAAAATAATACAACATTGTAAATCAACTATACTTAATTTAAAAAAATAAGAAAAAATAGTAAGTAATAATAGTTATGCTCTGTACATGGAGACGTAAGTAAACTGTTATGTGGGCACAGGATGACAATGCTGAATCTATTAGGACATATTCAAATTTAATCCAAACTGGTTTATGCAGAAATCAGAATTGATTGACTCACTGTGTAAAATTGGATTCATTTGGCTGCGTTCAAGAGACCCCAAAACACAGCGACTATAACAACAATGGAAGTTTATCTCCTTTGCATTGGAAAGAAGTCCAGAGGTGGGCATTTTGAGACACATATGGTGACTTCCTGGTTATCAGGGCTCCAGAAGCCACCTGTACCTGTGTCTCTCTACCAATGGAATCCATTCTCAAGTCACCTCATGATTCAAAGCAGCTAATGAGCTCCAGCCATCAAGTCTGAGTTACAGACTTGAAGAGGAAGATGGAAAGGAACAAAAAATTCACCTAATATCAGAATCTGCTTCCTGTAAGGAGCCTCCCTGGGGGCCTCCCCCTACACTTCTGCTTATAACTCCTCAGTCAGAACATAATGATATGGTCATATTTGGGAAATGAAGTCTTTGGGCTGAATCCAGGGGCTCTGAAAGAGGGCTGCATTATAGTACAATTCTAGGGGTGTGCAATATATGGCAAGTCTGTACCTAAATAAAACTGAGGCTCCAGTACTGAGGAAATGGGTAGACCAGATGTCCCTAGCAATGAGCCAAGTCTTCTGGAAACATATAATTTCAAAAATCAAAGGCTGACTTCTGACCAATTTTACTCCAAAAAGTTATGTGATATCACCCAGGATCTGAGTCTGTTTACCTGAAATTCTCTTGTATTGGTTCTCCAGGAACCAGCTTCACCCTCAGGCTGATCCTCTCTTGATAGCACAATGTTGAGAACTATGCAGGTCTCAAATCCTGATTTTTCGCAAGTCCATTTCCCAAGGATGAGAAATGGTTCCTCAAAGAAGTGTCTCTGACTATTAAAGCAAAAAGAAAGACACAGATGCTGTAAGGGGCACACAGGGATTCCACTGTGCCTCTTTATGTTGCTCAGGCAAAGTGAACTCGCATAGATTTTGAAAACTTACTCTTCAAAGAAGCATAAAATCCGTCAGACAAGACTGAGTATTCAGATGTCTGACTGCATAGCTTCTACAAAACCTGGTGACGCCACCATCCAAAAATATTATCAAGACGTGAATGACATTTGACATTTGACATGAATGACAAAAGGCATTTTTTGTCTTAAAAAAATTTTTTTTTATTGTGGTAAAAGTCACATAATATAAAACATACTAATTTAACCATATTTAACTGTACAATTCAGTGGCACTAAGGATATTCACATTGCTATACCATGCTCACCATCATCCATCTCCCAACTTTTTCACCTTCCTAAACTGAAACTCTGTCCCCACTAAACACTAACTCCCCATCCACCCCACCCCTTGGCCCCTGGCATTTACCAATGTATTTTCTGACTCTATGGATTTGACTATTCTCAATACCTTATGTAAGGGGAATCAAACAGTATTCATCTGCATGTACCGTATGCTGCTGCTAAGTCGCTTCAGTTGTGCCCAACTCTATGCGACCCCATAGACGGCAGCCCACCAGGCTCCACCGTCCCTGGGATTCTCTAGACAAGAACACTGGAGTGGGTTGCCATTTCCTTTCCAGTGCATAAAGTGAAAAGTGAAAGTGAAGTCGCTGAGTCGTGTCCAACTCTTCATGACCCCATGGACTGCAGCCTACCAGGCTCCTCTGTCCATGGGATTTTCCAGGCAAGAGTACCGGAGTGGGTTGCCATTGCCTTCTCCAGCAGGTACTGGATATTGGAATGAATTTTAAGGTTAACTTAGTATGCATCTCGGAGAAGGCAATGGCACCCCACTCCAGTACTCTTGCCTAGAGAATCCCAGGGACGGGAGAGCCTGGTGGGCTGCCATCTGTGGGGTCGCACAGAGTCGGACATGACTGAAGCGACTTAGCAGCAGCAGCAGCAGTATGCATCTCGTGTCTTTTTAATAAGAACTCAAGACTTGAAAATACAAATGTCCTGTAATAGAATAGCATGTGAAGAACAGCCTCAAATAAGAAAGTTTCTGCTGCTGCTGCTGCTGCTAAGTCACTTCAATCATGTCCAACTCTGTGTGACCCCATAGACGGCAGGCCACCAGGCTCCATCATCCCTGAGATTCTCCAGGCAAGAACACTGGAGTGGGTTGCCATTTCCTTCTCCAATGCATGAAAGTGAAAAGTGAAAGTGAAGTCACTCAGTCGTGTCCAACTCTTCACGACCCCATGGACTGCAGCCTACCAGGCTCCTCAGTCCATGGGATTTTCCAGGCAAGAGTACTGGAATGGGGTGCCATTGCCTTCTCCAAAGAAAGTCTCTAGGATACCTTAATTTCTTTCTTTTAGATAATGTTTATCTTAAATAAGAAGTCATTCTGCATTCACAGTGTTGGCTGTAAAGCATAAGGGAAGGCAGAGAACTCTCATACAAAACATGAAGAGTCTAAATATAAACATGCTGGTAATTACATGTCAGTCATGAGAAAAGAATAGTATTAAAATTTTTGAACATTTTTTCCAAAGAGCACATTAAAATATATATTTTCAAAAAGTAGTGGTTTTCTCATGTGGGGCTTAACTATTTTCCCAGTGTTCTTTAACTCAGAAGTCATCAACAGAAAGCATTATTTTCTTGACAGATGCTAATAAAACTGGAAATTTCAATAGATGCTGAAAATTTGAGTTGGTGTAGAATTAAAGAAAACTCCTTTTTAAGTAACATTTCCACAAGCTCTTTGCTCTATTAATCTTTGTGTGATGGGTGGTAAATGCAGAGTTAGAGCTTTGCAATATGGGGAAATTAGGGGAAAAAAATCTGTCTTTTCAGTTGGTATAAACCAGTCTTTTCAGTTGTGTGGTTAAATTATTCCTTAAATTTAGCCTAAGCAAAAGGGATTGATTTATCCTTAAATGCAATTTCTCTTTTGCTTCAAAGAGATTATGAATACAAATGCAGAAGACGTGCCTTCTCAACTGTAACTTTGGTGAAAGAGACTATCTTTTCTCTTTTTCTCTCCTCCTGTTCTCTCTCCCCTATTCCTTTCTCTCCTCCTGTAGTTGTCAAGGTTTTCCAGAGAAAACCTGATAAATAGGTAGGTAGGTAAGTAGATAGATAATAGATGGATGATAGATGATAGATAATGTGCTCAGTTGCTCAGTTGTGTTCAATTCTTTACGACCCTGTAAACTGTAGCCCATCACGCTCCTCTGTCCATAGAATTTTCCAGGCAAGAATACTGGAGTCGATTGCCATTTCCTTCTCCAGGGGATCTTTCAAACCTAGGGATCGAACCCATGTCTCTTGCATCTTCTGCATTGGCAGGTGGATTCTTTACCACTGAGCTACCCAGGACACTCAGAGAGATAGATACATGATAGATAATAGGGGAATGATAGGTAAATAGATAAATAGATAATAGACAGATGATAGAGAAATAGATACATAGATATATATCTATCTCCATATGTGTATATATATATTATTATTCTCCTTTTCTTTATATCAATATTACATTATACACTAAGAAAAGGAGGAAATTTAGCTCCTGTCCCTTGCCTCACTGCTGGAGTTGGGACATTTCATTTCGTTCTGCTTTTGGACTGGGATTAATACCACCAGCTCCCCTGCTTCTCAGACCTATGGACCCTGCCTGGACTTATACCACCAGCTCTCCCAGGTCTCCAGCTTACGGGCAACAGATGGTGGGCCACCTAAGGATCTTATTGCTGCATTTACGAGGTATCAGTGTGTCAGCGGTTGAGATGATTTCAGAATGCAAGAATCAGGGGACCTAGTTCACACATGCAAACAGCACGAGAAATGTCTCATGCCACCTCCTAGGGAGTCCGGGGCAGCAGTCTCTGGGGTGGTGGCCAGTCCAGGGTGCCCACCCTGTTTCACTGTACTTCTCTCAGTCCTGCTCTGCCATTGCTTGTCTTCCATGCAGCCTTCATGGTTATCATCAAACCCCTGGACAAAGGATTTCTTTGCTCACATTCAGCCAGAGAAAGAAGCGCAGCTCTCCTGCAGCTATCCAATGGAAGTCCTTCCTCTGGATCAGCTCATGCCAGATTCAATCTTTGATCACTTGCCCCTGAAACAATACCAGATCCTAGGAAAAGTTTGAGGCTGACTTTCTAAACTCATTCCAGCCAAGGGGATAGTACCGTGATGCCTGACTATGTTGGAAGATGATGTCAGCATTCTCTGAATCCACTAGCAGTAAGTTAGGGTGGGTATTCAACTAAAACCAGGTTTCTGATAAGAAGGAGGGAAGAAAGAATGACACGGAGGTGTCCTGGAAAAACTCCAGCATAAAAACACAGGACAAATGTTATCACATAGAGTTCTGGGTGAAAGGAGATAAATTACCTTTCCATATCATGTAGAAAACACGTCTTTGAACCAACAACAGTGAAAACTTTGCAATAGAGAAGGTGCTTGAAAAATCAAAATAATAGACTTGTGAAGAAAGAACCCACACGCCATCCTTAATTAGTGAAACACACCTGTGTACAGTATGAGCCAAATTAGTCCCCACCTTTGGGATACCACCAACGGTACTGTGGTCCTTAATGAAGCAACCATAAGGGTCTTGCTATATAGTTCATCACAATAGCTGATGTAAAATGCTTGGTTAGTAATATTAAAAGTTGAGGACTGAACTACTGAGCCATAGTAAATGAATGAAATAATGCCATTTGCAGCAACACAGATGGGCCTAGAGATGATCATATTAAGTGAAGTAAGTCAGGAAGAGAAAGACAGATATATGATATTGTTTGTATTGTGATATGAAGAATAAAAATGAATGTACTTACAAAACAGAACGGGTAGGTCAGCTGACAAAGAATCCATCTGCAATGCAGAAGACCCCAGTTTGATTTCTGGGTGGGGAAGATCTGCTGGAGAAGGGATAGGATACACACTCCGTTATTCTTGGGCTTCCCTGCTGGCTCAGCTGATAAAGAATCCGCCTGCAATACTGGAGACCCCAGTTCAATCCCTGGATTGGGAATATCCCCTGGAGAAGGGAATGGCTACCCACTCCAGTATTCTGGCCTGAAGAATTCCATGGACTGTATAGTCCTTGGGGTTGCAAAGCGTCAGCCAAGACTGAGTGAATTTCACTTTCACAAAACAGAACTAGACTCACAGGCATAGAAAACAAACTTATGGTTACCAAAAGGTAAAGTGGGGACGGACAAACATTAAGAGTTCAGGATTATCAGATACATATGAACTATTATATATAAAATAGATAAACGAAAAGGATTTACTATATATCATAGAGAAAAGAATTCTGGAAAAGAATATGTGCATATATATAAATCCCTTTGCTATACACCAGAAATTAACACAACTTTGTAAATCAACCATATTTCGATTAAAAACGTAAAATAGTTGAAGATTGAGCTTCAGCCAAGGTTTAAAGCTTTGCAACGTATTTATCTATGATCTGTGAACTTCCCATCAAAAGGGATTTTAGCAAAACGTAGCAGAGTAAGTTGACCATCTTAAGCTCCAGTCCAAACTGCCTCTAAGCATATTTTCCTAAAAAATCAGCACTCTTCTTCAGAATCAGTCTAATTCTCTACGGCTTACCGGCGGTGAGTCTTTGGTTGATTAATTCATCTAATGCTAGATTGTGTTTGTCTGTTTATTTCTCTGTTTGGAACATGTTCACAAAACTTGGTGTTCATCTCCAGGGCCATAGCAAGTGGGTGTGTATTCATTTTTCTACTAATAGAATGATCATATGTATCAGAGACAATCATGACTAGATTGGAAAAGATAGAGGAAGTTAGGCTTTAAGCTTTTTTAATTGTAAAAACATGAGAAATATTAACAGTAATAGGAAGAAGGGACTTTTGCATGCCTTGTCTAAAAAGGGAGCTACACCATAAAACATCACAGTGATTGCCCTGCAGCAAAATTCTTCAAAATTACTATCGGAGGGATGTGGTACTTATAGTTGAAAGTGACTTTTTTTAACAGAACTTATTTTTCCTAGACCTGTCAGCAGCAAACTGTGGGACAGGAAGTATTCAAACTACTCTGCGCTTTCCAGGCAGATCTGCTTGCCTGACAATGTTAAATGGAAATGGAGGCCATCAGTCCTTACGAATTTGTAGTTATATGCAAGTATAATAAGCTAACATATGGAAAAGCAATGGAATAATTAAGAAAAGGATCTGCTAGGCATGTTACCAGAGATCTGCAAGTTCTATCTATAAATCTTGTCTTTCTCCATTTTGAAAATGTGTGTGTGTGACTGGCCAGTTAATTCTTTTAACAACTATCAAGAGCGTTAGGTATTACCTACCTCTTATGGTGTATACCAGATTCATCTTTTTTTAAAAAAGGAAGAAGGTTGAACTCATTTCTGAGATACAAGACAGGAGGCAAATTTAGCCTTCCAGTCTATGAATCCAGGCAGAGTGATGGAACCTAGTTCCCATGTCTTTCTAGAAAAATCTGTCCTTGATTTTAAATTCCCTTTGTGCTAATGAAGTTGCGAAATCATAATAAACATGCAATTCAATTACTAAGGAAAGAGCTCAATCATGCAAGAAGAAGCAGACTCTGATTTATTGAGTATCTATACTGTGTTCTATTACCTGAGTCATCATGTAGGCTCTTTATAAAACGTTTTTTTAAACTGGAATATAATTGTCTTACAATGTTGTGTTAGTTTCTGCTGTACAACAGAGTAGACCAGCCACACATAGGTCCCCTCCCTCTTGGACCTCCCTCTCACCCCCACCCACCTCTCTAGGTCATCACTGAGTAGTGAGCCAAGCTCCCCATGTTATACGGCAGCTTCCTGCTAGCTTTCTATTTTACACATGGTAGTGAATCTACGTCAGCCCTAATCTCCCAGTTTGTTCCACCCTCTCCTCTCCCCCAACCCCATGTCCACATGTCCACTCTCTGCATCTGCATCTCTGTTCCTGCCTTGGAACTAGGTTCATCTGTACCATTTTCCTAGATTCTATTTATGCTCCACAATACCAAGAGAAGCATCGTGGCCATTTTTCAAATGGGAAAATTGAGGATCATGGAAAGAAAATAAGTTACCAAAAGTCACACAGTTAGAAAGAGTCTGGTGCTTGTTAACCAGCAGGGTTTAAATGTGGAATTATGCCACTAAGAATATGCAGAAACATCCCTTGTCCTCTGAATGGGGATACACCTATGTGCCTTAAGCAGATGTAAAACATCAATCCCATACCTGGATGGGTGGTACAGGTGTGCTTCATGCAATGGACCCAGATATGTTTCTCTTCAAAACAGAAGATGAGAAACCAAAGCTATGATATGGCCAAATGGTAGACAGATGATGTTGGGAGCTTTCTGAATGACAGGAGAAAATAAATGGGACTCCCACGGGGGAAAAAAAACAACCCATGTCACTGTCACCTCTTCTCACAGTAACTTGGCAACTTTGGCAAGTTTCTGTCTTTGGGTCTCCCTTTCCTTATCTATGAAATAATGTCACACTGAGCCCATCCACTGAATAGAATTCTTGACACTTTGTTAGATCCATTGTATGTTTCACTCACAACCTGTGAGTTTTTCATGTTAAGATAGAATTTCCCTTATGGCACTCCTCACCAGGGACTTGTATAGGCTTTTATTGATCCTCTCTGGGTATAGAGAATAATACACTACGTCTTAGGAAAACCCATGCTACAGACATAATTGGTGAAGGTAAAGACATGGGTAAAGTATGAATATGAATATGCATGATAGAGATAATTTAGCTATAAGTGATATACAAATGAAGACACCCAGAGAGGTTTATAATGCTCAACACCTAGTAGATGGCTTCTTTGCCATTTTGCTACCCACTCAAGTCATCTTCGATTCCCCTTTGTCCCATATCATCATGTTCAACCCAATATCAAGAACTTTTTATTTTACCTCCTAATTCTCAAAACCATCCATTTCTTCCCATATGTACCACTATTGTTGTATCAAATTATCTCCATTTCTAGTCATTACCTATGTTTCATCACTCTTCTTTTCATATAAATATTTTACTGAAGTATCACTGACTTACAGTGTTTCAAGCACACAGCATGGTGATTCATTTATACAAATATGCATATATTATTTTTGAAATTATTTTCCATAATAGGTTATTACAAGATATTGACTATAGTTCCCTATGCTATACAGTAAATCATCACTTTTTATTGTTATATTTTATTTATTTTTTCTTTTTTTGGCTGTGCTGCATGTTTGTTGCAGTTCATGGGCTCTTCATTACGATCTGCAGACTTCTCTAATTGTGGTATCCCAAGGCATGTGGGATCTTAGTTCCCTGACCAGAGATCTAACCTGCATCCTCTTCAATGGAAGGCAATTTTATTACCACTGGACCACCAGGGAAGTCTCATATTTCATCACTTTTAATCCCTCTCCAATTCGCTCTCCACACTGCAGATAGTAGAAACTTTTAGAAACTCAACTTCGATGATGTCACTACTTCCTGCTTGAAACATTTGAATGACTTCTTATTGCTCTGGGAAGAGACACCAGAATGCTTAACATGGCATGTGAAGCCTACTGTCTGTGACCTACATCTTACCTACCTTTCCAGTCTCTTCCGACATCATTTTCTTCTGCAAGAGAATTGGAAATTGTAGTTTTCTCTACCTAAGAAGGAGCTGGCGAATCCACAGCATAGTCTCCAATCTTTCTCGGGTTTAAATATCTCTCAGTTCTTTCAGCTGTTATTACTCTCCAACTGTGTCAGGCATTCTTCTCTAAATACCCTTGGGTTATTAGTGTCCTTGGAGATGACTGTTCTACTTCTTTTCAGCATTCATTTATGCTTAAGTCTCAGTTTTGATCCCGAACTAATTTGTAGTCCTGGAACTGAAAATAGCATTCAGGGCGTGAGCTGGCAAGAGAGTGGAGCTTGGCTCTAATATCTCATTTGGGGTCACCATATCCTCATGAATCGTGGCCAATTTGCCATGACCTTTCTTGGGAAGCTTCATGGCATTGCCGACTCCCAGTTACCCAGATCTCTGTCCTTTTCACACATGGGTCCTCAGCACATCTTATCTATGATTGTTCTGAATCAGTGAGGGTTTGGATCCAGGAAGGTAGAAGTGGCATTTCTTTCTCAGATCTAACCTCATTAGATGCAGTTCATCATCATTCCAGCTCCTTGAAATATTTTAGAGTTCTGAATCTGTGTTGAAGCATTTTGAAGATACGTTTCAGCTTGATGTCATGTATGACTGTAATTAGCTTCCTGTCAGTATCCTCATTCAGTTCATTAATTGGAATTCTGAACAGAAAAGGGATGAGGACGGCACCCTCTGTGGATTCCACAGCTTCTGCGATAGCACATGTGCCAGCTTTTCCTCCTGACTTGTGGGCTACTTTCCTGACCACCCCCTTCACCATTCCTTCTCATCTACCCATCTGCTCTGCTCCGGGGAAGTCTTCAGCGTCCCTTTATGGGTACTTTGACTCGTTTGATGACTGCATCCTTTCTTGTGATGTTAAACATCATCTCGTCACTGGTAATTCCACAATATGTGTCAAAAGCCTAAAATTCTTCCCTGAATTCTAGTTTTCACAACCGCTCCTGACTTTTTGGTAGGTGTTTCTCACTAGCATGTCCTAAATCAAACCCTTGATCTTCACTCTGCAAATGTTTTCCTTCTGTAAACATCCCCATTTCAGTCAACTCCCTTGTGCCAGTTGCTCAGACCCAAACTATGGATTCTTTTGCCCTCAGACCTCACATCCAACCTCTTGGTTGATCCTGATAGCCCTACCTTCACAATAAATCCAGAACCTGATTTCATATCAGGCTAACACTCTGGTATAAGACATCAGCTGATACGCCATCTATTTCACTTGATCATCAATTTGTTGTCTAGTTCCTCAAACTATAAGTCTAAGGGGCAGGAATTTTTGTGTGTCTTTTTTACATGTTTATTTTTAGTATCGAAAACAATCTGTAATGCCTTGTAAGTGTTCAAAAATGTTTCATATGAATAAATTGATGGATAAATAAATGACAGATGCCCCCTCATTCAGATTCTCATGACTTTTCATTATCCAAAATGACACAGTGAGATATTCTATCACAGTCTGACCAATATCCCAGTTACAACATGCCTATCATATTCTAAAAATTAATAAAAATTTCCCTAAACCTTTTCTTCTCCTGGGTACAGTATCTCAATAAATTATACTTCAGTCTTTGTAAGTGTTCAAAAATGTTTCATATGAATAAATTGATGGATAAATAAATGACAGATGCCCCCTCATTCAGATTCTCATGACTTTTCATTATCCAAAATGACACAGTGAGATATTCTATCACAGTCTGACCAATATCCCAGTTACAACATGCCTATCATATTCTAAAAATTAATAAAAATTTCCCTAAACCTTTTCTTCTCCTGGGTACAGTATCTCAATAAATTATACTTCAGTCCACCTTGTTCTCAACACAATAACCTAAGAGTTCTTTGTGGTACTGATTTTTCTTATCTGACAAGCCAACCAATAACCACGTTAGTTTTTAGGATTTTTTTCTCTTAAGATTTTTTTTTAATGTGGAGCATATTTTAAAACTTTATTGAATTTGTTACGATATTGTCTCTGTTTAATGTTTTGGTTTTTGACCACAAGGCATGTAGGATCTTAGCTTCCCAACCAGAGATCAAACCAGACAAGTCCCAGTTTTTTGTTTTGTCTCCAAAGTATATCCTTGAGTTTGATCTCTTCTGCTATTCCCTAAGTTCAAGACATTTCAATGTCTTGCCCTAATTACATGGTATACTTTCCTCCACTTCTTTCCACCCCTACTCCCACTTGATTTGTTTTCCCATTTCAGCTGGAAGATCTTTATAAAATACAAGACATCTACCTATCTTTTCTGCTTGAGATCATTGCATGCACTTCCATCCACACTTGAAATAAAATTCAGAGTTCTTCAGTTTAGTTCAGTTGCTCAGTTGTGTCTGACTCTTTGTGACCCCATGAATCACAGCACACCAGGCCTCCCTGTCCATCACCAACTCCCAGAGCCTACCCAAACCCATGTCCATCGAGTCAGTGATGCCATTCACCCATCTCATCCTCTGTCATCCCCTTTTCCTCCTGGCCCCAATCCCTCCAAGTATCAGGGTCTTTTCCAATAAGTCAACTCTTCACATGAGGTGGCCAAAGTACTGGAGTTTCAGCTTTAGCATCAGAACTTCCAATGAACACCAAAGACTGATCTCCTTTAGAATAGACTGGTTGGATCTCCTTGCAGTCCAAGGGACTCTCAAGAGTCTTCTCCAACACCACAGCTCAAAAGCATCAATTCTTCAGCACTCAACTTTCTTCACAGTCCCACTCTCACATCCATACATGACCACTGGAAAAACCATAGCCTTGACTAGATGGACCTTTGTTGGCAAAGTAATGTCTCTGCTTTTTCTTTGGGATTGGAATGAAAACTGACCTTTTCCAGTCCTGTGGCCACTGCTGAGTTTTCCAAATTTGCTGGCATATTGAGTGCAGCACTTTCACAACATCATCTTTCAGGATTTAAAATAGCTCAACTGGAATTCCATCATCTCCATTAGCTTTGTTCATAGTGATGCTTTCTAAGGCCCACTTGACTTCACATTCCAGGATGTCTGACTCTAGGTGAGTGATCACACCATCGTGATTATCTGGGTCATGAAGTTCTTCTAAGACTCAAAGACTCCTTCATTGTCTGATCCCTTCCTGTCTCTAAAACCAACTCGTTTGCTGGTAAGCTTCACAATCCCATTCTCTGGTCTTCCTGAAACTTACTCTGACCTTAGTGGGTTTGCACTAGCTGTTCTTCTGCCTGCAAGTCTCCATCACAAGCATGTCTCACAGGTGACTCATCACTCAACCTGTCCTCTCTATAAGCTTTGTTCAATCAGTGAAGAAATCAGTGTTGCCTCCACCACCATCAAGACATTCCATCCCATGGTTTACCTGCTTTGTTTTATCTTTAGTTGTCTGAAATTATCCTTCCTATTTTTATATCAATTTATGAATTTTTTTCTCCCCTCCTAGGTTTTAGGGCTTCCCAGGTGGTGTTACTGGTGAACTCATCTGCTAATGCAGAAGATGCAAGACATGTGGGTTAGATCCCTGGGTTGGGAAGATCCCCTGGTGAAGGGCCTGGCAACCCACTCCAGTATTCTTGCCCAGGAATCCCATGGACAGAGGAGCCTGGTGGGCTACAGTCCATAGGATTGCAAAGAGTCGGACATGACTGAAGCAGTTTAGCATGTGCACACACACACACAGAGAAGTTTTAAACTTCTTAAGCTCAGGGTGCTTGTCCATGTTGATTGATGTGGTATCCACACAGCTTGAATATTAACTAGCACACAGTAGGGGCTCAAAATATTTGTTGGATGATTAAATATTGATGCATATAACATCCAACCAATTAATACCTGAGGTTATTCAGACTTGGCATGTCCTTATAAAGCTATAGCAACTACTAGTGATTGTCAGTTTTTTTTTTAATTGAGCGAAAATTGCTTTACCGTGTTGTGTTGGTTTCTGCTGTACAACAATGCAAATTAGTCATAACTACATATATATGCATATATCCCCTCCCTCCTGGGCCTGTATCCCACCCTCCAGGTCATCACCGATGGCCACGCTCCCTGTTTGATACAGCAGCTTCCCATTAGCCATCTGTTTTACACATTGTAGTGTATATATGTCAGTGCTACTTTCTTAATTCATCCCACACTCTTCTTCCCTGACTATGTCCATAAGTTTGTTCTCTATGTCTGTGTCTCCATTCCCTCCCTGCAAATAGGTTTATCAGTACCATTTTCTAGATTCCATTTATATGCATTAAATATAGGATATTTATTTTTCTCTTTCTAACTTACTTTACTCTGTATGACAGGCTCTAGGTCCATCCACCTCACTACAACTGACTCAAATTCGTTCCTTTTTATGACTGAGTAATATTCCACTGTTTATACATACCACACTTTCTTTATCCATGATCACCTGTTCTACACCCATGTCTCTGTTGACTTCAGGCTTACTTACCTGCAGTTTTCATAACTGACTTTCTGTCCTGTCCATTTTTGTTCACTGGACATTATTCAGGGGGTTTTCTGCCTCTTTATGGTTCTTCAAAGGTTCAGTAAAAACACTACAAAGTCTGTCTGTCCCCCAGAGTGATACATTCAATTATGAAGCCTTGATCTCATTTAAAAAGGCTCAGTGAGGGACGTCCCTTGCTGTCCAATGGTTAAGATTCCCTGCTTCCACTACAGTGGGGCGTGGGTTTGATTCCTGGTTGGTCAGGGAACTAAGATCCTGCAAGGCTCACTGTGGGGCCAAAAAAAAAAAAAAATTCAGTGATGGCTTGCAAATTATTTATCAGTTGGGAGTCCAGTTCCTTCTTAACCATTGTCACTTCTGCTCTGACGATTCTCTGACAACAGAACGGAAGCACAAATGGGAATGAGGCATTTTGGTAGCTGATACCATTTTCTGAAAGCCTTCCTTTTCCTGGATGTGTGTGCCTGGAACCTTTTTGCTTCTGCAGACCCATTTGGTTTTGTCATCCCTTTTCTACATTAAAGGACTTCAAGACTCTCTGGTCTGTCACCAGGCTTGGTCTGAGAGAAGTCTCTGGAGGCCCCAGCAGGAGTCCAGATGGCAGGAGTGAAGGGAGGCAGAGTAGTATCAATATTTTCCCTCCTGACTGCCTCTCTGCAAGTTTCCCAGGACGCTGGGGGAGGCCCTGGAGGAGGGGGTCCATCTACCAAACATCTCTGGTCCTCCCAACAGCATCCCTCCTCCCCTCCAGCCAAGGGCTGGCAGCTGCAGCCTGGTGCTGGCTCCAGATCACTGATGGGTTTCTACGGTCCCTCCATGTCGCCACCTTCCTAAATGAACCCTTCTTGACCTGCCCTATTTTCTATTGGAACCCTGATTGATGCCCTGGGAATCCTCCTGCAAGGAGACTGGGACTGACCTGTATACAACAATGTTTAAAATAACTCATGAGAACCTGCTTTACAGAACAGGGAACTCTACTCAGTGCTCTGTGGTGACCTAAATGGGAAGGAAATCGGGAAAAGTGTGAATATATGTATACATACAGCTGATTCACCTTCCTGTACAGCAGAAACTAACGCAATATTGTGAAACAACTATACTCCAATAGAAATTTAATTTTTAAAAAAGATCTGGACCTCCCTGGTGGCTCAGTGGTAAAGAATCCACCTGCCAGTACAGGAGACATGGGTTTGATCCCTGGTTCGGGAAAATCCCACATGTCCCAGAGCAGCTAAGCCCATGGGCCACAACTATTGAGCCTGTGCTCCAGAGCCTGAGAGCTGCAACAACTGAAGCCCTTGCACCCTACAGCCTGTGCTCTGCAACAAGAGAAGCCACCACAGTGAGAAGCCTGTGAACCGCAACTAGAGAGCAGCCCCTGCTCACCAAAACTAGAGAAAAGTCTGGGCAGCAAAGAAGACTCAGAGCAGCCATAAATAAATAAATAACTTTTTAAATGCTCACCTTGAAAAAAAGTAAAAGATTTTAAAAAGACCCACTTCTCACCACAAGACTCCCACCTGTCCCTTCCCTGGTCAAACTTAGACCTTCAGATGTTTGTGGCTTTTCTTCCTCTATCAGTCATTGGCCTTTTGAATGCAGAATTTCCGTGTTCCCCCTCTTCCTCTAGTTGTGGCAAGCGGGGGCTACTCTAGTTGCAGGGCACAGGCTTCTCATTTCAGTGGCGTCTCTTGTTGCAGATCACGAGCTCTAGGATGTGTGGGCTTTGGGAGTTGCAGCATGCAGCTCAGGAGTTGTGGCACATGGCTCAGTTGCTACGAGGCATATGGGATCTTCCCAGACCAGGGATCGAACCAATGTCTCCTGCATTGGCAGGCAGATTCTTCATCACTGAACCCTCCAGGGAAGCCATTGAGCACATCTTAATTGTTCAGGCTGTAGGATTCCTTGTCCTCCTAATGTATGTGGGCTAATTAACAAATATGGACGAAGAGGAGAGTCAGACTTCATGGGTCCTGCCTGAAGTCCAGCTCTCCCCTAGGTGGTCAGGCTGGGAGTGCTTCTGAAACTGGACAGCAGGTTGGGCTGTCACCTATGAAGCATCTTCAGTCACAGAACACCTCAATCCCAGTCCTACTTTCATCCATAACGACTCTACCCACATTAACATGTGGAAAGAGAGAGTGCCACAAGTATTGAGTTGTCCAAAAATCTCATTCAGCTTTTTGCATAAGACGTTACAGGAAAAAAAAAAAAAAAAAATCGAATGAACTTTTTGGCCAACCCAATGTATTAAAGAGACAAATCCCAGAAGATTTGTTCCAAGACAAATCTTGGAACACAAGCTATTGAGATAATTTGGTACCTAAGTAGTGATAAAGTAATTACTGAAGCAGTAATTAAATAGGTAATTGGACAGTTTAGTTCCTCTGCATTTAACAACAACAAAATGTCACCAGCAACCACAAAAAGAACATTAAAAAAATCAACTCAACTTTCAGAAAGAACCAGAGGGAATGTATGATGAGGAACCCAGGAAAAGTTTGATTTTTGTGTGTGTGTTTACTTTTTAAAATTTATTCGAGTATAGTTGCCTTACAATGTTGCATTAGTTTCTACTGCAAAAGTTTTTACAGCAAAATGAACTAGCTATGTACAAACATGTATCCCCTCCCTTTTGGGCCTCCTCACCCTTCAAGTCACCACAACGCATTAAATAGAGTTCCCTATGCTATACAAGAGGTTCTCATTACTTACCTATTTTATGCATAGTATCAGTAGGATGTTTGTGCCAATCCCAGTCTCCCAGTTCATCCCACTCTGGTCAGATGAACTTCCCCCTTGATATCCATACGTTTGTTATGTCTGTTTCTCTATTTCTGCTTTGCAAATAGGATCATCTCTATCATTTTTCTTAATCTTTAGAGACAATATTGATGATAGATTTTGCTATTAATGGCTAGACTATATAACTGGCTTCTGAATGTGTTTGTTCAGGAGGTTACTCAGATGACATAGAGAGAGGGAGGGCTGATCTTCCTCCAGTGGATGGGTAAACTGAGGTCGTGAAGACCATGTGTATTCTAAAGAGTAAGTTAACATTAGCTACTTACCCTTATGTAATTTTCCTTGAAATTTTGGCCAAAAGCTACAGATACTCCCTTCCTAGCAACTACCTACTTCCATTATATTGATAGTACCTTTAAGAATGTCATTTAGATTAACGTCTAAAATGGCAAATTAATCAGTATCCACCTAGAGTCCACTGTTGGTCCCGTCCTGGCAGATAGAGACCACTTACCTAGGACATTATCATTCCATCAAATATTATCTGCCCATGTGTAGCTGGGATTGGTCCAGAAAGAATGGCTGAATTACAAGTGCTCTTTCTTTCCGTAAACCCTAGTTAATAAATCCATCTAACTGGCATAGGCTGTTTATCATGTTTTATTATTTTCATGAAAGTTAACTAAGTAGTATTCTGCTCTTTCTGGAGAATTATTTTCTGTTGCTGCTGCAATCAATTTATGACTTCTAAACAAGGCAAGGGGTCATTGATTATTTTCAAGGAAAATGATAGTGAGCAAGGCCTGCTTGTGTTTTGATATGCTGGCCAAAGTGGGTTTTGTGGCAGAGAAAAATGAAATTAATTAATGAATTGGCCTTTCATGGATTCTTTGCAAATCATCAATATAATGTACCATGGATTCAAATTATATTCCTTTTTCGTAAAGAATCCTTTGTGGTGTTTTCCTCATTCATTCAGTCATGCATATTTTCTACAAATTGTGTGTGTGTGTATGTGTGTGTTTACATGCCTTGAATATACTAGGTAAAGTGTAAGGCTTGGTAAATAAACAGACATAGATCCCAATCCCATGAATTTAGCAGTAAAGACATAGGCAACAGATAAAGAACAGATAAGTAAACATTGTGAGTATCAGACAACATAGTATAAAATATCAAACAGAATTTCATGATAGAGAATTCAGGATTGTGGAAGGGATGGTACTTAGTTTGGAATATTAGGGAAAATCAGCCTTAAGGAGGTGGTGTTTAAACTGAGACTTATGGAAACACATGGGATACCACAAGGGGAAGGGGGAGTGGGATGAATTGGAAGATTGGGATTGGATGGAGGAGCCTGGTGGGCTGCAGTCCATGGGGTCGCTAAGAGTCGGACACGACTGAGCGACTTCCCTTTCACTTTTCACTTTCATGCATTGGAGAAGGAAATGGCAACCCACTCCAGTGTTCTTGCCTGGAGAATCCCAGGGATGGGGGAGCCTGGTGGGCTTCCGTCTTTGGGATCGCACAGAGTTGAACATGACTGAAGCGACTTAGCAGCAGCAGCAGCATACATACACTATTCATACTACGTATAAAATAGATAGCTAATGAGAACCTCCTGTGTAGCTCAGGAACGCTAGTTAGTGCTCTGTGGTGACTTAAAAGGAAAGGAAAGGGATATATTTGTACGTATAGCTGACTCACTTTGCTGTACAGCAGAAATACACACAACATTGTAAAGCGATTATACTTCATGTGTGCTAAGTCGCTTCAGTCATGTCCGACCCTATGGACTTCAGTCACTTCAGTCTTTGAAGCCCTATGGACTGTAGCCCACAGGGCTCCTCTGTCTATGGGATTCTCCAGGTGGAAATACTGGAGTGGGTTGCCATGCCTTCCTCCAGGGAATCTTCCCGACTCCAAGATTGAACCCTTGACACCCTCAGCTCCTGCACTGCAGGCAGATTCTTTACTGTTGAGCCATCAGGGAAGCCCAGTGGGAGGCAAATATACTCCAGTAAAAATTAATAAACTGAGGCTTACAGGATAAAGGTATGTTACTCCTGCATAATGCAAGGAATGTGACTGCAGACAGAAGGAAACTTCTGCAGGTGGAGTCTAAGGTGAAAAAGGACTCAAGGTGACCTGCGAGGCCAGAAGGCAAGAAATCAGAGAAAAGGATCTCAAAATGATCTTGAAATGACTATCTGGATTTTATCCCAAGTGCAGTGGTTAGAATTTGGGGAGTGTCAATTAGAGAATTTTTTAATATATATATATTATGGATTTTAAATACTTTCTGAGTGGGGATTGTTTTGGAGCAGAGCAGTGATGGAAACAGCAAGACCACCTGTGGACTACTTTATAGAGTCCTGTGGAGAAACAATGGAAGAGGGTGGGGCAGAGAGAAGGGGGCAGAGTCAAGATACCTGAGGTTATCATAAAAGGAATAGCTGTTGAGCCTTGCTGGTGGATGATCATGTGGGCATTTAGAGAAAAAAGGGGATCCTGAGAAGTCCGTGTCTGATTTCAAATAAACAGAAATAAGGAGGTGTTGCTGCAAACTGGAGAGGTGAAGAAGCAGATGACATGGTTTCAAGGAGAAATCAAAAATTTAGTTATTGATATGTAAATTTGGGAATGCTTGGAAAATATGTAACCAAAAATATGGTCCACCTGCTCGCCACTCAAAAGCTGTTGAAAAGACCAGGATGATGGAAAGGAAAGTTTGCTTTATTTTGGATGCTGGCAACCAGGGAAGAGGGCAGACTCCTGTCCGGAGGCCAACTCCCCCTGACAATCAGTGGGCAAGAGCTTTTATAGTTGGAGGGAGGGGGCTACGTGCAGAAACAGCACAGTCAGCTCTGACAGTCATCTTGAAATTGGTCATCAGTGGCCTAACCAGTGTCATACTGATTGTTTTAACTGCAGTTAATCTTCAGTTCCAAGGCCAGTTTGTTTCCCATTTCTTGAGGCCAGTTCTCATAATTGTGGCTGCTTATGTCATGGCTATAATCTGGTCATCGTGTAGTTAATTTCTTCTACCCGGTGGGGGTGTCAGCATCTATAAGACAGTGGACAGGAGATGGCTCAGAATATTATCTCTAGCCCTTGAGAAGGAACTAGGTCCTTGACTATGCTTAATGACTAAACTACTGCTATTTAGTCTTATTGGACTGTTTTACTTTGTTTCTACATTTTCTCACTTCTATGATTAAAGTTATTCTTTGGCTAAAGTTTTTCCACAGACAGAAGGCAGGTGGAGGCCATGGTGGGCAAGGACCATTTCATTGCTCCATTTCAATAGGAAGACAAGTTAAGGCTACAACCTTCATATAAATCATGTGTTCGTTGCCGAAAAGGATCTCTAGGCTTGAATTACCAACTAAGCCAAACATTGCAGCTTAAGTTACAACATTTCCACTAGTTTTTTTTTTTTTTTTTAAAATAGCAATAATAATAATGTCAGAGGGTCATTTGCTGAATACCCAGTCTCTGTTAGGTGCATTATAGATGCCTTATAGTTACTGTCATTTGTATAAATTATTATCCTTTCCATAGTGTTCCCAAGTTTCTCTCTAATTCTCCTAGGAACTCTGAAAATTTTCTGCATTAACATACACTATCATTTTCAAACTAGTAGCACTAATTTTAAAACAAGTTTAAATAGTACCTCTATGAATGTCACGTGTTGCACTTGGAATTGCTAAATTTATTTAGGAAAAAGAAAGCCAGGGTAGTCTTTGCTCACTGTCCTGTGTTGCTTCTTTATTTCAAATCTTAAAATATTTGAAGAAGAAGCCAGGGTTAAAGGCTCACCAAACACCCCAAAATGAGCTGTTTCAAGATTTACCTTTTGTTCCTAACCTGATACTTAGAATCGCTGATATTCTTACCTTTTCTTTGGCCTGTAGGGTGCTAATGGACACATTTGCAGCCTACTTATTGCCCCTGGATGACAAGGCAGTGGTGGTTTGGACTCATGCACTTGCCCAACCCTGAATTTCTTGTTATCATCCTTAGTTTTCTCTGTACCATGATTTCGTCAAGTCAGCATTTTCCAAACAGATGATCCATGGAACACTGGCACTCTGCAGAGTATTGATTTTGTATTTTAAAAAATGCTTTGCCAGGGATGTAAAATGCTGGGTTAACCAAAATTAGCAGGCTTCTCTGCAGTTGGGCCACTCAGAACTGTAAATAATGACCCTTTTCTGTATGAAGGGGGTTAAAATGTTCTTCACCATGGAATCCTATTTGCCAGTGGATTTTTCCCAAGTCACCATCACCACCATCTGTAATTGTTCTATGGCATGCAATTTGGGGTATCTTATTTGACATATTAAATATATTTCCAATTCCTTTCTTATTTTTTCATACATTTCCTTATTTATTTGGCTGCATCGGGTGGTGGTTGTGGCACCCAGGCCCTTCATTGCTGCTTGCAGTCTTTCTCCAGTTGCAGTGAGCAGGGTCACTCTCTAGTTGTGGTGCGCAGGCTTCTCGTTGTGGTGGCTTCTCTTGTTGCAGAGCACAGGCTCTACAGTGCAGGCTCGGTAATTGTGGTACACAGGCTTAACTGCCCTGCGGCATGTGGAATCTTCCTGACCAGAGATGGAACCTGTGTCCCCTGCATTGGAAGGCAGATTCTCAACCACTGGACCACCAGGGAAGTCCCCATTCCTTTTTTGGAAAGAGATGAAATATAAGTAAACAGATCAAAAATGTAAAGTTGGGTAATTTACAGAAGGTTTGGCATGCTAACCTTGGTTTTCAGACCTCTTTTCAGCTATGTAACTTCTCTCCTGGGTCACCCAGAAGGAGTTCTTCTTGATTTCTTCTTGATCTCTTTGTCTGCTTAGGGAACCATATTGTCAAAGTCTCTTGATTTTGCATGGATGTTGTGAAAAGAGACAGGACTGGCTCACTTAGATGGGCTTTTTAGCTTTTGGTATCTGAGGTGTTACATAAATCCCAGGGCTTGTTTGTACTATGGTTATAATAAGCAGTATAACTTTTCTGCTGGGTAACCCTGAGATCACATTGTCAGAGAAAAAGAAATGGCTGAACAGAACCACTTTTACGAGTTAAACCCATTTTCTGACAGCTGGCTGGTGGGTGAGTTGCTGAGTTCTGAGATTTGAAGTGGCATTTACAGAAGACCTTATTTTGAGAAGGCACCACAGGCAAATTATAACAAGTGTTATTTAACAGCTCTAATTATGATTTTTCCCCTCTCTCTCCCCACTTTGTATCTACAATTTGATCCAAATTAATATTTATTTATACTAATAATAGCCAACCCAGATGGATTGCTTACTATGTACCAAGTAGTGTTCACAAGGGCTTTGCATGAACTAACCCATTTTATCTTCATGATAGCCTAGGAGGTAGGGGCTATTATTATCCTCATTCTAATGATGCTGAGACTGAGGTTAAGAGAGGGAAGAAACTAACCGAATTCTGACACACAGTCAGCTCCAAAGCTCAGACCCCTATCAGGCCCTCTTTCATCAGCTTGGCAGTACATCACGTAACTCTCTGTCCTCAGACATACATGACCTAGACTTTGTTTTTTTTTAATGTTTTTTATTGTGGTAAAAGTCATATAATATGAAACATACTCCTTTAACCATACTTGACTATACAGTTCAGTGGCACTGACTACATTCACATTGCCTTGCAACTCTCACCACCATCCATTTCCCGAATGTTTCACCTTCCTAAACTGAAACTCTGTCCCCATTAAACACTAACTCCCCCTCCCCACCACCCACCCCACCCCCGTTCCCTGACATCTGTCATCATGCTTTCTGACTCTATGAATCTGACTACTCTGGGTATCTTGTTTAAGGGGAACTGAACAGTATTTGTACCTACTTTCTATCGGAATGCATTGTTACTTTTCTTTGACTTTGTAACTAACACAGATCTTGATGTTCTACTCTTTGGGGGTTACGTATGGGGGTTACTTAAGACCCTTGACCAAGCCTCAGAAAGCACAGTGGCCCTTGAACTCTGTGAAACTCAATCAGACTTCCATTTCCCAAACATCAGCAGTGCCTGTAAGCATGGGCTGAGGTTAATGAGCAGCTCAGACTTGGAGCAATGTTCCTCTAGTGTCTGGTGATCTCTACGAAGCATCGCTTTCTCCAGCTTTCCACGTGTGAGTGTCTTGTTCGGATGTCTCTGTTTGATCATTTTTCTAATTCAACACAGTATTTAGGGAGCTGTTGTTATAAGCTGGCCCTGTGCTTGCCATTGGGGGCACAGTGTAAATTGGGCTGATAAGGTCCCTGCTCTGTTAAGTTCCTTTCTAAGGAAGAAACGGGCACCACCAAGTGATACCAACATAAGAGCAGTTTAGTTTGTGGTGGTTGTGGGGGTTGGTGTGTGATTTTGCAGGTACCATTGTTGTTGTTCTTTAGTCGCTCCGTCGTGTCCAACTCTTGGCGACCCCATGGACTGTAGCCCACCAGGGTCTTCTGTCCATGGGATTTCCCAGGCAAGAATGCTGGAGTGAGTTGCCATTTCCTTCCCCAGGGGATCTTCCTGACCCAAGGATCGCCACTTCCATCTCCTGCACTGGCAGGTGGATTCTTCACCACTGAGCCACCATAGTTAGTCCTTAAGAGACGTGGATATCAAGAGGGGTTAGCAGCGTGAAGACCCAGGGTCACAATGACCCCAAATAAAGAGAACAGCAAGTTCTAACACCAAATTAGAAGACCCAGGTGGGCGGTGATGGAGGTGGAAGATGGCAGTGGCAGCTGGTTTCTGAGCTGCTAGATCATTCTGGGCTGCAGTTGAGTCAGCCTGTTTTGAATGATGCCCATGTTAAGGCGGGCTCAGCTTGCATGTTGAAGGCCCTCACCTACTCCGTTGCACTCCAAGGGTGAGAGTGAGCAAGCTGAACTCTTCCTGAAGTCTCACTGCAGAGAGTAGAGACCCGAGTCCATCACTGATCTTCATGGGCACATCAGATCCAAGCTATGAAGATGAACAAAGAGAACCTGGACCACCACCCAGTGGGGACCACAGCACTAACCTGGACCACTGCTCTGCACTCATGATCCAGAAGAGTGTATGGGACCTTGAGTCTACCTTCTTTTTGTTGTTATATAAGATATTTATTGGAAATGTTTGATTATCTGATCGACAGCTTAGCTTCTTATATCCAGTGATGACCATTATATTTGATGATCATTACCTGGTGGGCTGCGGTCCATAGGGTCACAAAGAGTCACACTCGACTGCAGCAACTTAGCACACATGCACAGAGACACATACTTGATGACTTTTATACTGATCTTCCCTTTGCTTAGAGCAGGAGATGGCTTAAATAAATAACTTAGTCATGAGCTGGAAAAAAAGACAAGACCCAGGTATGCTTGGGACACAAAATCAGGTTGGGGAATGGTGACAAGATGACATGAGAGAGGTTGGCAAGACCTTGGGGAAGACAGGGTCTTTTGGAGCACGAGCTGGAATTTGAATTTTATTGTAACTACACAGTTGTAAAATAGGGAGTTTACATGTAACCTCTATGGCACCCAGTTCTGTTCTTCTGGAAGACAGTTTTTCGATGGACCAAGGGTGGGGCGGAGGATGGTTTCAGGATGATTCAAGAATATTACACTTATTGTGCACCTTATTTATAATATTATTACATCAGCTCCACCTCAGATCATCAGGCATTAGATCCTGGAAGTTGGGGACCCCTGCTTCAAAGGACCACCCTGGCCAGTGTGTGAAAACAGGGGGGCTGTACAGAGTCAAGGGCACTGCTTGGAGCTCTGGACATCCTGTGATGATGGAGATGGGATGCAGCAAGACAGCATGGACGACGAATCAGGTGGCACTGAAGTGGAAACATTGACGCCTAGTCCTTGGGGATGAATTTAAGGGTTGGGGATGGAGCTGAGAGCAAGAAATTGCTAGTGGGCTAGAATATATTGTGTTTTGTTTTTTTTGCTTTTCCTCCATCAAAGAAGATGTAGAAGTGAGAGAATCACTGTCAGGAAAACAAACCAGGAATGAACAGGCTGTGGTAGGTTACACTGGGACCCCAGAGCTCGATCCTGAATTTTGTAATTGTCTCCCTGCTTCCTAGAAGGTGGAGTTCACTTCCTTTCCCATTGGCTTTGAGCTTTGCCATGCATCTTGCTTTGGCCAAGGCAATGGTGGCAGATGTGAGCAGGGCAGGTGCTGGAAATGTGCTTACATGACCAGACTTGTCCTCTTGTGCTTCTGGCATCTGGCATTATGAGAAAAACATGTGGTGTAGTCTGGCGGTCCCAGGAGACTGAGAGATGTGTGAAGAACTGAACGCCATCTGGAGCCTGGAGCCAAGTTCTGTGGACCTTCTGAGCCCAGCTGACCCTCAGCCTGAAGCAGAACATTATCAGCTGACCCAAGGATCAGGGATGCGGAGAATAAAAGCTTCATGTTGTACATCACTGGCTAACTGAGTCAGAGCCCTTCAGAAACACCAGTCCCAGGCGTAGGAAGTGCGGCAGACACGCCTTATGAATATGGATGAGTCTTGTTCTGACTCTTCTTATTCGAAGTCTTTGGAGCCTGAGAATCGCTAAGATTGACAGTAGCTTCAGTTTATGTCCTTTAGATAAATGCTGTGAATGCAAGATAAAAAGGGGCAGGGGGAAGAGTTGGTAGCTCTCCAGGTCTTTTGTTGCTGCGAAGGTCTGAAACAATGCATCTGTGACTTTATGGTTACCAGGGGGGAAGTGTGGGAGGGAGTGATAGAGTGGGAGTTTGGGATAGCCATATACACACTACTATATTTAAAATATATAACCAGCAAGGACCTACTGCATAGCACAGGGAACTCTGCTCAGTATTATGTAATAACCTAAGTGGGACAAGAATTTGAAAAAGAATAGGTAATTGAATATGTATGACTGAATCATTGTGCTGTATGCCTGAAACAAGCACAAAATTGATCATCGATGATGTGTGTGTGTGTGTGTGTGTGTGTGTGTATGTGTGTATTAGTCGCTTAGTCGTGTCTGACTCTGCAACCCCATGGACTGTAGCCCACCAGTCTCCTCTGTCCATGGGATTCTCTGGGCAAGAATACTGGAGTGGGTTGCCATTTCCTTCTCCAGGGGATCTTCCCAGCCCAGGGATCAAACCTGGGTTTCCTGCTTTTACAGGCAGATTCTTTTTAGTCTGAGCCACCAGGGAAGCCCAATACTCCAATATAAAATAAGAATTTTAAAAAATGACAGCAAAACAATGCACAAAAGCCCCCCAGAACCATGCCTCAGACATCAGGGGCACTCTGGTTCTCAGTCTGGAGAATAAGAAGAACATCTGTGCTTTTTAAAAAATATTTATTTACTTGGCTGCACAGGTCTTAGTTGCAGCACACAGGATCTTCTGTCTTTGCTGCAGCAGGCAAACTCTTAATTGCGGCATGTAGGATCTAGTTCCCTGACGAGGGATTGAACCCAGGCCCCCTGCATTGGGGGCACACAGTCTTAGCCACTGAACCATCAGGAAAGTCCCAGGAATGTCTGTGCTTTGGAAACAAGTTTGATGAGGAAGTAAATTACCGCAGACACTTCAGCCTCCTGTATGAGTCTTTTCTTTCAACATCTCATAAAAGGTCTTTGTCCAACATTACTGAATAAATGTTAAGAGAGAAAAGAGCTGGAACATGCCATGAGCCACCACCCCCCCACACCTGCCAAGCTCTATACAGTGACATGCAGTATACACATGAAAGAGGATCCAGATATTAATATTTTTAATACAGGGACCTAAGAAACCAAACTCTGGAAAACATCGAGCATTAGCAAGAAGCTTGAATAAATGACACAGCAAAACCCAGGGCTTGTTCCAATGGGACAGTCCTTTCTGAAATGGGAGTTTGTGCATTGATTTCCATCATCTACTTTCAAGATTGTGTAGGAGGGACTTTCCTGGTGGTCCAGTGGCTAAGGCTCTCTGCTCCCGATGCAGGGGGCCTAGGTTCAATCCCTGGTCAGGGAATCAGATTCCATGTGCTGCAACTAAAATCTGGCACAGCTGAATAAATAAACAAATACTTAAAAAAAAAGACTGTGTGGACTTAATAATGGCCCCAAGATACCCATGTCCTTGGATCTGGAACCTGGGAATGTATACTTCTGTGACAAAAGGGCTCTACAGGTGTTGTTAAGAAAGTGACATGAGGGGGTTTGCCCTGACCATCAGTATGGATGTGATCACAAATGTCCTGAGAGAAGAGAGCAGCAGAATTCAGCTACAGGAGGACTCTGATGTGGGGACTTTTCAAAAGGAGGCTGGAGGGAAGCGACAGGTTGGAATGGTGTTGGAACAAGGCCACAAGCCATGGCATGGTGGCTGCCTCTAATGTTTGAAATGGCAAGCGGACAAATTCTCCCCTGGAGCCTCCAGAAGGAACATGCCCTGTGGACACCTTGCTTTTATACTTCTGACCTGCAAAAGTGAAAGAGAATCTATTTGCATTGTTCTGAGCCACCAGGCTTGTGGTCATGTGTTACAGCAGCAACAGGAAAGTAATACAGGGACCTTAACAGGTGCTTGTACGTGTGTAAGCTCTTAAGTGGTGCTTCCCAGGTGGTACTAGTGGAAAAGAATCCACCTGCCAGTTCAGGAGATGCACGTTCAATTCCCGGGTCGGGAAGTCCCCCTGGAGGAGGAAATGGCAACCCTCTCTAGTATTCTTGCCTGAAAAGTTCCATGGAGAGAGGAGCCTGGCAGGCTGCAGTCCATGGGGCCGCAAAGAGTCAGACTCAACTGAGTGAGGTCTTAAGTTGAGCAGGTGCCCTGGGGTTATCTGTAGACTCTTATTCCATTCATAGCCCTGGCTACCAACAACACTGAATGTCTTTTTTATTTGAATGAATCAATGACATTCCCTTTTTTTTCCTTTCTTAAAATTTATTTATTTATTTTGGCTGTGGCGGGGCGTTTTTGCTGCGCGTGAGCTTTGTCTAGTTGCGGCGAGGGGGTCTACTCTCTAGCTCTGCATGGCCTCCTTAATGCAGTGGCCTGTCTTGTTGCCGAGCACGGGCTCTAGGGCATATGGGCTTCAGTACTCATGGTGCACAGGCTTAGCTGCTCTGTTTGGCACGTGGCATCTTCCTGGACCAGCGACCAAACTGGGTCCCTTGCATTGCAAGGCAGATTCTTAACCACTGGACTATCACGGAAGTCCCACATTCCTATTTTATGACTTTCAGAATTCTCTCCTTTTACAGGATAACTGTGTGGCAAAGTGCCTTGCTCCATGGGTTAATAGTTTCTCTGAGCATTGATTGGCCTTGGGAGTATTGGACTCATACCACCCATGCCTGCATCTTTATTAAGTAGCTGCTCAAGTATTCACCATAGCCTCTGAGATTAGCTGGCTCCCCCGTTATGTCTTGAAAGGCCCATGAAAGCAGTCATTATTCTATGAATCTTCTTTGTGCCCAAACTCCAAATGTGCACAGACTTGAAAAAAAGAAAAGGTGTGAGGTTTTATTTTTTTCCTTCAATTTTTCACTCTTTTTTTTTTTTGTCAGCCTTTAAAAAGCTCAAATTATCTTTGTGTGTTTGACTAATTTCAGATTTTGAAAGCACAAGCAAAGTGCTTGAGGTCTGAAGCTTGCCTATGAAAATGATGGAGCACGATTGGAGAGCTGTCAGGCTGGGATGGTTCATTGGAGAAACCTGCTTAACTTTACAGCACCAAAAGGTTCCTAGAGATGATGGCTTCCTCTTCTTTAGCACCACTGTGAGACCATCCTGAAGGACATCTGAGAAAGACGTAGCGAATGCTTCCATTTTGTCTCAGCAGTGAATTAAATCTAGTGTCGATGAAGATGTGAACGTGATTTCTTATTTATAGGGTCTGCGTGTTCCAAGAGTTTAAAAAAATGTCAGTTGTTCAGTAAGTCCAGTTTGATGAGAGGTGGGGTGGGGGAAATTAAGAGGAGTTGTCACGTATAATACATTTTCTGAGCTGCCCTAGCTTTCTCTAAGTTTTTCTTTGTATAGTTTTGGACCAAAATGTGCTTTGGAGAAACATCAGTCCAGTGTTAAGCTGTCAAAATTCTTTGTTGCGTGTGGCAGAAATCCAGTCAACTGGGTGAAACCAAAGAGAGATATTGCTTGACTTTCATAAGAGGCAGTCTGCACATAGATTTCAGATATGGCTTGATCCAGGAGCTTAAGCAATATCATCAGGATGCTTTTTCTGTACCCACCAGGAGATTTAGCCAGGCCAGAATCACCCAGCATGGCCTTTGGAGAACAGGGAACGAGAGCTGGACTAAAGAATTTATCAGTTGTATATCTTTGTGACATTTCAGATCTTCTCAACTCTACCTGATGCAGGGGCATTGGGCCATTCTTTCTAGATACAGTAGTAACAAACTCCCTAGTGACTCCGGAGAGTCACACACACACAAAAACCAGCCTCTGACTTTAGACCTGTGCTGTCCTGCCCTAGAACTGTCTTGTTCATTCTGAAATGTAAAAGATTTTGTGGTCAAGTATTTAACTTATATGCAGAGTACATCATGAGAAATGCTGGACTGGAAGAAACACAAGCTGGAATCAAGATTGCCGGGAGAAATATCAATAACCTCAGATATGCAGATGACACCACCCTTATAGCAGAAAGTGAAGAGGAGCTAAAAAGCCTCTTGATGAAAGAGGAGAGTGAAAAAGTTGGCTTAAAGCTCAACATTCAGAAAACGAAGATCATGCCATCCGGTCCCATCACTTCATGGCAAATAGATGGGGAAACAGTGGAAACAGTGTCAGACTTTATTTTTGTGGGCTCCAAAATCACTGCAGATGGTGATAGCAGCCATGAAATTAGAAGACACTTACTCCTTGGAAGAAAAGTTATGACCAACCTAGATAGCATATTCAAAAGCAGAGACATTACTTTGCTGACTAAGGTCCGTCTAGTCAAGGCTATGGTTTTTCCTGTGGTCATGTATGGATGTGAGAGTTGGACTGTGAAGAAGGCTGAGTGCCGAAGAATTGATGCTTTTCAACTGTGGTGTTGGAGAAGACTCTTGAGAGTCCTTTGGATTGCAAGGAGATCCAACCAATCCATTCTGAAGGAGATCAGCCCTGGGATTTCTTTGGAAGGAATGATGCTAAAGCTGAAACTCCAGTACTTTGTCTGCCTCAGGTGAAGAGTTGACTCATTGGAAAAGACTCTGATGCTGGGAGGGATTGGGGGCAGGAGGAGACGGGGATGACCGAGGATGAGATGGCTGGATGGCATCACTGACTCAATGGACTGAGTCTGAGTGAACTCTGGGAGTTGGTGATGGACACGGAGGCCTGGCGTGCTGCGGTTCATGGGGTCACAAAGAGTAGGACACAACTGAGCAACTGAACTGAACTGATACACATGGTACCCAGAAGCAAAGAGGAGTTAGCATTCTTCAGGACACATCGTTGACCAACAAAAGATGGAAACCAGTGGATAAATCCCTCCCCAAATGGATGGATCTGAGAAGCATCCATGTGTCTGGTCCCAGAAGAGAGTTTGGCAACTTTGAGCAATTTGTCATGCTTGACATCAAACCCTGACCAGCTCCATCATGCATGTTCATGCCAGCTTCCTTCATTCCTATTTCTTTCCCCTTTTTCTGCACTCCTGCCCAGGGGCTAGCATACTCTCTTGTTTCACAGCACATAACCTCTGCTTCAGGTTTTCTGTAGAATACAGGTTGAGTGATTATGATTCATTTGGAAGAAGTGGATGCCTTTTCTTTCTCAGACACCTTAAAGTACCTTACACACCCAGGAGACTATGGAATTTGTTGGGAAAAGTTTAGGGAACTTCAGTAAGACAAAATTACAGGTTTTATCCAGAGTGACCTCAGCCATAGAAACAGTAGGATGGTTTGGAAGCTTCTAATACTTGTTCCCTAATGAGGCTGCATGGCTGTGAAAAGCATGAAGTCAAAGTACACAACACACGAGATTCTTTGATTCTGCCCAAATGACATCTTGTTGCTCCTAGAATAGAACATAAAGGTGATTTAGAGGTAATCAGAGAGGTAACTCTGGTGTGGTGCACTTAGCTTAAAATATCTGTTCTGTTGTGGCAAATGGCAGAATTTCCTACTCTCTTATGGCTGAAGACAGATAGTGCATTTTCTTTATCCATTCATCCATCAGTGGACATTTAGGTTGCTTCCTACCTTGGCTATTGTGAATAAGGCCACAGTAAACACAGGGGTGCAGATATCTCTTCCAGATATTGATTTTGTTGCCCTTGGATGTATACCCAGAAGTGGGATCACTGGAGAGAAGTGGTAGGTCTATTTTAAGTTGGCGAGTGGGGGGAATCTCCATTCTGTTTTTCATAAAAGCTGTACCAACTTGCATTCCTTCCAAGGGTATGAGACTGTGAAATAAGCTGGACAGAGAAACACAAACACTCTTTGCTATCACTTATATGTGGAATCTGAAATAAAGAAAAGTTGAACTCATAGAAACGGAGAGTAGAATGATGGTTACCAGTATCTGCGGGTAGGGGATGGGAAGATGTTGGCCCAAGGGTCCAAACTTCTGGTTATTAAGTGAACAAGTTCTGGGGACAGTGGGTGACTATAGTTAATAATTATGTGTTGTGCACTTGAAATATACTAAGAATAGATCTAAAGTATCCTTTTTTAGCAAAGGTAACTGTGTGAGATGATAGATGTGTTAGCTTGACTGTGGTAATCATTTCACAATTATATATACCTTAAGTCATCATATTCTGTACTTTAAATATAACTACAATTGTAGCTATATTCAATATGCTTCAATACAGCTGAAAACATTTTTAATATAAAAAAATACCTGTACTGCCATTTTCCCTTTGGCAAACCGGTTATCCAATCTAAGCATCTCTCTACAACACCATTGGGAGGTTTAAGTGGGATAATGCATTCAGATTCTCCCAACACATACAAAGGCTTTCTTGTTATCAAATCTAGACTTCTACAGCAGGTTGTTTACTTACATTTACTATTAGTCAAGGTGATCCAGCAAAACAGAACCAATAGTATATATACAGGCACACCTCAAAGATATTGTGGGTTTGGTTCCAGACTTCTGCAATCAAGCAAATATCACAATAAAGTGAGTTACATGAATTCTTTAGTTTCCCAGTGCTTACATAAGTTATATTTATCCCATACGGTAGTCTACTGTATGCAACAGCATTATGTCTAAAATAATACTGAACATACATTCAAAAATACTTTATTATTAAAAATTCTGGGCTTCCCTGGTGGCTCACTGGTAAAGAATCCACGTGTCAATGCAGGAGACATGGGTTCAGTCCCCAGTCTGGGAAGATCCCAAATGCCGCAGGGCAACTGAGCGCATGCGCCACAACTATTGCGCCTGTGCTCTAAAGCCCAGGAACCGCAGCCATTGAAGCCCACACACCCTGCAGCCCAGCGCTCTGCAACAAGAAAAACCACAGCAAGGAGAATATTGTGCACCGAAGCTAGAAAGTAGCCCACGCTCACTGCATTAGAGAAAAGCCCGCGCAGCAATGAAGACCCAGCACGGCCAAAACTAAATAAAATTCTAAAAATGTTAACTGTTATCTGGGTCTTCAGCAAGTCATAGTTATAACATTAAAGATCACTGACCACAAATAAACGTAACAAATATAATAATACTGCAAAAGTTTGAAATATTGAGAGATTAACCAAAAGGGGACCCAGTGATACAAAATGAGCAAATGCTATTGGAAAAAGGGGGCATTGACAGATTTGCTCAATTCAAGGTTACCACAAACCTTGAATTTGCTAAAAACACACACACACACACAAAACAAAAAGTAATACAGTATCTGAAAACACAATAAAGCAAAGCAGAATGAAATGAGGTGTGCCTGCATATACTTTTTACTTTTATACATATATGTATATGTGTGTGTGTGTATATATGTATATATACACATATATACGAAGAGGCTTATTACAAAGAATAATTATGGAGTCTGGCAAGTCTGAAAGCTGCAGGGTAGACTAGCAGGCTTTGGATACAAGCTGCCAGTGTTCCAGTTTGAGTCTCGAGGCTGTCTTCTGCTGAGCCAGGAAGAGCTGTTGTTCCAAATGAAGTCCGAAGGCAGTGTGCGAGAGAATTCTCTCTTGCTCAGTGGAGGCTGTTCTTTTCGTTCCATTCAGGCCTTCAACTGATTGGATGAGGCCCACCATGTTATGGAGAGCAGTCTGCTTCCACTGTCAACTCATCCAAAAATATTCTCACAGAAACACTCAGGATAATGTCTAACCAACTATCCGGAGGCCCTAAGGCCCAGTCAAGCTGATCCATAAAATTAACCATCACAACAGTGAAGATTGTTTTGTTTTTTCAAAAAACCCATCAAACTGAAGAAAAAGGTAAACAGTCATATGAGAGATTGCAACAAAATGTTGAAAAGTGGAAAGATGACTGTCAGGTGGTAACTGAGTTAGCAGACCAGAGATAGCCAACCACCTGCAGAAGGGTGGGAGGATATATTGATAAGTGAGAGATGCAGGGTGGAGGGAGAGAGTGAATAAAATTGTTTCAGGACTTGGATGTTCCAAGCATCTCAGAAATCAGTGTGAGGTGGTGTTGAGAACAGGAAAGCACATTGAAACTCTGTGTTTTCTGTGTGAGAAATGCTCAGCTCTCCCAGAGTCCCTCCTGTAGTCCTTGCTCACGTCAACTGTCCACCAAGCCCCCCTGGTGAGAATGAAGGTTGGCTATCTGGACAGGGTTAGTGAGAAAAGCTCTGGCCCTATGCCTCCCCATGATGCCTTCATTGTTTGAGCCCCAAGTCCCTAACACATGGCAGGCAATTAATGAATTTTATAATAAGCTTGATTGCATTGTTTCACTTCATAAAATATTTCCTCTAATGACTTGTTTTACAGATTAGGAAACAGACATAAAGATCTACCAGCTGTTGATTTCTCCATATATATAATTTGTATTCGAGGTGTTGAAAATCTTACAGTGTGTTCTAAATCATGGTAGAAGCATTGAATTTGGATCTGTATCACTCACTGTATTCTGATTACATAAATGTTCATGATCCATCCATGAAAATAGTGTCCTGAGCCATAAATGTCAAGATGCAAGATCAATATTTTTCATTGCTTTACAATAAGTCAATTTTTTTTTCAAGTTTCCAAGTTTCTGCTAGGCTAGTTATCAGAAATCTAGTCTCATCCACCTCCCCTTTTCTTCTTGGGTTGTTTACATACTGGGAAGTCCCAGAATATATATATATATTCCAGTCCCAGAATATATATTCCAAAGTGTCGGGAGACGGGGACATCTGAAGGCATAGAACGTGTTCTTGCAAGCACCTTCTGAGATGCCAACTCTCCCATCTGGCTTTTACACATTGGTCCATGAAAGTCTCCATGCAAACAATCCACTAGGAAAAGCTTTTTGCCCTCATCTATATAGTGAAGCATCTTTTCAGGTCCAGAAGCTCCCTTGGCTACTTCCAAGCCACTCCTGGGCACACAAGAGTATTTCTGCTGCTTCTCTACAACCCAGGGCATGGCACATGTCCAGGTTACTCTATCAGCCTAGTGAAATCTCAAGAAAATCTTATCTTTGGAGAGTCTTCACATCCCTGGGAACTGCCTCAGGAAGCAAGAAATGGAGCCACTTCCCTGCTCTCACACTCATCTCTCCTTAGCTTGAAGTCTAAGACTCTGTGTGAAACCCACCCCACTTCGTCACTGACTGTCTTCCCCTCTTCTTGGCTAGAGGAAGCAAATTCAGGAAATTAAAGGACACTTGCCATTATTCACTGAGTATTCCTTCAATCCTTAACATTGGCTGTATTTTTCTTCTATTCCAGTGTAGACTTTGGGAATCAGAAGCCAGGAAAAAATTTTCTCTCTTTATTTTGCTTTCTTCTCTACGTTTTATTTGCACACCTCTTCCACACAATGCCATAGTTAATCATGTGTGTGTCTGTGCATGCCTGTGTAAGTGCTAAGTTGCTTCAGTTATGTCAGACCCTGTAGCCTGCCAGGCTCCTCTGTCCATGGGCTCTCTGGGCAAGAATACTGGAGTGGGTCGCCATGGCCTCCTCCAGTGGATCTTCCTGACCCAGAGATCAAACCCACATCTCTTACATCTCTTGCATTGGCAAGTGGGTTCTTTACTGCTAGCACCACATGGACCTCCTATTATTCATAATTATACATTAATATGTAATGTATACATTTATATGTAATGTATACATTAATATGTGTCTCTATTATTCATAGTTATACATTTTTTAAAATAATATCTTTATAATCCTCATTAATACCAACTGAACTCTCTGAGTGTTTCTACTTGCATTTTTCTGTGTTCGTCTATACCAAGGACAAGTGGTGCAGGATATAAGGAACCAGAAGTAAAGTTTATAAATCTGAGTCTGGAACTGAAATGCTCAAAAATAAGGTTGAAGTGTTCTTGCTGGTCCTTTTCTTTTAGTAATTAACCCTGCCTTTCTCTAGTTAAAGAATCTCTTTAAAGGATGGATCACCCTCATTCACTCTCATGGGTGTGATTTGACTGGCAATAAGAGGCGTATGTGGGTAGCTCCCTCTTTTTATAAGGAGCTTTGTCTGCCCAGGCATCATTATCTGCTTTGCTCAGGCGGGCTAGGGGGAAGATGATGATGGATTTCTTCTGTTGCTTGCTCTGCTGACCGCATTAGGGCTACGTTTGGGAAGTGGGAGAGGAAGCATCATTTCTCCTCTCACTGATGAGAATGAGTTGGTTTGCTGAGTCATACAAAGAATGTGAATAGCACCAGTAGAAATAAGTTTACCCTTTATTAATGTTCTCCCATGTCTCTTTATAAAATTGTATTGAAGTATAGTTGATTTGGGGGCTCCCAAAGTGATAGAGTGGTAAAGAATCCACCTACTAATGCAAGAGATGCAGGAGACACGGGTTTGATCCCTGGGTCGGGAAGATCCCCTGGAGGAGGAAGTGGCCAACACACTCTAGTAATCTTGCTTGGGAAAGCTCATGGACAGAGGAGCTTGGCAGGCTCCAGTCCCTGGGATCACAGAGTCGGACATGACTGAGCGACTGAGCATGCGCATAGTTGATGCACAATGTTGTGACTCCTGCATTCCTTTTTTGAAGTGTAACTGCTTTGCAACGGTGTATGAGTTTCTGCTGTACAATGAAGTGAATCAGCTATATGTAGACATTTATCTCCTGCCTCTTGGACCTCTCTCCCACCACCCCCACCATCCCACCCCGCTGGGTTCCCAGTGGGCACCGAGCTGATCTCCCTGTGATAGACATCCTCAATAGCTATTTTACGCATGGTAGTGTATAAAAGTCAATCCTAATTATAAACCCCATCCTGTGTGACAGGCATGCTCTAATCATCTCAGCTGCATTTCTTCCTCCCCACCACAGGCTGTGCTGTGGAATCATATTAAAGAGCTTCTTCCCCCATTTCCCCTAACATTCTGGTTTCTCACCTGGGCTTCTCCAAACCCATTCAGTCTGTCTTTCTGATTCCCTGCAGCAAATTCTTCCACCTTCTTCCTCGGATGTGATGCTCACTTTGACCTTCGCCAGCCTCCCAGCCGCCTCTCTGGCCACGAATCATTGCTCTACCATAACCTCATAGCCCTTCCCAGCGATGTAAGACCCCAGAGGGAGTCCTAGAGCCACTGGAAGGGACTCTGCAGCCCATGGGCTATCTTAATCATGCTTGCATGCTCAGTCGTGTCTGACTTTTTATGACCCTGTGGACTGTAGCCCACTAGACTCTTCTGCCCATGGGATTCCCCAGGCAAGAATACTGGAGTAGGTTGCCATTTCCTCCTCCAGATGATCTTCCTGATCCAGGAATCAAATCTGCATCCCTTTCTTCTCCTGAATCAGCAGGCAGATTCCTTTACCACTGAGCCACCTGGGAAGCCCAGACTATCTTAATAGTCAAGTCAAAACCAACCCTGCAAACATCTTGAGTTCCACCTTCATAGCCTATGCCCCCAAGTTTTACTAAGCATCTTCTTCTATTGCCTACCTTCTGGTATAAAAGTAACGAATATGTTTCTTAAAAATAGGTCCCTCCAGGTAGGGGAGGCGGGGAGAGAGAGCAGACTGGATTCAGTAGTTCAGATTAAGACAAAAATTCTAGAAGAAAAAGAAGAAAACAAGAGAATTGTAATTATTCAAGATCATTGTGAGGGAGAGCCAAATGGAAAGATTACAGACAAGATGCAGTCTCTGTTGAGAAAGCCTCCTGGTTACTAAGGGATAAATTGGGAGGTTGGGATTGATATATACACACTACTATATATAAAATAGATAACTAATATAAGGACCTACTGTATAGCACAGGGAACTCTGCTCAAAACTCTGTAATGACCCATATGAGGAAAGAATCTAAAAAAAGAGTGGATATATGTATATGTATAAAATATCATGCGTGTATAACATGTATATACATGTATCATATATGTATAACTGAGTCACTTTACTATACACCTGAAACTAACACAACATTGTAAATCAATTCTGCGCCAATAAAAAATAATTTTAATAAAATGAAAGAAAGCCCTGTAAAATAAAATCGGGCTATAATTAAGAACTATCTTTGGAAATGAACCCCAGGAAGATGAAACTTTGTTATTTTACTTAATTCTGCAACATTGGACATATCTTTTAGCATGCTTTGAACTTGAGACACAAAATATTAGAGTAGAAGAAATCATGTACAGATGTTTCTCCAGCCATTGGCTCATAGGAATTGTGTACTTAACATCGGAGGGCGTTATCCTAGATGTCTGCACCTGGAGTTTGGTCTGGTTTCTCTCTTTAGCTCGATGATTTTTCAAAACTTTTACTTATTGGTTTATTTCTTTTTGGCTGCACTGGGTCTTTGTTGCTGTGCTCGAGTTACTCGGCAGCTGTGGGGCAACAGGCTTCTCACTGTGGTGGCTTCTCTTGTGGAGCGTGAACTCCAGGGCCCGCAGGCTTGATACTTGTGGATATGGGCTTAGTTACCCCAAGGCATGTAGAATCTTCTCGGACCAGGAATCAAACCCATGTCCTCTGCATTGGCAGACAGATTCTTACCCACTGGACCACCAGGGGTCCCAGCCCAGTGATTCCTCAACATTCAAGTCTGTAAAGATCACTGTGTTGATTAGACACGTGAAACCACCTACACCATACTTTATGGACAATTAAGGAAAATTTTTAAAGTAATGAACTTTATGCCGTTTCTATCTTGCTCTGACTCTGAGGCTTAATCCTCTAGGGAAACAAAGCTTCATTACACAATAAATAGAGAGTCTGGCCCTACCAGACTAATGATGTCTGCTATGAAAATACATCTCTGCCATGGGTTGACACTAGTCTGTAAAGATCACTGTGTTGATTAGACACGTGAAACCACCTACACCATACTTTATGGACAATTAAGGAAAATTTTTAAAGTAATGAACTTTATGCCGTTTCTATCTTGCTCTGACTCTGAGGCTTAATCCTCTAGGGAAACAAAGCTTCATTACACAATAAATAGAGAGTCTGGCCCTACCAGACTAATGATGTCTGCTATGAAAATACATCTCTGCCATGGGTTGACACGTCACTCAGTTGAGGTCAACAACTTAATGGCCTGCTTTTATTGTGAACTTTAATTGTAAGAATGATCACTGAATATATTATTATCTTTATTGCATAGAGGTTTCTCATCTTACTGTCTTCTACCCCTCCCCTCAGTCAGGAATGACCACTGTTTTAACCATGTGTTCTTTTCAACCTCGTTCTAGGCTTTTATATGCCCATTCATGCACATGTAGAATATACACACATCATACACATTAGTCCACATCTCATACACATACACATTCATGCACATGTGAAATCTGTAGTGAACATTGGAGATTTTATTTCCACATCAAAGCTGTCATTCTGAAGTTACTGCCTTGCAACTTCCTTTTTTCTTCACCAGTAACATTTCTCTGTAAAGGCAGTGGCACCCCACTCCAGTACTCTTGCCTGGAAAATCCCATGGACGGAGGAGCCTGGTAGGCTGCAGTCCATGGGGTCATGAAGAGTCAGACACGACTGAGCGACTTCACTTTCACTTTTCTCTTTCATGCATTGGAGAAGGAAATGGCAACCCAGTCCAGTATACTTGCCTGGAGAACCCCAGGGACGGCGGAGCCTGGTAGGCTGCCATCTCTGGGGTTGCACAGAGTCGGACACGACTGAAGTGACTTAGCAGCAGCAGCAGCAACATTTCTAATGATCTGCCCATGTCTCTGCATATAGAACCAGTTATTCCCATTGCTGCTGCTGCTGCTAAGTCGCTTCAGTCATGTCAGACTCTATGCGACCCCACCAGGCTCCCCCATCCCTGGGATTCTCCAGGCAAGAACACTGGAGTAGGTTGCCATTTCCTTCTCCAATGCATGAAAGTGAAAAGTGAAAGGGAAGCCACTCAGTCGTGTCCGACTCTTAGCGACCCCATGGACTGCAGCCTACCAGGCTCCTCCATCCATGGGATTTTCCAGGCAAGAGTACTGGAGTGGGTTGCCATTGCCTTCTCCGTTATCCCCATTACCTGTCACATTATTATGTTAACCAAAATAATGTAGGTTATAGTACAGTAACCAATGTTCTTGGAATCTTAGCGACCCCATGGACTGCAGCCTACCAGGCTCCTCCATCCATGGGATTTTCCAGGCAAGAGTACTGGAGTGGGTTGCCATTGCCTTCTCCGTTATCCCCATTACCTGTCACATTATTATGTTAACCAAAATAATGTAGGTTATAGTACAGTAACCAATGTTCTTGGAAATCTCAGGGTCTTAGCACAACAAAAATGTATTTCTCACTCATGTAGAGTTACCATCAGGTTGGCAAGGAGCTTTTTTATCAGCTAACTCAGGGATCCAGGCTTTTTCCATTTTGTGATGCTCCCACCTCAATGCATCGTTTCCAAGAATAACATGGAAAGGAAAGAGATGGGTGGAGGAAACACATGGGCCTTACTTGTTCCATTTTCATTTTGAAATAAATTTAGGCTTAAAAATATGTTGCAAAAGTAATAGAAAGAATTCCCATAGGCTCTTTACTGAAATTCCCTAAATGTCAACATGTTACATTACCACAGTGCAATTGATCAAAACCAGGAAATAAATATTGATATGGGAATGTGAATCAATACAGACCTATTTGGATTCTGCCATTGTCCCATTAATGCCCTTTTCTGGCATGAGTCACACACTCTTACTCTGAGATAATTCCTAATACTTAGTTTTTCACGACCTTGCCATTTTTAATGAGTTGTTGTTATTGTTCAGTCACTAAGTTGTGTCCGACTCTTTGTGACCCCATGAACTGCAGCATGCCAGACGCCTCTGTCCTCCACTATCTCCCAAAGTTTGCTCAAATTCACATGCATTGAGTTGGTGATGTCATCACCAACCATGTCATCTTCTGCGACCCCCTTCTCCTTTTGCCTTCAATGAGTACTAGTCAGTTATCTTGTAGCATGTGCCTCAGTTTGGGTTTGGCTAATGTTTCCTTGTGATTAAATTCAGGATGTCCTTTTTTTGGCATGAATACCATGGAAATTATGCTGTGCCCTTCTTGGTGAGTTGTATTGGCAGGTGAATGGCATCATTATATCCTGTTACAGGGGAGGCTAGCTTGGAGTATTTGGTTAAAGTAGCATCTTCCAGACTTATACATTGTGGCCTTTCTGTTTTCCCCAGTGTATTAAATAACTGTAGAGATACTTAGAGACTATGTAAATATCCTATTGATTGTCATACTTTGCCTACAAATTGTGGCGTCCCTTAATTCAACTCCAAAACAGTCATCGATCGGTATGAACAGTGTTCACCTCTGCTGATTTTCTATTTCCATCCTTCTTTCTATGTTTATTAATTGCAGTTCATTTATGTATTCCACTATGTGTTTATATCAGCTATGGACCCATGGATATTTGTTTTATTCTGTGGAATACAATCCAGCCTTCTCATGATTTAGTTTCTTGCTCAAATTATCTCAGATTTGTCCACTTAAAACTCCTTCAGTTGGTCCTTGTGCCCTTTCAGCATGCCATTATCCTTTTTTTTTGACCACTTGTTAAATTGCCTGCCACCTTGAGAGTCCCAGGCTTCCTTTGTGGCTCAGATGGTAAAGAATCTGCGTGCAATGCTGGAGACCCAGGTTTGATTCCTACATTCGAAAGATCCCCTGCAGAAGGGAATGGCAACCTAGGAGAATTCCATGGACAGAGAAGCCTGGCAGGTTACCGGGCATGGGGTCGCAGAGTTGGACATGATTGAGCTACTAACACTTTCACTTTCAGAAGAGGTCCCAGGCTCATTGTGTACTTGTCATGTTGCAGACTGGCATCTGCCATTTCTTCAAGGATCCCCCAGTTCCTTTTATTGAAGACGTTATTTTGGCTCCAAGATCTGGGTTCTAGGGGCATGCGCTGTCTTGGAACAGACACAGTGCTTCATCCCCTGCTCTCATTCCCAGTTGCTGGCTCTCGGTCACACACTCCCAACCTAAGATCAGGGAGACCAATCTTATGTTTTCAATACCCAGGAGAGGATGCAATGTGATGAGCACGTGGCACTGTTGCCGTTACAGTAGTGCTGAGTATGCTGAGCCCTCTTGATTTACCCAGGTCCTAGGCTTCCAATTTTTCCCTCTTAAAAATAACCCTGCAATGTAATCCTTCAAGCCTGTCTCCTTGGTCACAGTCCCAGTAGATTATCCATGTTCCTTGTCACTAAAAAATATCTCAGTTGATCTATAAGGAGATCAGGACCACTTCAAACCTGGCCACGGTGATGTTTTCTGAATTTTATTCGCCACCAAAAGTGAAACAGCATGGCCCATATGTATTCTGGGTTCTGCACTCTCTTCGGGTTTGTCATCAGCTGTTTTTGCTGTAAAACAATCTAAAGTGGATTGTGGCAAGCTGGCAAGTCTGAAACTCAGGTTCTAGTTATTTTATTTTTAGTTTGACTTTCTTCCTAATGAACCCCAAACTCCAGAAACCTTCTCTCCATAATTGGACTCAGGGGTTGGTGGCCACAGCCTTCTATAAACTGTTCATTTAAAATAAAACTCTCTTGTTAGCAATAAGAAAATAAGAGGCTTTCATAACATGGTTTTTTTTAAAGCTCTGATCTGAATAAATAGAAACATGAAACTGTGAGATGTGGTTAGTAAAGTTACATTGTTTCTACAACACACTATGGCTAAAGAAAAATCTAGATTAGAGGAGAAGATTTTGAGGGACAAACGGGAGAAGCAGAGGGAGAGTACTGCTGGTGTAGGAAGGGAAGAGTGAGGTAGACTGAATTATAATGATGGAAGGAGAAAAAAAGGTACCTTTCACACCTATAGTCTAGGCAATTCGCTTTAAATATAATTGGCTACAACACATCAAAATAGCAACCTATTTGAGAAAATAAAAGTGAAAGTAAATTTTCAGGCATTTCAGTTTTACGATGACATAGGCAATGGCACCCCACTCCAGTACTCTTGCCTGGAAAATCCCATGAACTGGGGAGCCTGGAAGGCTGCAGTCAATAGGGTCGCAGAGGTTCGGACACGACTGAGTGACTTCACTTTCACTTCTCACTTTCATGCACTGGAGAAGGAGATGGCAACCCACTCCAGTGTTCTTGCCTGGAGAATCCCAGGGACGGAGGAGCCTGGTGGGCTGCCGTCTATGGGGTCGCACAGAGTCGGACACGACTGAAGCAACTTAGCAGCAGCAGCAGATTTCTCTGATTATATCCTAGATCAACAGTCGTGACCTGGGGATGGTTTCCCCAGTTCTTGAAATCAGAATGGTGCCTTTCATCTGGTTTACTGTTGACCTGTTCCTGAATCACCGTCCCAGTCTGAGATTGTTATCGGTCTCTACCGTACCGAAGACCATGTCACCGTGTAAAGACATTATTTTAGACATGAAGGTGATATAATTGCCTTTAAATATAATTTATTGAGGTGGAGTCAAATAATGTAAAAGTAACCATTTAAGTGGATCTTTCAGTTGCAGTCACAATGCTGTGAGGGGGCATCTATAGACTCATATTATATTGTGGCTGTAGTATAATGCCAGGCTGGCAACCACAGTCATATGGGCACTGAAATTGAACCATCTAGTCTGCAAACTACATTCCTAGCCTTGACCTTAAGTGTATCTCTTATTCCTCTGTCCCTCCATTTATACTTCCATCAAACTGCGCATGTGCCTGCGTGGGTGCTCAAGTTGTGTCTGACTCTGTGACCTCCTGGACTGTACAGTGCCAGGCTCCTCTGTCCATGGGATCATCCAGCCAAGAATCCTGGAGTGGCTAGAGCAACCATTTCATGCATCTTGTGAGGATTTTTTATTATGATTAAGTGAGTGAACCCATAAAACACTCATGAGAGGCTCTGGCGCATAGGAAATAGAGATTATCATTTTTGGAGCACTTATCACTATCTAAAATTATATTGCTATTTATTTATGAATCGTCTTTCTTCGCCTCTAGAATGTACTATCTATGAGAATGAGTCTTTTTCTGTTGCCATAGCTGCTAAATGCCCCAAACCAAAGAATGTCTGATTTATAGTAGACGCTTGATAAATACTTGATCCATGAATGCCTGAATGAACGGATGAAGGCATGACCGGTCTGTGACTGTCAGCTCTGTCCTGACAAGTCGCGTCTGTGACTCCGTGTTAATAGCGCTTCTGAGCAGACCTGAGAATCAAGGATTTTTTTCTCTTCTTGTGCCCAGGAAACTTACCCATTCAGATACAGGTGCTCAGAAATGCTAATATTGTACCCACAAGACTGACCCAGGTGCTTTTATCAGGCGGCACATGTGACGAAAGCATCCCCAGCCCCATGCTTCAGAGTTTAGGCCCTTTTGCTTTCACAGCTTGTGCTTTGAGACTGTAGCCTCCAACAGATGATCAGGATCTGAAATGTTTCTGAAGCCTATTAGAGGCCACCATCATGGGACTTCCCTGGTGGCTCAGATGATAAAAAATCTGCCTGCAATGCAGGAGACCCAGGTTCAGTCCTTGGGTCAGGAAGATCCCCTGGAGAAGGGAATGGCTTCCAGTATTCTTGCTTGGAGAATTCTATGGACAGAGGAGCCTGGTGGGCTACAGTCCATAAGGGTCGGAAAGAGTCAGACATGACTAAGCAACCATCACTTTCACTTTTCACTTTTTTTTTTCCAGGTGTGACCATCATCTCAGTACCTTACCCATGCAAGAAATGTAAATGTATCTATTATTCTATAATTCTCCACTTGATTTTCATTTCTCCTGCATTCCTCCTATATCTCAGGTGACCCAGAGTTTCAACTCTTTCGCCAGGATCCGACAGAAATTCTAAGGACTTGCTTATTTGCCATGTCATGCCTTGGGTTCAAGGGGAGGTCCGTGAACCTCTGTGTCAGTCCTTCTTTCCTCCTGGGCTTATGAATCAACCCAGATGTTACTGGTCTTCATCTGGACCACTGCTGTCTATAGAGATGCCATGGCTCTGAGCCATGCCCATGTCCCTTCTACTCTCCCTTACCACCGGGAGATGTAGCATGCTCCCAAGCGGTCTCAAACCTTAATTACACTCAGATTATTTTTTTAATTTTTATTTTATATTAAAGTATAGTTTAACAATGTTGTGTTATTTTCATATATACAGCAAAGTGATTCAGTTATACTTGTATCTATTCTTTTTCTTTCTTTTTTTAAAAAAATTTATTCATTTATTTGGCTGCATCAGGTCTTGGTTGCAGCACGTGGGATCTTTTGTTGCGGCGCACGGACTCTCTCGTTATGGCGCACGGACTCTCTAGTTTTGGCGCCCGTACTCTCTCGTTATGGCGTTCCGGCTCAGTAGTTGTAGCGCCCGGGCTTGATTTCCCCACAGCATATGGATTCTTAGTTCCCCAAACGACCAGGGATCCAGCTCACATCCTCTGCATTGGAAAGTGGTCTCTCAACCACTGGACCACCAGAGAAGTCCCCTTTCTTATTCACATCCTTTTCCCATTTAGATTACTTACAGAATATTGGGCAGAGTACCCTGCGTCATATGGTAGGTCCTTGTTGGTTATCTCTTTTAAATATTAGCAGTGTGTGTCTGTCAACCCCAAACTCTAAATTTATTCCTTCCCCCACCTTTTCCCTTTGGTAACCATAAGTTTGTTTCCTAAATCTGTAAGTCTGTTCGTGCAGATTTTGTTTAATACTTCAGCTGCTGTTTTCAGAAGGTAACCATGTCAGTTCCCAGTATATGCTGTGGGGCAAAACTCGGTGGATGGCTCTGTTCCCTCTGCTCTCCTCTCTCCAACTTTACCTGAATATAGTAATATACTAGTCTCTCAGTCATGTCCAACTCTTTGCGACTCCGTGCACTGTAGCCCACCAGGCTCCTCTATTCGTGGGATTCTCCAGGCAAGAATACTGGAGTGGGTAGCCATTTGGTTCTCCAGGAGATCTTCATGAGCCGAGGATTGAACTTGAGTTTCCTGCGTTGCAGGTGGATTCTTTACCATCTGAGCCATCACTTTACCTGAAGGTGTTAGTATTCCTTCTGCAATTCAGCCCAGCATGGGGTCAGGTTGCAGGAACCCTCAGTTTTCTGCTCACTTTATTTCTGAGTTATGGATATCACAGCTATAACTCTGTTTTAGGTTGGGTTTTCTAGAAGTGGGATGGAGTTTCTCATCTAAGTGATTAATTGAGGAGGTGGCCTCAGGAGAAAACTATAAGGAAAGCAGGAGGGGAACAGGTAGCCGGGCTATCTGTTACCTGATATCGGTTTGGTGGAAGCCGATCCTCAGCCTGACCCCATGGGAAGCTCTAGGTTAGGGGTCCCCAACCTCCAGGTGGCGTACTGGTCAGTACTTCCTGTCAGAATACTGGCAGCATTAGATTAGAAATAAAGTGTGCAATAAACATATGTGCTTGAATCACCCCCAAACTTCCCCACTTCCAGTCCGTGGAAAAACTGTCTTCCATGAAACCAGTTCCTGGTGCCAGAAAGGTTGGGGACTGCCGTCCTAGAGAATGGGCCACTAAATGGAGGCCCCAGGGGGCAAGGAAAATGGTCTTTTGTCTTCCCCATCAGTCTGGCATGGGCCATGGTTTGGGGTGGTTTTCAGGAAAAACAAAATCTTGCAGATAATACCAGGGGAGGCAGCTCCCATTGTCCAAAGGTAGTTCTCAGGATTCTCGAACTATAAGCTATTAGCATCAACCCCAGCAGCAGATTCAGAGTTGGGATGGGGGCGTCAATAATGGTCCTGTTTATTTAGACAAAGAAGATAGAAGATAACTGGATACAGCTGAGCACTATGCTCTACCACTGAGGCATCAGGAAGATTATTTCCTTGTCAGAAGAACACGGGGATGGGATAATATGGGAGTTTGAGATGGACATGTACACACTGCTATATTTTAAATGAATAACCCACCAGGATCTATTACGTAGCACAGGGAACTCTGTTCAATGTTATGGGGCAGCCTGGATGGGAGGGGGAGTTTGGAGGAGGATGGATACATGTATTTATATGGCCCAGTCCCTTTGCTGTCCACCTGAAACTATCGCAACTTTGTTAACTGGCAATACTCCAAAATAAAATAAAAACAGGGAAATAAAAGAAATTTCTTTCCATACTCAGTGAGTTAACAAAATCTAGTTTAGCCACATGATTTCAAATTTTGTAAAACAAATGCCTCTCCATCCACAAAATTCAGGCTCAAGCCAGTGGGAAGCCTGTATGTATCCATCAGCAGCTTTGGTATGAACCCATCTAAGCCAGTTCCTGAAGTTCTACAGCAAGGTAGGGAGTTGATAGAAGACATGGTGGCTCAGCTGGTAAAGAATGTACCTGCAATGCAGGAGGCCTGGGTTGGGAAGATCCCCTGGAGAAGGGAACAGCTATCCACCCCAGTATTCTGGCCTGGAGAATTCCATAGACTGTATAGTCCATGGGGTCTCAGAGAGTCTGACACAATTAAGTGACTTTCACTTTCACTTTCTGCTAAAAGACCTAAGGAAAACTCCGTGGGACGGCTGGGTCATATGGTAGTGCTATTTTTAGTTTTGTTTTTTTTTTTTCTTTTCCCATTGTTGTTTTGTCATATTGTATTGTGCTGAAGTGGAAGACACAGAGGGGAGGGAGAAAATTACCAGGCAGAAATGATATATACCTACTAGAAAGCTGTATATGTACATACGTGTTATATTTATTTAAATGTTCACAGCATTTACTGCTTAAACTTTTCTCTCTCTTTTTAAACTTCACTGGCATGCAAGCAGTAATTGAGTTTTACCCAAAAAAGTTTAAAATGATAATACTTACAGTAAGATCTCCAAATTTTTAACTATTTGCTTCTTATCCTACCCATTAGAGCTATGGCGTACTTTCTGAAATTTTGTCTCTTTGTATTCTAAAATGTTGGACAATTAACAATTAAAAGTGAACCTCTTGCTTATAAAAAAAAAACTAAGGAGATGTCTGTTTTTTATAAAAATCAATCATTTTATATTCTTTTTCTGGAAAAAAAAATACTGTATTATGTGTACACTATAAATGCAACTATATTGATTTCAATTGTGTGTGCAATAATATACTAGCTTTGTGTGTCCCCAGGGTCACTGTGTGTCATGGAAATGATTGCCATCACAGTACCTCTCTTTTTAAAAATGTTTTAAAATTATTTCTTTCTTTTCGGCTGTGTCAGGTCGTCGTTGCTCTGCGGGGTCTGCTCTCTAGCTGTGCGTGGTCTTGCCATTCTGGTGGCTCTCTTATCGGGGAGCACAAGCTCTAGGTGTGAGGCCTTCTCTACTGGTGCTCCCAGACTCTAGAGCTCAGGGTCAGCAGTTGTGGTGCACGGGCTTAGTTGCCACGTAGCATGTGGGATCTTCCCGGACCAGAGATAGAACCTGTGTCCCCAGCAGCGGCAGGTAGATTCTTAACCACTGACCCACCAGGGAAGTCCACAGTACCTGTCTTGAATGCTTTTTATGAAGCAGTTTCTTCGAAATCAGAGGGAAGATGAGAGTGTTAAAAGAACTCAACAAGATGGCACTCATAGTTTGTATCTCGAATGTACTGTGTGTATTTCACTCTTTTTCCTCTCTATACAGCCACATTGTTCGCCTTAATTAGAACATTAAATACTATAGTTTCCCTTTACGAAGCCAGCAGGGTTTTCTTTGCTGTAAAATGAGTCATTCAATTCCCCTTCTGCTAATGGGTAGAGGATAATTAACATTGTCTTGAGGCTAATTTTCATTTATGCTGCCATTCCTCATAAGCTGCACATTATTCTCTGGAAAAGTCAATGTGTCACTTTTATTAGCCCAGTTTGCACTTTAACACCAGGGAAATTAATTCAGGCTACATTAACGTACTCAACTTCAGATACAATGGAATTATCTAACTGTGTCCTTTATGAAGTGCCATCATTTAGCAGTGAATTGACGCAGCTCCGTAAAAAAAAAAAAAAAAATGAGATCATCGTTGGATGCTTGTACTGTTATTGATTTTCCTAGTCATGTGACAGAACCATGATGAAGGGTGGACCAAACATTTGTTTTTTCAGTATTTCTCAGTTTTCACTCATGAGACCAGGAGCTCCACTTTTTAAGAGATGGTGGGATTCCCAGTGACTTAGCACCCTTAAAGGATTGGCTCTAATTCATTATTTAAACTCTTGGAAAGGTTTTCTGGGTTTGGGCTTTTCTACCAACAAATATTCAAGGTAAAAAAATCAAATATTAAAGACTGCAGCCATTAGGGAATTTTCACACCTTTTTTTCAAACAGTGCAAAGCGTGGTTAGGATTTGTCTTCCAGGTTTGCAGTTTTAAGATGATGTTTCACAAATTGCCAGAGCTCTCTGGTAATTCTCTCCTAAATGAGTACAAAGTTCTCATTCCTAAAAATTTCTTTAGGAAGCAGAGGAAGTGGTAAAAACATCTGCCACTTTGCCACAACATTTATTATTTTACCAAGGTCCACTAGAGTTATACTTCCTTAATATGCTCTTGGTTTACCGAGTTTTAGGTAGTGACCATTATTAGCAAGAGAAAATCCTACTTCCTTAAGTGTCTTAATTACATACTAATTAGATGGTAGGACGTGCATGCATGCGTGGTAAGTCTCTTCAGTCTTGTCCAACTGTGCGAACCTATGGACTGCAGCCCACCAGGCTCCTCTGTCTATAGGATTCTCCACGCAAGAATACTGGAGTGGGTTGTAATGCCCTCCTCCAGGGTGTCTTCCCAACCGAAGGATCAAATCCGTTTTCTATGTCTGCCTGCTCTGGTGGTTTCTTTACCACTACCACCACCTTGCGAGCGTGCTTAGTCACACAGTCGTTTCCGACTCTTGCGACCCCGTAGACTAGCCTGCCAGGCTCCTCTGTCCATGGGATTCTCCAGGCAAGAATACTGGAGTGGGTTGCCATTTCCTTCTCCAGGGGATCTTCCCGACCCGGGAATCAAACCTGGGTCTCCTTCATTGCAGGTAGATTCTTACCAACTGAGCTAT
>SJYT01057890.1:6849-18451 GCA_006410635.1 Cephalophus harveyi | reverse complement strand
GCAGGGTGACAATATACAGCCTTGACGTACTCCTTTTCCTATTTGGAACCAGTCTGTTGTTCCATGTCCAGTTCTAACTGTTGCTTCCTGACCTGCATACAGATTTCTCAAGAGGCAGGTCAGGTGGTCTGATATTCCCATCTCTTTCAGAATTTTCCACAGTTTATTGTGATCCACACAGTCAAAGGCTTTGGCATAGTCAATAAAGCAGAAGTAGATGTTTTTCTGGACAATTTCCTCCCTTAATTTTCACAATGTCTCCTCATTATGAAATGAGAGAATGCTTTTCATGGGAGTTTTCTACTTTATCTTTCAAATCTTTGAATATAATTTTTATTTTAGCCTCTTGAATTTTCCTTTTTTGCCCTGAATGCATTTTCTTTTTTTAATTTAAATTTATTTTAATTGGAGGCTAATTACTTTACAATATTGTATTGGTTTTGCCATACATCAACATGAATCTGCCACAGGTGTACACGTGTTCCCAATCCTGAACCCCCCTCCAGAGTGAAGTAAGCCAGAAAGAAAAACACCAATACAGTATACTAACGCATATATATGGAATTTAGAAAGATGGCAACGATAACCCTGAGTGCATTTTCTATTATTTTTTGTTTTATTTTTCTTCTTACATTTTCTGAATTTCCTCTAAATTTCTTCCTTTCATTGTTGTAGCCATTTTGATTTTTTTAACTTTTTATTTTACTTTGGAGTATAGCCAATTAACAATGTTGTGATAGATTCAGGTACACAGGAAATCTACTCAACCATTGTTGCTGAATCGTGTCTATTTGTGACCCCAAGGACTGCAGCATGCCCTGCTTTCCTGTCCTTCACCATCACCCAGAGCTTGCTTATATTCATGTTCATCGACTTGGTGATGCCATCCAACCATCTTGTCCTCTGTTATCCCCTTCTCCTCCTGCTTTCAGTCTTTCCCAGCATCAGGGTCTTTTCTAATGCATCGGCTCTTTGCATCAGGAGGCCAAAATATTGGAGCTTCAGCTTCAGCATTAGTCCTTCCAATGAATATTCAGGTTTGATTTCCTTTTGGATTGACTGGTTTGATCTCCTTCCAGTCCAAGGGACTCTCAAGAATCTTCTCCAACACCACAGATCAAAAGCATTGATTTTTCAGTGCTCAGCTTTCTTTATGGCCCAACTCTCACATCCATACATAACTACTGGAAAAACCATAGCTTTGACTAGATGGACCTTTGTTGGCAAAGTAATGTCTCTGCTTTTTAATATACTGTCTAGGTTGGTGGTCATAGTTTTTCTTCCAAGGAGCAAATGTCTTTTGATTTCATGGCTGCAGTTACCATCTGCAGTGATTCTGGAGCCTAAGAAAATGAAATCTGTCAGTGTTTCCATTGTTCCCCATCCATTTGCCATGAAGTAATGGGACCAGATGCTATGATCTTAGTGTTCTGAATGTTGAATTTTAAGCCAGCTTTTTCACTCTCTTCTTTCACCTTCATCAAGAGGTTTTTTAGTTCCTCCTCACGTTCTGCGTAAGGGTTATGTCATCTGCATATCTGAGGTTATTGATATTTCTCCCAGCAATCTTGACTCCAGCTAGTGCTTCATCCAGCCTGGCATTTCACATGATGTACTCTGCATATAAATTAGATAAGCAGGTTGACAATATACAGCCTTGATGTACTCCTTTCCCAATTTGGAACCAATCTCTTGTTCCATGGCTGATTCTGACTGTTGCTTCTTGACCTGCATACAGATTTCTCAGGAGGCAGGTCAGGTGGTCTGGTATTCCCATCTCTTCAAGAATTTTCCAGTTTAGACAGTTTACTGTGATCCACACAGTCAAAGGCTTTAGCGTAGTCAATGAAGCAGAAGTAGATGTTTTTCTGGAATTCTCTTGCTTTTTCTATGATCCAACAGATGCTGGCAATTTGATCTCTGCTTCCTCTTCCTTTTCTAAATCCAGCTTGAACATCTGGAAGTTCTCAGCCCACATACTTTGAAGCCTAACCTAGAGAATTTTGAGCATTACTTTGCTAGTGTGTGAAATGAGTGCATTTGTGCAGTAGTTCGACTATTCTTTGTCATTGCCTTTCTTTGGGATTGAAATGAAAACTGATCTTTTTCAGTCCTGTGGCCCCTGCTGAATTTTCCAAAATTGCTGGCCCAACTATATATATGCATGTATCTGTTCTCTTCCAAACTCCCCTCCTATCCAGGCTGCCACATACCATTAAGCAAAGTTCCTTGTGCTATACAGTAAGACATTGTCAGTAATCCTTTTTAAATATAGCAATGCATACATTTCTATTGCAAACTCCCTATGTATCCGCTTCCCCCTCCCTTCCCCACTTGGCAACCTTAAGTTCATTCTCTAAGTCTGTGAGTCTGTTTCTGTTTTGTAAATAAATTCCTTTATATCACTTATTTTTATATTACACGTAATGCTTATTTTTCATTACTGTCTTTAAAATTAGAAGTTTCCCTACAGTCAAGTCATTTTTAGTTGTCTGTCACATTTGAGTACAAGGCCCTAGCAACATGACTGGGGTTTGTTGACTGAAGATATCTCAACATGAAGTCTCTTGTTCAGTTGATGCAAATTTGGATACAGGGTCTGTTTCCTGACATTCAGTTATTGAGTAGATTCTACTTAATTGTGTCATTTTGTTCTGTGTGTTTTTTTTTAATCATCCCATATTTTTGTTTTTCTTTTTTCATTTTTATTATTTTTGGGAGTTAATTGAAGACTTTTTAGCATTTAATTTCCCTATCAGCTTTTTGTACTTTAGTGAGTACTCAGTTTAATGGCAGTTTGACAGCTTTTCTCCTGGTGATAAAATGAAATTGATCAGATGTACACCAGAGCTTTTAGACTCTGAAACATTCAGTGAAGCTGCAGGGAATTCTGCTTGAATACTATATGATTTATCAAAACATGTAACAGCCAGATTGTTCATACTAAAAATCCCAGCTTCCTGGATGACATATTTCTTCTTATTTTGCCAAAATGGTTTATAATTGCTCCAATGTGAGGTTTTTGTCTCTTGAGTATTCGTTTATATTATTCTCTGTGCAGATGCCAAAAGGACTGAAGGCAGGATCTTCAGACTCAGAAATCAGGTGGTTCAGTTCCACATAGTTCAGGTCTCTAGTAATTTCTCTTGGACTATTATAGATATATACAGTTGTTACCCACAGAGATAGAGGTAAACAAAAACTATCCAGTTATATCTGGCTGTCTCTTATACACATCTTTAAAAACATCTTTTAGGCTGAAGTATTATTACTATAAACCTCATACTATAAGACTATACATTTTTCTTAAATTCATAGATTTTTTTTTTAAGAAATCAAGATAGTAATTGTTTCTATTTCTTTATACATTTACCATTTCTGGTGATCTCCATTCCTTCCTAAGAATTTGAGTTTTCATTTGGTCTTATTTCATTTTGTCTTAAAAATTTACTTTTGAAATTCTTATGACATAGCTCTGCTGACAACAAATTCTATTGGGCTTTGTTTGTATTCCCTCATTTTTATTTTTTTAACTTTTTGGCCATGCTGGGTAGAATGGAGTATCTTAGTAGCCCAACCCCAGATCAAACCTATGTCCCTTTCAGTGGAAGCTTGGAGTCTTAACCCCTGGACCACCAGAGAAATCCCTTTGTAGCCTTGTTTTGAGGATGCCTTCACTGAATATAGAATTCAATATTGACAGTTGGTTTTTGTTTTAAATTCAGCACTTTTAAGGAATTATTCCATAGCAGTCTGAAGTTCTTTGTATCATTTTTTTTCACTTGATGTAACATCATTTTCTTCTGGACCCCTTTCAAGCTTTTCACTTTATGTTTGTTCTTCAGTATGATGTCACTCAGTATGGCTTTCTTTCTATTTATCCATTCTTCGTACTTGTATGTTAATGGCACTTTAATTTTCTTTCACCAAGTTTTGGGAAACTATCTGCTTTTGTTCTTTTAAATATTTTTCTGCCTTACTTTCTCTTTTATCATCCCCTAGAGCTCTAATGTTTAAGTTCAAATAATTGATATTTTTAATGAGCTACCAAGACTCTGTTCATTATTCTGTGGTTTTCTCTTTTTTCAAATTTTAAAATTTCTATTGATTTCTTATCAAAGTATGTGACTCTTTCTTCTAGCTCCAATGTTTTGTTAAACCCATTCAGTATTTTTATGTATTATATATATTTTTATCCATCATAGAATTCCTATTTAGCCCTTTTTATTGTCTCACGAAGGTGATTTCTCTTAGATTCCCTATCTATTCACTTGTTATGCATGTGATTTCCTTTATGTTCCTGTGCATGCTTACAATAGCATCATTAAAATCACTCTAATACTTCAAAAATCTCATCTTAATCATCTCTAAGTCTCCTTAAATTTTACTTCTTTCCCTTATTTAAGTCATATTTCTTTCTTCTGTTTGTCTCTTGGATTTTTATCTCAGACATTGTGAATTATAGAAAGATCCTATATTCTCTTGTGTTTCTCTAAATATTGTTGTGATTTAAAATTTTTGTTTGGTTGGCAGTTAAGTTAGTTGAAGTCAAACTCTAAATTCTCTCTCTCTCTCGGCATCAGCTGGAACTTCTCTTGGCTCTTCTAGCTTTAGTGGGATGCTTTGAGTTCACCTCATTAACATTTAATTCAGGAATTTGATCTACATTTTTTTTTTCAGAACTCATAAACAGTCTATGAGGTTCTCTCTTTGTGGCTATCTTTTTATGGATATCCTAATCCCCAGCTTCTCAGTTGTCCTGAAACTGTGTTTTCTGATTCCTCAACCAATAGCTTCATGGTATTCTCTGAGTTTTGGCTGCCCCATAAGATACTGACTGGGGAGTATCTCCAAAAAGCCATGAAATTAGAAAAATCATTCTGTTCTATTTCTTCTAATTATCAATTTCCTTACAGTTTTTTCTTTGACTTTGTTCATGTTCCAGTACTTTCATATACTTGATTTTTAAAATTTTATCCAGAGTTATAATTATTTTCTAAAGAGGGTTGACATGATATGAACTACTTCACCATTATCAGGAGGGAAACTTTCCCATGTTATGTGTGGCATCATCTCTATTCAATAGTTCAATCTCCAAACCTAAAAACTGTGCTTTAGTTCTCTCTTTGGGTCTTGACCACCATCTCATATAATCTGCTAGAAAATTATGTCTCTGTCTCCAAAATACATGTCAACTTTGACAATATAAGGCTTCCCTGGTAGCTCAGCTGGTAAAGAATTCACCTGCAATGCAGGAGAGACTGGTTCAATTCCTGGGTCAGGAAGATCCCTGGAGAAGGGATAGGCTACCCACTCCAGTGTTCTTGGGCTTCTCTGGTGACTCAGATGGTAAAGAATCCACCTGCAATGTGGGAGACCTGTGTTTGTTCCCTGGGTTGGGAAGATTCCCTGAAGAAGGGAATGGATACCCACTGCAGTATTCTGGTGTGGAGAATTCTGTGCACTGTATAGTCCATGAGGTCACAAACAGTCAGACACGACTGAGAGTCTTTCACTTTGACATTATTATTTTCCTATTGTCTCTGCAGGCCAAACCACTATCATCTCCTCTTTTGACTGACGCAACAGATTGTTAATTGGCTTCATTGATTGCCCAATACAGTTTGGTCATGTCTGTTAGGCAGAATGAAATTTTAAAAATAAAAAATTATATTGTCTTTCTGCTTAAACCCCACATTAATTTGCAACTGACATTTGAATAAAGCCCAGTTTCTACATCATACCTTTCAAGTCTTTATAGAATCTGCACCTAGCCATGTCTTTGATCAAAAGTCTTCTCTCCCCATCCTTCATTTTTGTTCCTCACATTAAGCCAATTTACACCTTCCCAGGACCTTTGTTTTTTGTCTCCTTTACCTGGACCACTCTTCCACCAGATACTTAACATAGCTGTCTATCATTATTCCTGTCTTTGATTTCAGAGAAAACCTGAGCATTTTAGGGAAGTAGTTTTCTCCCATTTCTCTGTTTTATTTTTTTCCTTCAAAGCAAAAATAATTTTCTGCCTTTATTTATTCACTTGTTTGTTTTTGTAGATATGCTTATATTTACATATTAATTATTACTTTTGCACAACTGTATCACCAACACATTGACACAGCTTTGACACATGATTGGTACTTAACAGAGATTTGCTTAATTAGTTATCAGTCACAAAACTGGTTTTAAGGCAATTCATAATTCTCATGAATTTTATTTAAACTGTAATTATCTTGGCATTTCTCCTTGAGAAAATCATGAGAGAATAAATTCTACAAGGTAAATAAATAAAGAATCCAAAGACACATCAATCCTTTTTCCAAATGGAAAAAAATAATTAGGTATAATATAATAGCCTTGCTGCCACTCCTAAGTCACTTCAGTCACGTCTGACTCTGTGCAACCCCATAGACGGCAGCCCACCAGGCTTCCCCGTCCCTGGGATTCTCTAGGCAAGAACACTGGAGTGGGTTGCCATTTCCTTCTCCAATGCATGAAAGTGAAACGTGAAAGTGAAGTCATTCAGTCGTGTCCAACCCTCAGCGACCCCATGGACTGCAGCCTTCGAGGTTCCTCCATCCATGGGATTTTCCAGGCAAGAGTACTGGAGTGGGGTGCCATTGCCTTCTCTGATATAATAGCCTTACCTAGCTGGTAGTCTGAAAGCAAATCATCAGTATTAAATAAATTGATTATTTTATTTGTCTTCATAGAGATTTGTGTATTCCCAAGATTGGTCTCAACAGACATTAAAATGTGTTGAGAGTACTTTCAATGACTGAAAAAAGTATTTACATTTCTTCCTTGGTGATTTGATAGTGGTACTTAATGAACACATGCACATATATTTTGGTAATACAAAAATAATCTGCTGCATTTATTGTGCTAACTTGGGAATATTTCTTCTTGAGAATATTTCCTTCAACTATTTTCACGTTATGAGTAGTTCAGTTCAGTTCAGTTGCTCAGTCATGTCCGACTCTTTGCAACCCCATGAACTGTAGCATGCCAGGCCTCCCTGTCCATCATCAACTCCTGGAGTCCACCCAAACCCATGTCCATTGTGCTGATGATACCATCCAACCATCTCATCCTCTGTCGTCCCCTTCTCCTCCTGCCCTCAATCTTTCCCAGCATCAGGGTCTTTTCAAATGAGTCAGCTCTCTGCATCAGGTGGCCAAAGTATTGGAGTTTCAGCTTCAACATCAGTCCTTTCAATGAACACCCAGGACTGATCTTCTTTAGGATGGACTGGTTGTATCTCCTTGCAGTCCAAGGGACTCTCAAGAGTCTTCTCCAACACCACAGTTCAAAAGCATCAATTCTTTGGCACTCAGCAACTCTCACATCCATGCATGATCACTGGAAAAACCATAGCCTTGGCTAGATGAACCTATGTTGACAAAGTAATATCTCTGCTTTTTAATATGCTGTCTAGGTTGGCCATAACTTTCCTTCCAAGGAGTGTCTTTTAATTTCGTGGCTGCAGTCACCATCTGCAGTGATTTTGGAACCCAAAAAAAATAAAGTCTGACACTGTTTCCACTGTTTCCCAATTTCCCATGAAGTGATGGGACCAGATGCCATGATCTTAGTTTTCTGAATGTTGAGCTTTAAGCCAACTTTTTCACTTTCCTCTTTTACTTTCATCAAGAGGCTCTTTAATTCCTCTTGACTTTCTGCCATAAGGGTGGTGTCATCTGCATATCATGAGGTTATGGATATTTCTCCCAGCAATCTTGATTCCAGCTTGTGCTTCTTCCAGCCCAGCGTTTCTCATGATGTATTCTGCATATAAGTTAAATCAGCAGGGTGACAATATACAGCCATGACGTACTCCTTTTCCGATCTGGAACCAGTCTGTTGTTTCACGTCCAGTTCTCACTGTCGCTTCCTGACCTGCATACAGGTTTCTCAAGAGGCAGGTCAGGTGGTCTGGTATTCCCATCTCTTTCAGAATTTTCCACAGTTTCTTGTGATCCACACAGTCAAAGACTTTGGCATAGTTGATAAAGCAGAAATAGATGTTTTTCTGGAACTCTCTTGCTTTTTCCATGATCCAGCAGATGTTGGCAATTTGATCTCTGGTTCCTCTGCCTTTTCTAAAACTAGCTTGAACATCTGGAAGTTCATGGTTCACATATTGCTAAAGCCTAGCTTGGAGAATTTTGAATATTACTTTACTAGCATGTGAGATGAGTGCAATTGTGCAGTAGTTTGAGCATTCTTTGGCATTGCCTTTCTTTGGGATTGGAATGAAAACTGACCTTTTCCAGTCCTGTGGCCACTGCTGAGTTTTCCAAATATGCTAGCATATTGAGTACAGCACTTTCACAGCATCATCTTTTAGGATTTGAAATAGCTCAGCTGGAATCCATCACCTCCACTAGCTTTGTTTGTAGTGACACTTCCTAAGGCCCATCTGACTTCACATTCCAGGATGTCCGGCTCTAGGTGAGTGTGAATGTTCACACCTTTGTGATTATCTGGGTCATGAAGATCTTTTTTGTACAGTTCTTCTGTGTTCTTGCCACCTCTTCTTAATATCTTCTGCTTCTATTAGGTCAATACCATTTCTGTCCTTTATTGAGGCCATCTTTGCATGAAATGTTTCCTTGGTATCTCTAGAAACTTATTTTGCCTGTTTTTTTAATTTTTCAAGTTTTTTTTTTTTTTTTGTACTTTAGTGAGTACTCAGTTTAATGGCAGTTTGACAGCTTTTCTCCTGGTGATAAAATGAAATTGATCAGATGTACACCAGAGCTTTTAGACTCTGAAACATTCAGTGAAGCTGCAGGGAATTCTGCTTGAATACTATATGATTTATCAAAACATGTAACAGCCAGATTGTTCATACTAAAAATCCCAGCTTCCTGGATGACATATTTCTTCTTATTTTGCCAAAATGGTTTATAATTGCTCCAATGTGAGGTTTTTGTCTCTTGAGTATTCGTTTATATTATTCTCTGTGCAGATGCCAAAAGGACTGAAGGCAGGATCTTCAGACTCAGAAATCAGGTGGTTCAGTTCCACATAGTTCAGGTCTCTAGTAATTTCTCTTGGACTATTATAGATATATACAGTTGTTACCCACAGAGATAGAGGTAAACAAAAACTATCCAGTTATATCTGGTGATTTGCATTTGGCAATATTAAGGATTGTATAAAGTTACTTTATGATTTACAAGTAACCTGTTTCATTCATGTAAGCATTCCAGTTCTAGCATAATTATGCATTTCATATGTCAAAAATAAAAAAAGAAAGTGCTAACTGAATTAGAAACACTTTTGTCATTAGATACTCTTAACATCATTTTTAAACACTGTAGTTTCTGTGATATTTTTGTGAAGAAATTATGATTGATGTGAAGCTGACAACAGTGTAGAGAGTTTTGCAGGGTGTTTTTAATGACTTTATTGTTGTTGTTCAGTCTTTAAGTTGTGTCCGACTCTTTGCCACCTTATACGACTGAAGCGACTTAGCAGCAGCAGCAGCAGCAGGACTGTGTCACACCAGGCTCTTCTGTCCACTATCTCCTGGCTGCTGCTGCTGCTGCTAAGTCGCTTCAGTCGTGTCCGACTCTGTGCGACCCCATAGACAGGAGCCCAACAGGCTCCCCTGTCCCTGGGATTCTCCAGGCAAGAACACTGGAGTGGGTTGCCATTTCCTTCTCCATTGTGTGAAAGCGAAAAGTGAAAGTGAAGTCGCTCAGTCGCATCCGACTTCTAGCGACCCCATGGACTGCAGCCTACCAGGCTCCTCCATCCATGGGATTTTCTAGGCAAGAGTACTGGAGTGGCTTGCTATTGCCTTCTCCGACTATCTCCTGGAGTTTGCTCAAATTCATGTGCACTGAGTTAGTGATGCTATCTAACCATCTCATCCTCTGCCACCCGCTTCTCCCTTTAGCCTTCAATCTTTCCCAGCATCCCAGGATCTTTTACAATGAGTTTGTTCTTTGCATCAGGTGGCCAAAGTACTGGGGCTTCATCTTCAGCAACAGTGTTTCCAATGCTTATTCAGTGTTGATTTCCTATGGATTGACTAGTTTGATCTCATTGCTGTCCAAGGGACTCTCAAGAGTCTTCTTCAGCACCACAATTCGAAAGCATCAGTTTTTCAGTACTCAACCTTTTTTATGGTCCAACTCTCACATGCTTACATGGCTACTTGAAAAACCATAGCTTTGATCACACACAACTTTGTCAGTAATGTGATATCTCTGCTTTTTAATATGCTGTCTAGGTTTGTCATAGCTTTTCTTCCAAGGAGCAAGCATCTTTTAATTTCATGACTGCAGTAATACCCTGCAGTGATTTTAGAGACCAATAGAATAAAATCTGTCAGTGCTTCCACTTTTCCCCATGTATTTGCCGTGATGTGATTGGGCCAGATGCCATAATCTTAGTTTTTTGAAAGTTGAGTTTTAAGCCAACTTTTTCACTCATCTCTTTCACCCTCACCCAGAGGCTCTTTAATTCCTCTTCACTTTCTGCCATTAGAGTGGTATCTTCTGTGTATATGAGGTTGTTGACATTTCTCCTGGCAATCTTGATTCCAGGTTGTGCTTTATCCAGCCCAGCAGTTTGCATGATGTACTCTGTACGTAAGTTGAATAATCAGGGTGACAATATACAGCCTTGATGTACTCCTTTCCCAATTTGAACCAGTCCACTGTTCCATATCCAGTTCTAGCTGTTGCATCTTGACCTGCATACAGGTTTCTTAGGAGACAGGTAAGGTAGTCTGGTACTCCTATCTCTTTAAGACTTTTACCTTTCTAATAAACACAGCTTTTGAAAGACAAGGAAGATCTATTCAGTTCAGTTCAGTTCAGACCCCATGAGTCGCAGCACGCCAGGCCTCCCTGTCCATCACCATCTCCCGGAATTCACTCAGACTCACATCCATCGAGTCCGAGATGCCATCCAGCCATCTTATCCTCGGTCGTCCCCTTCTCCTCCTGCCCCCAATCCCTCCCAGCATCAGAGTCTTTTCCAATGAGTCCACTCTTCGCATGAGGTGGCCAAAGTACTGGAGTTTCAGCTTTAGCATCATTCCTTCCAAAGAAATCCCAGGGTTGATCTCCTTCACAATGGACTGGTTGGATCTCCTTGCAGTCCAAGGGACTCTCAAGAGTCTTCTCCAACACCACAGTTCAAAAGCATCAATTCTTCGGCGCTCAGCCTTCTTCACAGTCCAACTCTCACATCCATACATGACCACAGGAAAAACCATAGCCTTGACTAGATGGACCTTAGTCGGCAAAGTAATGTCTCTGCTTTTGAAAATGCTATCTAGGTTGGACATAACTTTTCTTCCAAGGAGTAAGCGTCTTCTAATTTCATGGCTGCAGTCACCATCAGCAGTGATTTTGGAGCCCAAAAAAATAAAGTCTGGCACTGTTTCCACTGTTTCCCCATCTATTTCCCATGAAGTGATGGGACCAGATGCCATGATCTTCGTTTTCTGAATGTTGAGCTTTAAGCCAACTTTTTCACTCTCCTCTTTCACTTTCATCAAGAGGCCTTTTAGCTCCTCTTCACTTTCTGCCATAAGGGTGGTGTCATCTGCATATCTGAGGTTATTGATATTTCTCCC
>SJYT01057888.1:281615-294828 GCA_006410635.1 Cephalophus harveyi | reverse complement strand
GGGGCCAAACTCTGGTGCGGGCTTTCCTGGTGGCTCAGAGGTTAAAGCGTCTGCTTCCAATGCGGGAGACCTGGGTTCGATCCCTGGGTCGGGAAGATCCCCTGGAGAAGGAAATGGCAATCCACTCCAGTATTCTTGCCTGGAGAATCCCACGGACGGAGAAGCCTCGTAGGTTACAGTCCACGGGGTCGCAAAGAGTCGGACACGACTGAGCGACTGAACTGAACTGAAACTCTGGTGGAGGTAATGAAGATAATGGTGACCTGCCTCAAAAGATCCCAGGCATGTGCTGCTACAGTCTGTGCCCCCAACCCTGCAGCAGGCCACCACTGACCCATGCCTTTGCTGGAGACTACTGGACACCATAGACAAGTCTGCTGTGGGGTCACTGTTCCTTTCTCCTGGGTTCTTGTGCACACGATTCTGTTGTGTCCTCCAAGAGTCTCGGTCCTATATAAGTTCTGGAAGCTCTATAGTGGGGTTAATGGCGACCTTCTCCAAGAGGACTTAATCCACACCCACACCAAGAGCCCCTGTCCCTGAGGCAGACCACTGCCGACCCTTACCTCCACGGGGGACGCTCAGTCACAGTTCTGTCTCAGCCTCTGTGGGGTCCCTGGCTCCTGGTGCACAAAGAGTTTGTTTGAGCCCTCTGAGCTTCTCTGGCGGGAATGGGATTTGATTCTAAATGCGAATTTGTCCCTCCTACAGTCTTGCTGGGGCTTCTCCTTTGTCCTTGGACGTGGGGTATCTCCTCACAACCGCTCCAGTGCCTACTGGGGTTTTTCTGACTTTGGCCGTGGGGTATCTCCACCTGGCGGGTCCAGCAAAGCTCTGCCTCTGCTCCTGACCTTGGACGTGGGGTAGTGGCACCTGGTATGTCCCTGCAATTTATTTCTGGCATGAGTGAATAAAGCTGGGATGTGATAGTGTTTTCATTTTACAAGATGAAGTCACCTGCTCAGATTTTAAAAACTGAGCGGAAGACTGGAAACTTGAACCTGGGGCTTGCCTCCCAGTGCTCTTCTTGAGACTCCTTATGGCCACATCTGAGTCTTGTGTTTCAGTGACGTGGGTAACAACACAGAGCTGTTAGATCTCTTAATTATCATGTAAATATTTTTTAAAATGCTGATGCCAAAGCCAGTGTGTTTGATACAGTCTTTTTTTTTTGCTTTATGCATGTATCTTTTAAAATAATGTATTAAGAGCAGTCTCTTCTGAAAAGTGAAATTGTGGGGGTCTTTTATTTTCATCTCTGCTTGTCCCTATTTTCCAGCCTGTCTACACTAAACATATATTTATTTTATAGCCGAGTTGGGGAAAGGGGGCTTAAAACATCTAATTAATATAGTATAGCATAAATTTATTTAAATTAATTTTTTTAAATTCTGTGTGTGATGAATGAGTTGTTTTGCATCACAGAAAGTCTTCTGGTTCATTGTATGTCCTCATTTCATATAATGATCTAATGGTTTATGTGTCTGAGGGCCTTGTATCTGGGCTCTTCGTACTTGACTGAAGCAGAACTTCTTTACTGATCAATAAAGTCAGAAATACTGTGTTAATCATTAATATCCTTAAAAAGCAGGTAATAAATTTAGTGTGGAAATGGATACGATGCTCTTAGAAAGATAGGCATATCACGGTCCACTTGCATTTTACCCAAGCTCGATCTAACTACGATTCCAGGGAGGGCACTTAAAATCTCACGCAATTGGATTTTCTCCTCTGCTGTAGTGCAGTATATTCACTTTGCATTCGTTTCACAGTCAGGATCATTATCCTAGCTCAGTGAGAATCAATTTCTCATAGTTGATTGTCTGAATCACTGCCAACTCAGTCACATTTTCTACATCATTTACCAGAAAGTATAGTTTTTTAAAACGTCAGAACAATTTATGCAGGTAACCTGTAGCCTCACTCTGCCCTCAGAATGCGCTTCAGAGCAGTCACCCGCTCCTGGAGCTCAAATGCTTCTGCAGATTGATCGACAGTGTTGCTGACCTGTAGATCAAAGGATCCCCCATTCCACTTCCCCATTTTCTAAGTGAGCTTCTATAGACATGAAAGAGTTCATTCTGTGTTGCGAGGAGAACGGTTCTTTAGAGTGCAGTGTCTATTGTTTCCTTTAGAAGAATAATTACATCTTTAATTTCTGTGGATGTAGTGAGGAAAGAAAGCTAGTATGGGACATGTGTATGGGGCTTTGGAGTAGAGGAGAAAATTCTGTGACTTTTAATTATTATCCTTTACCCCGCATGTGTGCATGTTTTGGTAAATTAAAGTAACTGTTCTACTGCTTTCATTTATGGTGATTGAGATTGCTGTTTTTATGCTTCAACACAAGAAAGAAGATTTGATTTAAAGTCTAAGTCATATTGACATGTTTTTATCCCATCAACATTTTTAAAAAGTAAATTGAGTGGAAAATTAAGTTTTGGCACATGATGCAAATTCCTCTAATGTGTCTGACCTTTGTTTAATCATTTATGAGTTATCACTGCAAGATGTTTATATAGATTAGATACTGCAGAGATCTAAGGAACCGTATTTTTCTGATCCTAATTAATATTTGACATTAAATAGTCTCGTCACCTTCCAGTTTCCTAATGCTAAGCAATTAAACAGCAAGCAGCTGTTGGTCAGGTAAGTATTAAACTTTGCCAATTATATATATATATACATATACACACACACACACACTCACACACACACACAAGTTTCTCGCCATATTTAGTCTGTGTTAGAGTAGAATAGCACCCCACTCCAGTACTCTTGCCTGGAAAATCCCATGGATGGAGGAGCCTGGTGGGCTGCAGGCCATGGGGTCTCTAAGAGTCGGACACGACTGAGCGACTTCACTTTCACTTTTCACTTTCATGCATTGGAGAAGGAAATGGTAACCTACTCCAGTGTTCTTGCCTGGAGAATCCCAGGGACAGGGGAGCCTGGTGGGCTGCGGTCTATGGGGTCGAATAGAGTCGGACACGACTGAAGCAACTTAGCAGCAGCAGCAGCAGAATACATTACAAGACGTGTTGAAATTCACACATCTTAGGACTGTATGTTATAGGTTATTGCTAAAATTATCTGTTTAATAGTGTTAAGATTCTTGCTAAATTATCACAAATAGTTGTTTATCATGTAGTTGCTCACAGTGTATAAAGATCCATCAACTAAAAATAACTTGGAGAATAAATGAATAGTAGAGTAAAAAAGAGAAAGCACGTGTTTGAATACATTTATCCACGTGGAAGTGCCTCAGCTCTCTGGATGTGGTATATTGACTTGGAAGAATATTATTATTGCTTCTGTTTAACATATGATAACATTCTAAAAGTTATTTTCAAAACCTGCTGTCTCCATCAGTAAAAAGAGAAGATAAGCTTTTGAACAGTTGTTAACACAACTTCCATTGATTAGCTTATTTAGACAAGGCATCTTTACCTGTCTGGCTGAGTGCAGAGAGAATCGCTTACTAGTGAGTCTGGCTGCATGCCATCTTTATCTTGAATTACTCTAGACACATTTATCTTTAGTAATTGCCAAGGAAAGTTCTTTTTCATGACCTTTTAAAAATCATTTTCTATTGACCTGGTTCCAAAAGAGCCTGGGTTCTAATGCTATCCAAATGGTATTATTAGTTTCTGAATTCTTTTTTCTTTTCTTTTGACTTTCCAAATTTCAGTCTTGTAGTTCTCCTAAAACTAAAGTTGCCATTTCTTACTCCAGGGCATCATCCCAATCCAGGGATCAAACCCATGTCTCCTGTGTCTCCTGCATTTTCCGGCTGATTCTTTATCACTGAACCACGTGCAAAGCATTAGTTCTCCTAAAGAAAAGTGAAAGTCACTCAGTCGTGTTCGACTCTTTGCATCCCCATGGGCTGTAGCCTGCCAGGCTCGTCTGTCCATGGAGTTCTCCAGACAAGAATACTGGAGTGTGTAGCTGTTCTCTTCTCTAGGGGATCTTCCCAACCCAGGGATCGAACCCAGGTCTCCTGCATTGCAGGCAAATTCTTTACTGTCTGAGCCACCAAGGAAGCCAGGTTCTCCTAAACTATACTTCTAATTGCGATTTCCTCCTAAATATTTTGGCTGTTGGTAATGTACAAAAAAGATCTTCACAGCCAAGATAATCACGATGGTATGATCACTCACCTAGAACCAGACATCCTGGAATGTGAAGTCAAGTAGGCCTTAGAAAGCAACACTATGAACAAAGCTAGTGGAGGTGATGGAATTCCAGTTGAGCTATTTCAAATCCTGAAAGATGATGCTGTGAAAGTGCTGCACTCAATATGCCAGCAAATTTGGAAAACTCAGCAGTGGCCACAGGACTGGAAAAGTTTTCATTCCAACCCCAAAGAAAGGCAATGCCAAAGAATGCTTAAACTACCACACAATTGTACTCATCTCACACGCTAGTAAAGTAATGCTCAAAATTCTCCAAGCCAGGCTTCAGCAATACGTGAACCATGAACTTCCAGATATTCAAGCTGGTTTTAGAAAAGGCAGAGGAACCAGAGATCAAATCGCCAACATCCGCTGGATCACTGAAAAAGCAAGAGAGTTTTGCTGGATCATTGAAAAAGCAAGAGATTTCCAGAAAAACATCTATTTCTGCTTTATTGACTATGCCAAAGCTTTTTGACTGTGTGGATCACAATAAACTGTGGAAAATTCTGAAAGAGTTGGGAATACCAGACCACCTGACCTGCCTCTTGAGAAACCTGTATGCAGGTCAGGAAGCAACAGTTAGAACTGGACATGGAACAACAGACTGGTTTCAAATAGGAAAAGGAGTCCGTCAAGGCTGTATATTGTCACCCTGCTTATTTAACTTATATGCAGAGTACATCATGAGAAATGCTGGGCTGGAGGAAGCACAAGCTGGAATCAAGATTGCTGGGAGAAATATCAATAACCTCAGATATGCAGATGACACCACCATTATGGTAGAAAGTGAAGAGGTTAACTAAAAAGCCTCTTGATGAAAGTGAAAGAGGAGAGTGAAAAGTTGGCATAAAGCTCAGCATTCAGAAAACAAAGATCATGGCATCTGGTCCCATCACTTCATGGCAAATAGATGAGGAAACAGTGGAAACAGTGTCAGACTTTATTTTTCTGGGCTCCAAAATCACTGCAGATGGTGATTGCAGCCATGAAATTAAAAAACGCTTACTCCTTGGAAGAAAAGTTATGACCAACCTAGATAGCATATTGAGAAACAGAGACGTTACTTTGCCAACAAAGGTCTGTCTAGTCAAGGCTATGGTTTTTCCAGTGGTCATGTATGGATGCGAGAGTTGGATTGTGAAGGCTGAGTGCTGAAGTATTGATGCTTTTGAACTGTGGTGTTGGAGAAGACTCTTGAGAGTCCCTTGGACTGCAAGGAGATCCACCAATCTATTCTGAAGGAGATCAGCCCTGGGATTTCTTTGGAAGGAATGATGCTAAAGCTGAAACTCCAGTACTTTGGCCACCTCATGCGAAGAGCTGACTCATTGGAAAAGACTCTGATGCTGGGAGGGATTGGGGGCAGGAGGAAAAGGGGACGACCGAGGATGAGATGGCTGGATGGCATCAGGGACTGGATGGACGTGAGTCTGAGTGAACTCCGGGAGTTGGTGATGGACAGGGAGGCCTGGCGTGCTGCGATTCATGGGGTCGCAGAGTCGGACACGACTGAGAGACTGAACTGAACTGAATGTAATTTCATGCCACCTTCACAACTTGAGAAGTAAGATTGAAATTTTTCTGAAATTTTTTAGTAAATGTTATCAATTTCTTTCTTCAGTAGCTGTTTCACAGTAAGTAACTCATATGTTTGTCACTTTTCAAGTCACTAATGGGAGCTCACCCTGTAAACAATCCACTTGCAATGTAGGAGACCCTGATTCGTTTCCTGGGTCTGGAAGATCAATTGAAGAAGGGATAGGCTACATATCCCTTCTGATATTCTTGGGCTTCCCTGGTGGCTCAGACAGTAAAAAATCCGCTTGCAATGCAGGAGACCTGGGTTTGATCCCTGGGTTGAGAATATCCCCTGGAGAAGGGAACAGCTACCCACTCTAGTATTCTGGCCTGGAGAATTCCATGCACAGAGGAGCCTGGCAGGCTACAGTCAGTCCATGGGATTGCAAAGAGTCGGACACGACTGAGCGACTTTGACTTTCAATGTCAACCACACAGAGTAAATTATTTTGCTGCTATTTATACAAATTATATTTTCCATCACCGGGCTGCATTTTGTTTGGAATTTAGTCTCTCATTCTTGGGAGGGGGCTATATTTTTGAAAGTTTTAATACTTGTCCATAGAAATTGAGGGGGAAAAAAAAGCATCTATCAAATCTCATTATCCCAGCAGAAAACTTGTTTGAAACTCTTACAGTGGATGATAGAGCCTTAACTTGCTAGATAATTCACTTCATTCATTTATTCATTCATTCACCAAATTTTAATTGAGCACTGCTTATTTGGCAGCAGAAAACAAGCATCTCTAGGTAAAGGAAGTGACTCCTAGTGACTTAAACTTAATGTTGCATAAAGATGCCACCTCATTCATGAGTATTGTGTACAGTCATTTTAGTCTATTACCCTTTGGACACTCTCCAGAATTATACAGATTAACTTTATTCAAGTAAATGTGTGTGCGTGTTCAGTCATGTCCGACTATTTGCTACCCCATGGACTGTAGCCTGTCAGGCTCCACTTCCATGGGATGTTCCAGGCAAGAATACTGGAGCAGGTTGCCATTTCCTCCTCCAGGGGATCTTCCCGACCCAGGGATCAAACCCGAGTATCCTATATTGCAGGCAGATTCTTTACCTCTGAGCCATGTGCATTCTAGTAAATAAACAACAACAAAATTTGTAAGGACACGCCATTGTCTTAATTTAAATAAATGTTAGTTTTGATAAATTTTTTGAATGGAAAGTATGGGGAAAATTTTTTTTGAAATTTCCTTTTGGAATTTTGCCCTTTGGCTTGGGAGGATTCACAATATTTCCCCAGGTGATATAAAGTTTCAATTAAGCCTTGCTTAGACTTAGTCGATGTTGGCAATTCCTAAAAAGCTACTGAACACAATCTAGTTTTCACTAAGATCTATAACTAGGCTATCTACTGTTGCTTTGCATTCTGAAGCTCCCTTCATTCACACCTTGGTGGCAGTGGGTCAAGTATAGCATCTATATCCAAGTCCAGTGCAGAGAGAAGATATTCATTCCCTCTCTCTTGTTAGCCATGGGATATCCCTCCTGGGTCAAAGACAGCTGCTTCTCTAGAACTCTGAGAGGAATGCTAGACTTAATGACAGGGTCATTTTCTCAAAAGTTTGGAAGAAGCAGCTTATCATTTTGGTCAAATTCCAAGTACTTGCAGAATAGAATTCAGTAGGGATCATGTCCTGATTATGAAGTCTCCTTTACTCATGTAACGTTCATGCATGTACTGTTAGATGTTGGTCAGGAATCTAGGTGATTAGTGACAGAGAAGCCAGAGGAACACTCAGTCTCCACTCTGATTATGAGTGGGAAATACTTGTTAGAGGTCTTGAAGTTGAAATGAGAGTTTTCATCCTAGTCCGAGAAGTGGGGAAAGGACCTAGTGAGTACCTATAAATACCTAAGGAACTATTCAGCAATATAGAGCCACTGTTCAGCAATCTGAAGATCTCCATATTCCTGTACGTAGTGATGGCGTTGGGGCTTACATGATGAGGGAGAACGTGAGTTTGTCAGGGAATTCAAAGCCTCCCTCCTGGGAGCCTGTGGAACGTTGGAGTTGTTTCTATCCTACGCTAACCCTAAAATCAGTTGCCATGGCTCTTAATCACTTCTTGGAAAAGAAACTGAACATAATAAGAAGCAGAAAAGTTGCACAGAGCCTCCTTTAGAAACAGTGTCGTCCTCAAGATTTAAAGATTTTCTCTTGGTATGGTTGCACACTGAAAGACCACCTTAACCCAGCAGAGTAAAGTGGGAAACAACCCTGAGTAGTGATCCATAGGATTCATGTTCTTCAAGATAGGAGTCCCCAAATCCTAGTAGATAACTCAGTGTTTCCCGAATAGAACCTCGTAAGTTCCCTGGTAGTCCAGTGGTTGAGTCTGCCTTCCAATGCAGAGGATGTGGGTTTGATCCCTGGTCAGGGAACTAAGATCCCACATGCTGCAGGGCAATTAAACCCCCGTGCAGCAACAAAAGATCCTGCATGCAACAGTGAAGACCCAACACAGCCAAAAATAAATAAATAAATAAATATTAAAAAGGAGGACCCCTAGGACCTCTGAGAAATGGAAGAATCAGGTTTATCTTTACCAGCCAAATCAACTGTGAAAGTTAAGGGTGGGGTCACTGAAAGGCGAAGGGAGCTTCGTGGGACAGATGATGCTGTTCTTGAAGAGTTCTCAAAACTTCAGCCTGCAGTCTCAACCCTCAGCATTGGCACACCCAGTGAGCACACCTCACTTACCAGCTCTCTGGATACACAGACTGGCTTGGCCCTTCCTGAGACAGTAGGATTGATAGGGTGGGGAAGCAGTTACTGAAAGGGGGTGGTTTGAGTTCCACTCCCTTAGGTGTTGCCAGCCTGCCAAGAAAACACGATTTCCTCACTTTGTGAAGAGTCTAGTCTAACCTGTTTCAGCTTCATTCAGTTTTTTAGATGTTCATCCTGGCTAATCCTAGTCTTTTTCTATTCTCCCTCAGTCCCTATAATCTGACACATAGGTTGGCTTCTTCCTGGCCTCTTACCTGCCTGTGTCTTGCTAACTTTGTGACTTACTGATCCCCACACCCTACCGTCATGGAATTCAGAGTAGCTTATTTTTGCACTACAAATGTGATACTCTGGTTGCCCTGGTTAATTTATTCTTTGAAGGGTGCTGGATTTCATGAGTGCATAATAACTGATATTTTTGTACACAGTTTTTCTTGTAAAAAGAAGAGATAAAATTTAAGTAAAATTATATTTCAAGAGTGGAGATGTCTCTATTTTTAAACATATTCAGAGTTACTTAACAAAATTGCCTTGGCAAGGGTGTAATTTAATCTAATTAAAAACCCTGTATTACTTTCACATCTCAACAGAATGATATCACAACACGTGTAAATATTACTTAACACAACTGCTTATAGATTATATATGTGTAGTTGCTAAGTCGTGTCTGACTCTTTGCAACCCCATGGACTGTAGCCTGCCAGGCTCCCCTGTCCATGGGCTTCTCCAGGCAAGAATACTGGAGTGGGTTGCCATTTCCTCCTCCAATATAATATATATGATATGAGATATTCTTATAGTAACACCCTAGTGTTTCTAAAATGACTTATGACTGCCTTAAGAAAACTGATGATGTGAAGTTTCCATTCAAGTAACATTACTGAGGAATACAGCTTTATTATATTTTACCCATGGCTAATCAACTATGGGGCTTCCCCGGTGGCTTAAGCGGTAAAGCGTCTGCCTGCAATGTGGGAGACCCGGGTTCGATTCCTGGGTCGGGAAGTTCCCCTGGAGAAGGAAATGACAATCCACTCCAGCACTCTTGCCTGGAAAATCCCATGGACGGAGGAGCCCGATAGGCTACAGTCCATGGGGTCACAAAGAGTCGGACACGACTGAGTGATTTCACCTCACCTCACCTAATCAACTATATTTGTTCTCTTTGATTTCATAATTTCTTATTTTTATATAAAAAAACTATTAAAATAGAAGAATTATCATTTAACAAAATAAGCCCAGTTTTGGCTAACCAATGAAAGCAAAGTGCAACTTTTGTGGTCATCTAAATTTTCAAATTTGTCGTGTTTCTCCATTCCCTCAGAGACTGTGAAGCATGTGTGGTTTGACTCGAAGCAAGTCCCTGAAACTGCTCTTTGGGCACCATTTCTCCCAATAAACCACCTCAGTCACCCCTCACGCAACTCCAGCTGCTACCCTGAGCACCGTCTTTTTTCCTCCACAGGACCTGCCTTTCAGGCACACCCCATTCTTAGGAATTTACCAGTAATCTGCTCTTCCATTTATCACCCTTTCATCTAAAGCCTCATACGTAGCGATCCGTCCTTGACAACTTCATCTCTAAGTCCTTGTTCTCAAATATTGTTTTCCCGATCTCATGAGCTGCACTTGGAGACAGTAATAGGAACTAATGAGTTCACGGGAGCCCTCTCAGGGGAGATGTCACACTGTCTTCGTAGGATGAATCCTTGAAAGAATAATTTCGTAAGAACTGCAGGCACAGTGTCAGTTTGTAAGGGAGATGATTTTGATCAGCAAGCCTTTTTATGCCTTTCAAATCATATCAGATAAAAGAATAGTTTCATTTTCATTAGAATAGAATATTTTGCTTGTTATCTCATGCTTTAGCAGCTTTCTAGAAGCCATAAATCAAGGAAGTCATGACTGCATTATAGTTTCTGTAAAATTTGTTGCTCTGTTTTAATGTGATGAGATTTGTTTACTGATTAAAAACATGGGGGTACATATACATTATTTGAGGCTTTGGTTGTAATAAAGAAATTTGTAATCAAACTTACTGTCCAAAAGTAGGGGGATAAATAAACTGCACGTGTCTGTGTGTGTGTAAAATAAGCTATCATATATCCATGCTATGGGATATTATCCAGTCACTTTTTAAAATGTGGCTTATACTGAATGATCTCCAACACATTATTGTTTAGAGGCAACAAACAGGTCATATCGACATAGGTAACGTGATTCTCATTTATGTAGAAAAAGAAGAAGATAAATGATTACAGATATGTGCTTATATATACAAATGTAAATGCATAAAAAAAGAACTGGAGGTCTTCCTCTGTTTTTCCTCTTCCCTTCATTTCGCTTTCATTGCATTTTTTCCTATTTCAGTCTTAAAGCCATTAGGATATAGCATTGTGAACTTACTACTATATCTAAAATGAATAACCAACGGGGACCTACTATATATCACTGGGAATTCTGCTCAATGTTATATAGCAGCCTGGAGGGGAAGGGAGTTTGGGGGGAAATGGTTACATGTATATGTATGGCTGAGTTCCTTTGCTGTCCACGTGAAACTGTCACAACATTTTTAATCAGCTATACTCCAATATAAAATAAAAGGTTTTTTTTTGTTTTCTGTTTTTTAAAAATCCACTGGGAGAGGGCAAGCAAAATAAAAGTTTGAGACAGTGGAATGATCAACCAAAGGTGGACTAACCAGGACAGTGTTAAGTGCAATGAGGAGGGCATCCACTCAAGATGATGGTTTGGCCCAGGGAATCGGAGACCTGTTGGTTCAAAGAGAATGTTATATAGGAATGTTGGATTCAACCAGCCATAGACTGAAAATATTCAGGAAAAAAAATCCAGAAAGTTCCAAAAAGCAAAGCTTGGATTTGCCCAGGTGCTGGTAACTATTTACATAGCATTTACATTGTATTTACAAATATTTGTGTGACATTTACATTGTTTTCAACATCATGAGCCATATAGATAAGATTTTAAATGTATGGGAGGATGTATATAGGCTATATGCAAATATTATATCATTTTATGTAAAGGAGTTAAGTATCCATCAGCTGCAGTATCCGAGAGGGTCCTAGAATCAGTCCCCCATGGATACTGGGGGATAACTTTATACCAACTAGTTAACAAGCCTTACATTTTTTTAAAAAAGGAATAAAAGATGAAGAAGGTTATGGAGTTTTTTACAATTCATATGGGTTGCTCTTTACGAATATATGCAAATTTTACTTGTTTAATAGAAAAAAAGGAAGATACTATCACAGAGCCCACAAATATTTGCCTATCAGAGCAGAAATGAGATTACACTAGTTTCAACTACTGCATTACCTCTCGTTTTAACTGAAAACAAAGATAGTTGAATTGGTAATTCTACATCAAATTTATAGAAACTTTTTCTATAGAAGTAATTTGGATTAGAAGATAATGCATGGAGCCAATACAATATTGTAAAGTAATTAGCCTTCAATTAAAATAAATAAATTTAAATTAAAAAAGAAAAGAATGCATGGAGCCTCATAAATACATCATTTTATTTGAACTACCCTTTATTCAAGTATGCCAGAAATTCTAACTAAAGTAAATGAAAGTAGAATGTTGCGGTAAAAATCTATTTGTAATTCTTTAAGATTCTGCTAACTTAGCTTCTATTAGAATTTTGTTTGTGAGGCCAACTCCAGAAAAAACTATAAATTAATCTGTCGTGGTAGCATTACCATTCTGGATTATAAATAAGAGTTTTTTTTTAATGCACATATTGAAATTTCTTACTATGACAAACTGGGGCACATGAAATGGAGTTTCATGCTCCACTGAACTGAATTCTCTGCAGCTGCTTAGAAATGTTTGGAGAATTTTAGTGGATTTATTAATATTAGTGATGCTGTTTCCCCTTACATTTGTGAAATACATATTGCTATACATTTTAGTTAAAAATGTGAATTCATTGATATATCTGCCTGCTTGAAAGAGCATGCATGAGAACTAAGAGAAATGATACTTGCTAATAAATACAATAAAAAGAATAATTGTAGGTGATACTCACCAATTTGTGATTCAGATGGTAAAGCATCTGCCTACAATGCAGGAGACCCGGGTTCGATCCCTGGGTCGAGAAGATCCTCTGGAGAAGGAAATGGCAACCCACTCCAGTACTCTTGCCTGGAAAATCCCACAGATGGAGGAGCGTAGTAGGCTACAGTCCATGGGGTCGCAAAGAGTTGGACACGACTGAGAGACTTCACTTGGTCTAGTCTCTATAGATACAACAATTAACAGAACAGATAAGGTACTTGCTCTGATTAGGTTTCCTTGCCATTAGGGAAAGAAAAACAAATAACTAAACAATATGACAACAGAGTGTAAGAAGTACTTTCAAAAGAATAAGCAGTGAGATGATAGGCACCAACCTAGCAGAAGTGGGAGGGCCTTTCTAAGAGGGGGACGTTTCAGCTGAGATATGAAGGAAGAGAAGGAGACTGCCAGTGAGGAGGAGAGAGGTCAGCTTTTCAAGCAGGAGCATGGTGAGTGCAAAGGAACTGGAACAAGAAAAAAAAGACTAGTGTGATTTAGAGAGAGTGAAGTGTGATCATAAAATAGAGAGTACATGATGAAAGTGAAAGAGGAGAGCGAAAAAGTTGGCTTAAAGCTCAACATTCAGAAAACGAAGATCATGGCATCTGGTCCCATCACTTCATGG
>SJYT01057888.1:271292-281369 GCA_006410635.1 Cephalophus harveyi | reverse complement strand
AAGTTATGTCCAACCTAGATAGCATTTTCAAAAGCAGAGATATTACTTTGCCGACTAAGGTCCGTCTAGTCAAGGCTATGGTTTTTCCTGTGGTCATGTATGGATGTGAGAGTTGGACTGTGAAGAAGGCTGAGCGCTGAAGAATTGATGCTTTTGAACTGTGGTGTTGGAGAAGACTCTTGAGAGTCCCTTGGACTGCAAGGAGATCCAACCAGTCCACTCTGAAGGAGATCAGCCCTGGGATTTCTTTGGAAGGACTGATGCTAAAGCTGAAACTCCAGTGCTCTGGCCACCTCATGTGAAGAGTTGACTCATTGGAAAAGACTCTGATGCTGGGAGGGATTGGGGGCAGGAGGAGAAGGGGACGACCGAGGATGAGATAGCTGGATGGCATCACGGACTCAATGGACGTGAGTTTGAGTGAACTCCGGGAGATGGTGATGGACAGGGAGGCCTGGCGTGCTGCAGTTCATGGGGTTGCAAAGAGTCGGACACGACTGAGCGACTGAACTGAACTGAACTGATGAGACCAGATGCCTTGATGTTAGTTTTTTGATGAGTTTTAAGCCAGATTTTTTTCACTTTCCGAATCTTTTACCCTCATCAAGAAGCTCTTTAGTTCCTTTTCACTTTCGGCCATTAGAGTGGTATCATCTGCCTATCTGAGGTTGTTGATGTTTCTCCTGGCAATCTTGATTCCAGCTTGTGATTCATCCATCCTGTCATTTCACATGATGTACTCTTCATGGTGGTGGTGGTTTAGTTGCTAAGTTGTGTCTGACTCTTGTTACCCCATGGACTGTAGCCTGCCAGTCACTGCCTGCGTCCCCCCCCACCACCACCACCACATCCATGAGATTCTCCAGGCAATACTGGAGTGGGTTGCCATTTCCTTCTTCAACACTCTTCGTGAGTACATTGCTAATCCGAACCCACAGAATGTACAATGTCAAGAGTGCACCTTAAGTTGAACTATGGACTTTGGGTGATTATGATGTGTCAAAATAGGCTTATCATTGTTGATGATGTGGGAGGCTTTGCATATGTGGGAAAGAGGATAAATGGAAAATCCCTGTTCCTTCCCCCAGTTTTGATATGCACCTAAAACTCCTCTAAAAATTAAATATTTATTTTAAAAAATCAACAAATACTTTCTATTTGCAGATATCATGCTAAAAGCTTTAGTTATAAAAACTTTCATCCCCATAACAGCACCATGAAGTAAGCCTACTGTCCCCATTTTACAGATGGGGAAATTGAGAGAGAAGAATAAAATAAACATTCTGCTGATGTGGCCCAACAGGGATATGAGTTTTCAACAGTCTCCTCTCTTTCAAATGTGCCAAGAGCCAGGCAAATGCAAACCTTGAGCCAACACAGCCCACACCATCCAGTGAAAGTGCAACAAAGATCACCTTGGTGGCTGAGTTGTGGCAGGAAGCCAGGGAGGGGAAGAAAGTGAAAGCCTTCCTCCGGCAGCCTGTTCCTCCCCTGCACTGGCACCTGCCTGGAGCCTCAGAGCCAAGCAGCCAAACTGAGAGGAACAGCCTTCCTCTTGCGGACAGAAGGTCCAGGCTCTCAGCCCTTGGACACCACTTTCCTAGGATACATTCTTATTTCTACTGCTTCATCTGCCCCACATCCACATCTTGTATTATCTGACTTTGTAGTTCCTTCCACTAGAGATGGCATATTTTACCCCATCCCCTTGACGCTGAGCTTGGCCATGTGAGTTGCTTTGGCTAGTGGTATGTGGGTGGAAGTGATAGTGGGCCAATTCCAAGCTAGGCTGTAGGAATGTGCCCTCCTTCTCCTCAGCCATTACTGTGGGAAGAGAATGAGACACCTGGAAAAGACCTGTCCTCACTGACCTGCATCCAAGCCCAGTTCAACTCAGCCTAGATCAGAAACTCCCTACCAGTGGTGTGTGGGTAAAAGTTTAACCACCAGCCATCTGATTTTTTAAAAAATCTTGATTTTTAGTATCTGCCAATGGTGTAAATATTGATTTCACCTTGCCTAATTTTAAAGTACTATCAGGATGTCACTGAATAAAGAGTTGAGAAGTGATAGGCCATAACACACTATTTTATAGTCTTCCCACAATAAGAATAACAATAGGCATAAATAACCTCATGAGCATAAATAGTAGTGAAATGTAGTAAAATAATTAGGAATTATTAAGTTTTTAACATGTAATATCTTGGACTTCCCTGGTGGTACAGTGGATAAGAATCTGCCTACCCATGCAGGGGACAGAGGTCTGATCCCTGGTCTGGGAAGATCCCACATGCCACACAGCAACTAAGCCCATATGCCACAACTGCTCAGGCCATGCCCTCGGTCCCAGAAGCTGCAACTCCTGAGCCCACGTGCTGCAGTTCCTGAAGCTTCTGCACCCTAGAGCTTGTGCTCTGCAGCAAAAGAAGCCAACACAATGAGAAGCCCGAGCACCACAGCTAGACAGTAGCCCCCACTCTCTGCAGCTAGAGGAAGGCCGCAGTCAGCCACGAAGACCCAGAACAACCAAAGATGAAAATAAATAACATAAAATTGTGATATCTTTGTTTCAATATAATTTCTTTAATTGTACATTTATACAATTTAATTTTTAATAATGGTCATGTTTAACAACTGGCTTACAAGATTCCTTATCATGAGCTAGTGTAAGTTGGGTCCATCATACTAATTCCCCAGCTGACTCAAAAATGTGCAGAGGGAAATAAACAATTGTTTTAAGTCACTGTGACTTGTTATACAGCAAGAAGTGTATATGGGTGTGACTCGTTATACAACAGTACTGTGGCAATAGTTAACCAATCCATCCACCCCAAAGTTGGGTCAAAGTATCGAAGATTCTCTTTCCAAATTCCCAGAGCAAGGCCCTCTGTAATCATAAGGTCACATATGCAGTCACAGTCCATAAGGTTTGGGACAAGCACCTCCTTGCCTTGCCAAAGGATCTGATTAGATTAGATCCCAATCTGAGCCCTAGACTGGGAGTCAGGAGGCACATCTCTGCACACAGAATTCTGGAGACCAAGCTTAAACAAGCTATTTCCCGTTTGTCTCCATCCTCAACCCTTTGATATGTCCTTATTTAGACCAACTGATGACTCTTAGCACCCAGTCTGTTGTAAAACTGGTCCCTCTTGCTGGATGTCAGAGCCTCTGAAGATTTGTATGGCCCCTCCCTACTGAGGGCCATACCTCCACTCACAATCTCAGAGCCTTCTCACAGCTCCACCCACAAATACAACTGTACTTTCTACAGTTCTTGTTAGGGGGAAACTTTGTCATTTCCTCCCTCTTTACAAACATTTAAACTATTCTGGAGCATAAGGCATACTCTCTCAACACACATAGTACCCCCCAGAGGTCCCTCCTCTTAAAATCACACTGCCCAGTAAAGAGGCCAATTTGCCAAACAATCCTTTGGCTGAGTGACCAGTTTGCCAGACTGCTGAGGATGTTTTTGATGTTTTCCTTTCATCTCACAGCCAGAACCCATGAACCTGTGGGCCCAGCTCCACCGAGGGCCATCTCCTGAGCACCATGCTTTCTGACACCTACACTTCTCCAGTGCTCCGCAAGTGCCCTCAGCATCCACTGGCCCACCTGCTGCTCCTGCCTTTCCCAGGTCAGCCTGCTCGCACACAGGGCACATCCTGTTCTCAGCCCCCGAGTCACACTAGCCCTCTCGCCTCGCCTCCACGCAGAGTCGTGCTGGAGCCAGTTGTCACAGGTGTGTGTAAAGCCAGCTGTGCACATCTCTCAGCTCTGTACTCAGTGATGTCATATTGGTAGCTTGAAATCAGCCAAAGTTAGCAAAGGTTACAGATCAGTCCCATCCCCTCTCCCGCTCCAGCTGCAGCGGGTTGTAAACGTTTACCAGCACTATCGCCTGCAAGTAACAAAACTTCGTCCATTCCTCTCTTCTGGCTGCTCAGAAAACCCTTCTCAGACTCCAGGGACCTCAGGTGGTTACTTCTTGCTCTGAATTCACAGTGTGTCACTGTAAATCCTCATTTGACAATTGGTCGTCTGACATTTGGGAGGGTCCTGCATACACACTAGCGTGTGCAGTCTTAGTGAAGAACATACTGCCCTGCAGTGAGGGAACAGTGGTTCTTATGGAAAAGTGAAACTGAAACTGTTAGTCGCTCAGTCGTGCCTGACTCTGCAACCTCATGGATTATAGCCGTCAGGGTCCCTTGTCATTTCTCCAGGCAAGAGTGGGTTGCCATGCCCTTCTCCAGGGAATTGTCCTGACCCAAGGATAGAACCCGGGTCTCCCGCATTGCAAGCAGACTGTGCCATCTCAGCCACCAGGGAACACCGGTTCTGGTGGGGGTGGGGCAAAAAAAGTCTTAGCTATTACAATGGCCTGTGGCTCTCCAAAGGGCCATAGTACATAAACAGATACACAGCACCCCTGTGGCATCATGAAGATGGAAACTGGAGATTAGGAAAGAAATGGTTAAAAAAGCTCTTTGTGGAGCAGACAGAGACATGAAAACTAGGTTGAGAAGCATGCCCCGCTGCATAAGGTATGCAACTGTACAGGATGCATCCCAATGTTATACAACATTACTCGGAAAACTATTAAGTGATTTTTTTTTTTTTTACATTATGGGTTGAGTGTGATTTTTAAGCTTTTCGGTCGGGGGGCTTGGTATTGTTAATGAAATACAATACACTGTGTAATGAGGATCCTGAAGGTATAGGGGGATGATAAGAACTTCCCTCTGCTGTTACTCTACAACCCCACACTTGGCCTCCCATCCATCATGTGGAGCACTGAAAATGCACCTTTCACACCTACAAAGGGATAACATCAACTACTTCAACCAGTGGAGCAGTGGCCTAGGAAGACCGCCACTGGAGGCAGGTGCTGGACACCAGAGGCTGAACTCAGGCAAGCAGCTCTCCCTCCATGGAGATGAGAGTCCTTTCTCCCCTTGTGGAGAGAGTGGAAGATGCTGCAAGGCTCATAAAGTGACAAAACAACTTCTTTGTGGAAAATGATTAGAGAAAATTTCAAGATTTGATTATTCAGCTGTGGTGTGAAGCCCTATCTAGAAAGTATGTGATTCTCAAAGACATGTCATTTCCTGGTGGAAACAGAATTCTGGAGGAAGCATGGAGGATGAGCATATATTTATTTCCATCTTTATAGACTGTGGAAAGTGTTAACTGTCAGTTGCTCAGTCATGTCTGACTCTTTGCAACCCCAGTGGACTGTAGCCCACCACGCTCCTCTGTCCAAGGGATTCTCCAGGCAAGAATACTGGAGTGGATTGTCATTCTTTTCTCCAAGGGATCTTCCTGACCCAGGGATTGAACCCAGGTTTCCTGCATTGCAGGCAGATATATATTTTTGTGTGTGTGGCGGTGGGGGGGGTGGGGGCTGTCTCTTATACACATCTTAGGAATTATTAAGTTTTTAAAAATTTTGTTGTGCAGGCAGATTTTTTACCATCTGAGCCACCAGGGAAGCACTATAGACTGTGGATGTCCTCCCCAATGCCAAGGGTCTGCTACAGCCATCCCATTGGGTATGCATGCCATGGACAAGAGCCCTGCAGAGGCAGGGTGTTTATCACACATGACACAGGACAGGATCCAACAGTAAAGCTATCTACACTTCACTAGGCTTGCATTCTAAGGGACTTAAAGTTTTTTTTTTTTTAGTTATATATGATGTTCACTGTATGCACTAAAATTTGAGAACCTAACCACCCTCATAGGATGGTTCTGCACTGTTGATGTAGTATCTCATTTAAACTTCATAACTGCCCATATCAACAATCACGGCATTATATCACCATTTTACCAGGAGTGAGCCCAGTCCTGAGTGCCCAGAACCTCTTATCCATGGCACCATCCTGCACAGTCACACACTTTCCTGTCTAACCTCGCCATTTTCTGGAAGGCAGAGTTGCTAATGAATGTATCACACATCCTGGCCCCAGGAGACCTGGGGAGTGAATAGAAATGAGCTGCCCAGCAGCCCCATTCAGTGACCTTTAACTACCACTCCCCTCTGCTCACACAAGTGGTTTGAGGTATAGTTAATTCTTCTCTTAAATTTTATTTTTAGTTGGAGAATAATTACTTTACAGTGTTGTGTTGGTTTCTGCCATGTAACAACGTAAATCAGGCATAAGTATACACATATGTCCCCTGCCTCTTGAATCTCCCTCCCACCACACCATCTGAGCCACCAGGGAAGCACTATAGACTGTGGATGTCCTCTCCAATGCCAAGGGTCTGCTACAGCCACCCCATTGGGTTGTCCCAGAGCACTGGGTTGAGCTTCCTGTGTTCTATAGCAACTTCCTACTAGCTATCTATTCTGTATGTGGTGATATATGTGTTTCGCGCCACTCTCAAATCATCCCAGCTTCTCCTTCCCCTGTTGTGCCCACAAGTCTGTTCTTCATGTCTGTGTCTCTATTCAGTTCAGTTCAGTCACTCAGTCGTGTCCGACTCTTTGCGACCCCATGAATCGCAGCATGCCAGGCCTCCCTGTAGTGTCTCTATTACTGCCCTGCAAATCATCACTACCATTTTTCTATATTCTATATACTTGTGTTAATATACAATATTCATTTTTCTCTTTCTGACCTGTTTCACTTTGTAGAACAGGCTCTCACACTGGTTAGAATGGCCATCATCAAAAAGCAATACATGCTGGAGAGGATGTGAAAAAAAGGGACCCCACTTGCACTGCTGATGGGAATGTAAACTGATATAGCCACAATGGAGAACACTATGGAAATTCCTTTAAAAAAAACTGGGAATAAAACCACCATATGACCCAGCAATCCCACTACTGGGCATATACCCTGAGAAAACCACAATTCAAAAAGATTCATGTACCCCAATGTCCACAGCACTATTTGCACTAGCTAAGACATGGAAGTGACCTAGATGTCCATCGACAGATGAATGGATAAGGAAGTTTTGGTACACATACACAATGGAATATTTTGTTGTTGTTCAGTTGCTAAGTAATGGAACATTACTCAGTCAAAAAAGTAACAAATCTGAGTCAGTTCTAGTGAGGTGGATGAACCTAGAACTCTACAGCCTTTTAAGGAGAAACGGAGCCTGCAGCATAAAGCTGCCCCCTGTGGTAGTAAGGAGGGTAGTAACAAGGCCTGTCTACATAGTTTTTGTGAAGGCCATCAACCTTGTAAGATAGCTTTCTCATATTAGCCTCCAAAATTAAAAAACTGGCTGAGTTGTGGGTAACCATATCCAAGAGAGCTATCAAGAGTTCCCAAGCAGTTCTGTTGAAGTACCAAAATACAACTCCCTTACCTTCTGGCCAGCCCAAAGTCAATGATCTTAATTTGGTGTCCTGTCTGATTGACACACAGTATGTTCTCAGGCTGGGAAAGAAAAAGAAGTTTGCTTAGCTTAATCAACAACTAGGAAGGTCTGAGCTCCCCACTTACTTGTCAATAGGCCTCAGTTTCCAAGCCTCCAAGGGAAAGCCCTACAGGGATGGATAAATAATAAAAATAAATGATGCGGGCTAGTGTGAGACAATAGAGAGTGCAGTGAACCATGAGAACCCAGAGAACTCCTGCCATGTATAAAAGGGCAGCCACTGCTCAGCTCCCGCCACTGGCCACCACACAGAAATGCAGGTCCAGTAGCTAGAGTTCCTCAGTCCTCAAGGGATCCCAGAAATTCAAGTTTAAGTAAAAACTCCATGCTTTTAAATGTTGACAACTGAATCCAATTTAAACACGTATTTATCATGTGTGGGAGTCAAACACAACATATCTGGGATGTAGATTTGGCCCATGAGCTGCTTGTTTGAGACCACCGGCTTGGAGTGGTGGTTCCAAACCTTGGCTGCATATTAGCATCACCAGGGGAACCCTCGAAAATCTTAACACCCAGGCCCCAGTCCTGACCAATTAAATCAGAATTTCAAGTGTGGGACCAGATCTGCAGTAGTCTGGTCAAGGAGATTAGAGCTGCCAAATGTCATCCTGCCGTTTTGCGGGGACAGCTGTGACCTGTGGAATGGAGGTAATGGACTTGACATGCTTCTCTTAAGTCTTTCATATCAGCTTGGAGGCCCTGAGGAAGACTGGAATTCTTGCGGCTTGTGGCAGACAAATTTGAAGGTGGGGAGGGGTTGAGGGCAGATGGAAGGCTTATAGAACAAAGGACCTGGAGACCTGAGGTCAAGGCCTGCAGTCCAGGGTCCATTACCAGGGTCTGTAGCCCTAGATGCGTACTTTCCCATTCTAGAAATTTCAGTGTCTCCATCTGTAAAATGAGAATAATAACCTCTTCCTGCCTTCTTCCTGGGAAGGTGTAAAGATCAAATGATATATAATAATGCATTAAAGACTTTACAGCTTGTGAAGCAAATATATCAGGTACTCTTTCTCCCAGTGGAAGATTTTATTGCTACTTATGTTACAATGGGGTTGTGAAACTCCTCAGATAGGTTCAGAAAAATGATGATTAAAAATCTCCAGGCCTTCTTTATAAGATTTAGAATAACACTGTCCAATAGAAATAATAATGTGAGCTACATATATAATTCAAAAAATTCTAATAGCCACATTAAAAAAGTAAAAAGAAATAGGTGAACTTAATTTTCATAAAAGCATGATTGAAATATAAGTAATAAAGAGGTGATCATAAAAATTACCATTTTAAAGCATACAATTCAGTGGTTTTCCAGTAGATAGTTTACCACTCTAGTTTTAGAACATTTTCATCACTTCAGGGAAAAAAACATACTCATCAGCAGTCATTCTCCATCCTCCTTACTTACAACTCCTGACAACCAATAACGTATTTTCTATCTGTAGATTTGCCTTTTCTGGGAATTTCGTATAAATGGAATCATAAATACATATGTGACCTTTTGCATCTGACTTCTTTCACTCAGTATATCTTCAGGGTTCATCCATATATCAATACTTGATTGCTTTTCATGGCTGAATAATAATCATTATAAGGACAATATACCTACCACATTTTGTTTACCTGTTCATCAGATAGTAAACATTGGTGTTGTTTCTACTTTTTGGCTATTTATGCATAATGCTGCTAAAGGACATTTGTGTACAAGTTTTTGTGTTGACTTGTGTTTACAATTCTTGAGACTATACCTAGAAGTGAAATTGCTGGTCATATGATAACTCCATGTTTAACATTATAGAAACTACCAAATTGTTTTCTAAAGTGGATGCATAACTTTACAATCCCACCAGCAATGTCTGAGAGTTCCAGTTTCTCTAAATTGAGCCAACAGTTGTCTGCCATTTTTATTTGTTATTTTAGTTAATCCAATGAGTCTGAAATAATATCTCATTGTAGTTTTGATTTAGATTTCTTTCTTTACTAATGATGTTAAAAATCTTTTTAACAAAAAATGGCTTATTGGCCATTTTAAAATCCTTATTAGACAAATGTCTATTCAAATTTATCTTTCTCATTGAGTTGTAAGTGTTCTTTATATACACCCTAGGTACAAGTCCTTTATCAGATAAACAATTTGAAAATATTTTCTCCCATTCTGTGGGCTGTCATTTCATTTTCATGATGTTGTCTTTTGAAGCATAGAGATTTTTTAATTTTGATGAAATCTAAATTTATCAACTTTTCTATCTTGTGCTTTTTGAGTCAGATATAATTTACTCCTACACTATCTTCTAACAATTTTACAGTTTTAGCTCTGACATTAAGGTCTATGACCATTTAAGTTAACTTTTATTTAGAGAATGAAATGGGTCTCCAACTTTTATGTGGTTATCAGGCATGGTGTCCCAGCATCATTTGTTGCAAAGACTACTCTTTCCCCACTGAACTGTCATGGCACTGTTCTCAAAAATCCATTGACCACAAATAAAAGGGTTTAACTCTAGACTCTCAATTGTATCCCATTGATATGTATGATATGTCTGCTTATTTAACTTATATGCAGAGTACATCATGAGAAACGCTGGACTGGAAGAAACACAAGCTGGAATCAAGATTGCCGGGAGAAATATCAATAACCTCAGATATGCAGATGACACCACCCTTATGGCAGAA
>SJYT01057888.1:255460-267306 GCA_006410635.1 Cephalophus harveyi | reverse complement strand
TTACATTTATAGCACATCTCCATTCAGACACTAAAGTTTCATCAGAAGTACTTTAGATGTATTTAGATCTCATGAATTGGCAGATTCTTTACCACTGAGCCACCTGGGAAACACTTTATTTGTATTTAGATTGCATGAAACTGATAGGTTTTGAAAAGCAAATTAACATGTTGAAGTTGTTCTAAATATACTTTATAGTTTTTAATAATTTAATCATATCAGTTTTTTATTTAATTAAAAACTAACAGTTCCTCAGTCACATTAGTTATGTTTCAAGTGAAATATTAAAATATTTCATATTTTAATTCAAACAACATTCCTAGGAGGTAGATATTATTAATCCCCACTTTTCAATTGATGAGCTTATGAAGACCAATCAACAAGATCAAGGAACTTATGTAAGATCTCCTGGTCAGGAAGAGGCTGAACTAACGCAAGCTCTGCTTCTGGCTGGGAACAGACCTTGGCAATGATTGTCTCCTGCTGCGGTGTCACAGGTATTGTCCCAAAGGCTGTTTGTTGATCCTGAATCAGAACAGAATCCTAGCTTCTCTTAACTGCTCATGCCACAGAAAGCTGGCCCAGAGGCTCTGGAATTAGCTCCGGTGAGCAGGAAAGTTTGAGGCTGATTCCTCACCATCTCTACCAGTTTTCACTGTACCACAGTGTTACAGTCTGATGTCAATCAAGAAAGATGGTCAGAAGGAGAAGTGTGCATACATGTAGGTCCAACCAACCCACTTCCCATCTTCTGTAGAGAGCCACTAAGATTCCTGACAGAGGTTGTAGAGAAAAAAATCTCCTGTTGCCCCAGTGGAGTGAAAAACCACAGAAATGGCCACCATGCAAATCAAAACTACAATGAGATATCACTTTATTCCTGTTAAAATGAATGTCATCCAAAAAACAAGAGATAACAAGGGTCAGTGAGGATGTAGAGAAAAGGCAACCTTTGTGTACTGTTGCTGGGAATGTAAACTGGTGTAGCCACTGTGCAAAACAGTGTGGTGTTTCCTCAAAAAATTAAAAATAGGACTACTATGCAATCTAGAAATTCCACTTCTGGGTATATATCCAAAGGAAACTAACACTGTCTTGAAGAGATATTTGCACCCCACATTCATTGCAGCATTATTTACAATAGTCAAATGTCCATCAACAGATGAATAATTTTTTAATGTGTCAGAATATTATTCAGCCATAAAAGAAAGAAAGAAATTCTGCCATTTGCAACAACATGGAATTTGACAACGTTATGCAGAGTGAAATAAATCAGACATAGAAAAATACTTAGTGTATGATCTCAGTTATAAGTAGAATCTATAAAAAAAAATCACCCAGAACTCATATGAACAAATGAGTTGGTTTGTTTAAGGAACAAATTAGTGGTTGCCAGAGGTGCGGAGGGGGAGGGTTTGGGGAAACTGGTGAAGGTGGTCAAAAGGTACAAACTTCCAGCTATAAAATAAAAGTCCTGAGGATAATGTACAGCACACTGATATAGTTAACAATGCAGTATTATATATATGAAAGTTGTTAAGTGAGGAGAGATGGTGATGAACAGGGAGGTCTGGCGAGCTGCGATTCATGGGGTTGCAAAGAGTCGGACACGACTGAGCGACTGAACTGAACTGAACTGAACTGAACTGAACTGAGGAGATCTTGAAAGTTCTTATCACAAGAAAAGAAATTGTAACTATGTGAGGTGATATAATTAACTAAACTTACTCTGGAATCATTTTGCAGTGTATACATATATCAACAATTATGTTTATACTTTAAACAAAAACAGTGTTACCTGTCAATTATATCTTGATAAAACTGGAAACACACTTTACAGATAAGGTGACTCGGATGGTAAAGAATCCGCATGCAGGAGACCCGGGTTTGATCCCTGGGTTGGGAAGATGGCCTGGAGAAGGGAATGGCTAGGAAATGGATAGGAAATCTGAACAGACTAATTACTAGTAATCAAAAATATCCCAAAAAACAAAAGTCAAGAGCCAAATGGCTTCACTGGTGAATTTTACCAATCATTAAAAAATTGGTATCAATCCTTCTCAAACTCTACCAAAAAATAGAAGAGGAGGGAATACTTCCAAACTCATTTTATAAGTCCAGCATTACCCTGATACCAAAACCAGACAAGGATATTACAAGAAAAGAAAATTACAGGCCAGTATACCTGGTAAGAATAGATGTATAAATCCTCAACAAAATATTAGCAAATCAAGTTCAACAATACATAAAAAAGATTATACACCACAATCAAATGATATTTATTCTAGGGATGCAAAGATGGTTTAATGTATCCAAACCAATCAGTGTGATACAACACATTAACAAAATGAAAAATAAAAATCATACTATCATCTCAATAGATACAGTAAAAACACCTAATAAAATTCAATATCCATTTCATGATAAAAACTGTCAACAAACTAGGTACAGAGGGAATATAACTTAACGTAATAAAGATCATATATGACAAGTCCATAAATAATATTCTCAATGGTAAAAAGCTGGAAGCTTTTCCTCTAAGATCAGGAACAAGACAAGGATGCTCACTGTCACTACTTTTATTCAACACAGTACTGGAAGTCATAGACAGAGTAATTAGGTGATAAAAAGAAATAAAAAGCATCCAACTCAGAAAGAAGTAAAACTGTCACTATTTGCAGGTGACACGATATTAAGTCTTCACCAAAATACTGTTGAACTTAAAAACAAATTCAGTATATTTTCAGAATACAAAAGCAATATACAAAAAATCAGTTGCATATCTATACACTAAAAAGAAACTATTAGGAAAGAGAAATTAAGAAAACAGTCTTACAGTTGATCAAAAAAATACTTAGGAATAAATTTAACAAGTTAGTGAAAGATCTATATACTAAAAACTGTAAGACATTGATGAAAGAAATTAAAGAAGACAAATAAATGGAAAGATATCCTGCGCTCTTTGTTGGAAGAATTAATATTAAAATGTCCTGACTATTAAATGTCCTTACTACCCAAAGCAATCTACAAATTTAAGGCAATCCCTATCAAAATTCCAGCGGCAATTTTCACAGAAATACACTGAACAATCTAGAATCTGTATGGAACTACAAAAGACTCCAAATAGCCAAAGCAATCTTGGGGAAGAAAAACAAAATTGGAGGCACTACACTTCCTGATTTCAAACTGTTACAAAGCTATACTAATCAAAATAGTGTGGTATCAGCATAAAAACAAACAAACAGATCAATGGAACAGAACAGACAACTGAGAAATAAACTGTGCATCAAAAAGAAAGAAAAGAATGGCCACCACATGCTTACTTTTCATCAAGTAGACAAAAGAAGCTGCAATGCACTCATTCAATGGACTATATCATGGTCCTTAAAAAGAATCAGACAAGATGTCCACGCTATACTTAAAAAAGCAAGTTTAAAAATGGAATGTACAGTAAGCTCTCCCCTTTGTGAGTGTTTTCATGCCAACGTGCTAATACAGAAGACCTCTCAGCACGGAGGCTGGGTGAGAAGAACTTTCACTGTGCATTTTATACATTTCTATATTGTCTATATTTGTTACTACATGCATGTGTTTCTATTTTAATTTTTTAAAAACTAATTTTTGAGTTTTTTAATAGGAAAAAAAAAAGTTGTTTCATTTGATCTTTAAAGAGCACTTAATGAGGTAGCTATTTTCCACATCTCACAGATGGAGAAACTGAGGCTGAGAGACTTGGCCTGCCCTAGACTCCAGAACTAGGCCATGGCAGAGCCAGGAGAGGAAGCCAGGACTGTGTGATGACAGAGCTCTCAAAGATGAGAGAGCCGCAGAGGCTCAGGAACACGGGCACCCACCCGCCACATGCCCAGGGCGGAGCCTGACCTTGAGGTCCAAGTGCAGGACGTAATGCTGATGGAGGTAGTGGACACCCTCGCAGATCTGCTTGGTGAACAAGACCACATCCAGTTCAGTCAGGTGGTACTTCTCTTCTGTGATCCGGTCAAAGAGCTCACCCCCATCCACACTGCCAGGGCAAAAGGAGAAGCAGACACTGACTGAGCAAGGCTCTCAGAGGACTGGTCTACTCATCACCAGGTAAGACGAAGGCACCACTCCCACCTGGGGTTTTATGGGGGGCAGGCAGGGGATCCTTTGCTCTGGTCTATTCCCAGCTCAGAGTGTGGGTGATAAAAATGAAGTGATAGGCCAAATGGGAGACTGGGGCTTGTCTGCAGTACTGATCACCCAGGCTCACTCAGGTGATACTCACTGTCAATACTCCAGACCAACGTTATAAACTCATTGGCCTACAGGGTCCAATTAGTACCTACATGGCAAGAATCTAAGTGGGCAAATCAGACCAGATGTGAGACAAAAGTTTTCTTGGAACACACAGCCTTTAGTCTAACATTTGTTTTTCCATTTTTTATAGAGATATGACATGACAAATGTTCCACTCTCCTCAGTTGCACCAGAAGGAAAACAGCAACAGAAGCACACTAATAAATGTTCCCTGAGCCCTTGGCCTCAGCACTGTGGGTAGTTGAAAGTGGTGGGACTGTAGCAAATGGGAAATTGGTTGCCCTGTCTACAAAGGTCAGTTACTACAAGCTCCATCATACTATTTCCAACTGAGAATGCAGAGCCAGCATTACTAGATCTTTTATATTTGCAAGAAAAAACAGGCACCTAGATTTTAATGTGAAATTTCCCAATTTCCAACTGTAAGCACTAAATCAAAATTACTAAAAATTATGTAGCCCAAGATAATATCTGCAGGTCAAACCAGGTTCACTGGTCGCTGGTTTCTGACACATGGCCTTGTCCTCTGTGTTTTATGTTGGGGGTCAGGTAGAGGAAGTGATGATATTCCCTGGGTGTCACAGAGAGGGGAAAGGGAGAGTTTTGCTGTAATCTTGGCTCCTAGCCCCACCCTGAGCCCTGGCCCTGCCTCCCACTCACTACTCCATGATGAGGGTAAAGCTGTTCTTGCTCTCAAAGGCGTCGTAGAGCTGGATCAGGTTCACATGGCTGAGCTGGTTCATGATGTTAATCTCATTCTTGACATCCTCCTTGTGAAGCCAACAGGGAGAGGAGTTTCCAAGAAATGGGTTAGGAAGAGCAGTCAGTTGCATCTCCCAAGTCACACACACACACACACACACACACACACCCTGCATCCTCATTTCCTGCGGCATCACCAGATTTCCTCAACTCACCACCCATACCAGCTTCTTACAACAGAAGGTGAAGGTGAAGTCGCTCAGTCGTGTCCGATTTTTTGCAACCCCATGGACTGTAGCCTACCAGGCTCCTCCGTCCGTGGGATTCTCCAGGCAAGAATACTGACTGGAGTGGGTTACCGTTTCCTTCTCCAGGGGATCTTCCCGATCCAGGGATCAAACTCGGGCCTCCTGCATTGGAGGCAGACGCTTTAACCTCTGAGTCACCAGGGAAGCAACAAAAGGGACCCACCCATTTCCAGATAGGAACCCTGAGACCCCAAAAAGAACCCTGGAGATCTGGGAGGACCCTGTTCCCCAGGGTGCAAGGTGACCTGCTGACTAGAGTGTGGAAGCCAAGGAAAAAAGGCAGGAAAGGTGGCCAGGTTTCCTGCTCAGCTTGGAGGGGCCTGAGGCAGTGCAGGACCCAGAGGGGCCTAGAAGGAAGTGAAGGAGTCCTGAGCTTAGCCCGGGGCACCCGTTGGCCTGGGGCAGACACCTCACCCGGTCCTTGGCACTCTTCACTTTGATGATCTTGGCCGCCAGCGAGAGGCCTGTGGCCTTCTCCGTGCATCTGTGAACCTGGCCAAACCGGCCCCTGCAGAGAGAGACACCATGACACAGCAGGCTCAGAGCCCCAGAGGCATACCCTGCATGTGAGTGGAGGCCAGCCCTATCCGGGACCCTGGACTGTCTGTCCTACCTCAGCTCCACATACGCTACAGGGATTACCCTGCCCACCAGAGGAATCATAGTCACCGCCCCACACTGCTACCTGAGCCTGGAGAAGAGCTTCTTCACCCCAGGTATGAGCCATCCTGCACCCCTGGAGTGCCCCACAGCCACACCACCCAGGCCGTCCTGCACCTAGAGGTCACTCCTCTTAACCCACCCCATGTCGGCTCTCATTTCACCTGCACCTGTACCCTCCACTTCGTCTCACTCACGCCACGTGGGCCCTCCTGCTCTCTGCAGCTGTCTCCTCACCCACTCTTTATGAGCTCTCGGCTCACGCTCTCGCCTTTCGGGACACCCCGCTCTTGGCTGTGGCTCCCTCAATCAGTTCCTGAGAACCAGCAGCAGCGCCCGGTTGTCCAGTTGCCCTCCCCACCCCTATCAAGGAAGAAGGGCCGCTTACCCTCCCAGGACTTCATGCTGGCACACTGTGTAGCCCGCTGAGGTCGAGGTCTCCCTGACACTCACCACCCGGTGCTCGAAAGGGGCGGGCGGGGCTGGACTGTCGTCTGTTCAGGAGACAGCAGCCCATGAGTCTTCTTCATGCAGCTCCTACCTCTCAGCTGCCCCCCACCCCCCACCGCCACCCCGACCCCCAGACCTAGCCCATCCATGATTTCTGCAACCCTGGACCCAAAGCAGGGGAAAATACTGCTATTTTTTCTTGATTTGTCTCACAAGCAACTTTCTGCTCCCCAAAGTAGAAGGTTGAATGTGCTTTGAGAGCATTTTTGTGTGTGTCTGCGAAGGTGAGCCTGAGCCCTAGACTACAAAGGGGTAACTTTTGTAGGGTGTTTTGGTTTTCTGGGCCCCTGGAAATGGTTGTGTGGCAGAGACTCTACTTTTAGAATTCCAGTCTGAAGTCTCCTTCACTGCAAAGTAACTGCCTTCTGTTCTCAAGGTTTACCCACAAGGTTCAAGAGCCCGGAGATCAGATCCTGGCTCTGTCAGCACAGACCCTGTGGCCTTACAGTGTTTCTCAGCCTCTCTTGTGTCTGATGTGTCCTCACTCCACAGACCTGTGAGTGTAAACGCCGCCACAAACGCTTGAGGCTTGGCTCACAGAGAGTCCTCATCTAACATTGGCTTGATCACCATCTCAAGTCTCAGAAAAGACTAAAGTCACAGGTTGCTCTCAGCTGTTTCAGGAATTAAGGGAGGCTGTGTCCACATCTGGACCAGGTCATACAAGGGGAAAGGAAGCAACCAGAGACATCAGAGCAACTTCAGAGCTTGGAAGAGCCAAGGGGCACCAGGATGACCCGCACAACACTCAGCCCTTCCTCAGGGCCTCCAGAAATTCTGGGACAGGGAATTGGCAAAGGGTGGCCTTCCTGCAGCCACATGGGATGAGGGCTCCCATAAGCGTGTGGCCCTAAGGGCTGAAAGACTCAGGCCCTTTGGGTCACAGGAACACAAGGACACCTACCACCACCCCTGGGACAGAAAGCAGATCAGCAGCCCCTTCCTGATCCTGGAGGAGAGTCACCCCACTGGGTGCAAATGGCTAATAGTAGGTTATATGCATCAGGTAATGGAGGAGGGAGCCTTCCCTATGTCAATCCAGAATGATGCCGGTTCTATTAGGCAGGCAGGTGGCTCTGAGAAATCCACCCAGTTGAGTCCCCCACGTTCCCTCCTCGCCCATGGCTACAGCCAACCTGAGCTCAGCCTGCTGCATCTCTATGCCTTGGTCTCCAGCTCTGGGATGTGCTGGCAGGCTGTTCTGAGTCCTGGTCTCCCAGACATTATCCCCACATTATCTCTGCCTGGAAGCTTCAGGGAGGCCCCCCCAGAAGAGGTCTTTCAAACTCACTCACCTTGGGGCACATGGCAACGGCTTCACTTACCTAGAACCAGGCTGCCCGCCTCAGCTCCTGGGGGTGTCCTGCTTCCTGCTTCGGCACTGCCCGCACCCCCAGCCGCGCAGTCCTTCCCAGGGTCAGGGTTCCCTGCTCCTGGGTTTGTGTCCTGCTGTGGGCCTGGGGCCCCGGAATCAACTCCCTTGTCCCTCCTGGCCCTGCTTGGCGCCATGGTCAGCTCGGACCCAGGTCCTTGCTTCTCTTTGGCCTTGGCTCCCCCGTCGCAGCTCCGCTTTCGCACACTGGCTCCTCTGAGGATAGGTTTTCCTGACTCAGTCCCAGGGGCCTGGGGGCAGCACCTGGGCCCAGGTGGGTCCTGCTCACCTGGAGGCACAGCTGCTGGAGTCTCTGCAGGGGGTGAGGTTCTGAGGCTGCCCCCTCGTGTCACAAGCAGCTCCCCCGGGGTATCTGTCTCCTGCACATGGATGGAGATCCTGGGACAGAGAGAAATGTGGCAAGAACTCAAATCAGAGCATACCTGGGTTTACCTGCCTGCTGCTGCCATTCACTAACGGTGGTCTCTTAGCCTCGGTTTTCTCATCTGTTAAAAGTGTCCTTTGGGTTGTTACAATAGTAAGAGTTAGCTTGTGGTTGAAAACAGCAACCAACCCCTACCCCTCTCTGCCCAGACACAACACTGGGGAGAGGCTAGCTTCAGTGACACGCGGTGCCACCAGGATTCCACGGGGTCAGCATCTGCGGGAGACTTGAAGAACCTCGGGGGATGGCGGGTGAGAGGAGTGGGAGGATGGGCACCAGACATCTCTGTGGCCCCTTGAAAGCATGATTCTGCCCCATAAGTGTTGTGGCCTGGAGGCAGGAGACCAGGGCTGTTCCCTCCCTTCTCTGGGCCTCAGTTTCCCTTCTCTTAAGTGAAGAGAAGGGTGAACCAAGTCAAACATCACACTAGAAGCCTCAGGTTAGACATATTTTAGTAAAATCAGGGAATTGTTTATAAGACTCTGGACTTTCTGTTTCTCTTGAAGAAACAGTCCTGGCTGTGCTGGGCCTGCATGCTTACACATGTGAGGAAATTCTCTGCCTCCCTACAAGTCCCCAGTGCCATTGGGCCCATCTCATCCATACTTGTTCCCCAGGCCAAGCAGTACTGTGGTTTGGGACCCCAGCTGGAGGTCAGGAAAGTCCTCTTAGCCCCAACATTCACAGGAAAGGACCCTGACCCTGGGAGCTTCAGACTCTGCTGCTCTGCCGCCAGGTTACTAGACAGGGCTGGGTCTGGGCAAGTCTAGCCTCAGCAACCGCTTCTGTCAAACAAGGATGATAACACCTCATGGATGTGCTAAGAGTCAACTAAGAAAAGAAAACACAGAGGTTCTAAAAGTGAAGGCTAAAACGGTGCAGCCACTGTGGAAATCAGTATGGCAGTTCCTCAGAAATGTGAAAATATATTACCATATGATCCAGCCATCCCACTTCTGGAAATAAACCCAAAATAATTAAAAGCAGAACCTCAAAGAGATATTTGTACAGCCTTGTTCATGGCAGTATTATTCTCAACAGTCAAATGTGGAAGCAACTGAAGTGTCCATTGACAGATGAAAGAATAAATAAAATGTTGCATATGCACATAATGGAATAGTATTCATCCTTATGCTAAGTGAAATAAGCCAGTGACAGAAAGGCTGATTCTATATATTTGAATGAATGAGTTACATGAAGGACCCATGCTGCTGCGCTCAGTCACTTAGTCGTGTCTGACTCTTTGCAATCCCATGGACTGTAGCCTGCCAGGCTTCTCTGTCCATGGGATTTTCCAGGCAAGAATACTGGAGTGGGTTGCCATTCCATTCTTCAGGGGATCTTCCCAACCCAGAGATCGAACCCACATCTCCTACACTGGCAGGCAGATTCTATACCACTGAGCTACCTAGGAAACCCATAGGAAGGACCCAGAGTCGTCAAATTCATAGGGACAGAAAGTAGAATGGTAGTTATGGTAACAGTTCCAGATTTACAAAATGAAAAAGCTCTGGAGATCTGTGTCATAACAATATGAATATACTTAACACCACTGAACTATACACTTAAAAATGGTTACAACGATGAATATTATGTTACATGTTTTTTAACCAAAAAAAATTTTTTTTAATTAGGGATTGCCCTAGCAGCTGGAGGCCTGGGTCCTTCCTTTGCCTGCTCCTGAATGCACCTGGTTCTGCGGACTGTTCACAGCTAAAGCTTGGATAGGATGTAGCAAAATTCCCCTGACATCCCTCACGAGCAATTACAGGTTGGTGATGACAGGGCAGGATGGGAAAGGTGGCATCCAAGCCCAGCTCAGGCATTGCCTTGATCAAGGAACATGGGAAACTGCAGGAAGCCAGTGTCTGGAAGAATATACAGGTAGTCAGGTGGCCGCTGCCAAGTAGAGCCAACATTTTCCTCAAGATATACCCATGTGGTAGATGAGAGAGGGTAGGTAGTGATCTCCCCAGTTCCTAAGCCCAACTTGGTGTGTCTGAAATTCAGCTCAAGTTTGAAACGTACATAGAGACCTTTCTCTCTCACCCAGAATCTTTTTAGGGCCCCTAACAAGTTCATGGAAAGTTCATCCCCACCCTAGATTCTACATTTAGAGCCCTGGCAAGGATCCAGGGATGCCTGCCAGGAAGCCCTCCCTCCAGATGGTTAGGTCTCCTGGGGACTCACATTTCCTTGCAAAACAAAGGCAGACAAAGTATCTGGGCTTCCCTGCCAGTCACCACAGCATACACAGACACCAGCTCCCCTCCCTCCAGCAGGCCTCGAGGGGCTTGGTTACAGGTCAGAACAACGGAGGACAGGTGTAGAAGGGTACCAGGCTGTTTGGAGAGAAGCCCAGGAAGCAGAGTGCCCTTTAGTGCACTGCCCCTGGAGAACACTGCTGGATAACACAGAGACCTGACAATCATCAGGTTCTAACTCATTATTCTCCTGCACCATGTTGGCTGATGGCAGGTCCTGAGGCTGAGTCCTGAGGTTTAGGATACAACCTCATCTCCAGGACTCCAAGCATAATCCTTCTGAAACTCCCTTGGCTTGATTCAGCCTATATCAGCCTCCCACCTCTGAAGACCCATTATTCTTTCCCTACCATAGTGTTTCAGTTCAGTTCAGTTCAGTCACTCAGTCGTGTCCGACTCTTTGCGACCCCATGAAACGCAGCACACCAGGCCTCCCTGTTCATCACCATCTCCCAGAGTTCACTCAGACTCAGGACTTAACAAATGCTGACAAGAAACAGGATGGTGCAGTGATTAGGGGCACAGATATTGGAGTCCAGAAACCTATGTCCATCCTCTTAAATTTTTTGAGACTTGCGTTATGGCCTAGCATGTGATATAGCCTGGAGAACATTCCATGTGCACTTGCAAATAATGTGTATTCTTATGTTAAGTATCTTTTCCAGCCACAGTGATATAAAATTGGAAACCAATTGCAGAAAGAAAAATAGGAGTAGAACAAACAAGTGGAGACTAAACAGCATGCTACTAGAAGACCAATGGGTCAATGATGAAATCAAAGAGGAAATCAGAAAATACCTTGCGACAATGTAAATGGAAACACAATGCTCCAAAACCTATGCATGCGTGCATGCTAAGTTGCTACAGTCATGTCCGACTCTGTGCAACCCTATGGACTGTAGCCTGCCAGACTCCTCTGTCCATGGAATTCTCCAGGCAAGAATACTGGAGTGGGTTGACATGCCCTCCTCCAAGGGATCTTCCTGAGCCAAGGATCGAACTGTGTCTCTTACATCTTCTGCATTGGCAGTTCAGTTCAGTTCAGTTCAGTCGCTCAGTCGTGTCCGACTCTTTGCGACCCCATGAATCGCAGCACGCCAGGCTTCCCTGTTCATCACCATCTCTCGGAGTTCACTCAGACTCACATCCATCGAGTCAGTGATGCCATCCAGCCATCTCATCCTCGGTCGTCCCCTTCTCCTCCTGCCCCCAATCCCTCCCAGCATCAGAGTCTTTTCCAATGAGTCAACTCTTCGCATGAGGTGGCCAAAGTACTGGAGTTT
>SJYT01057888.1:190980-255424 GCA_006410635.1 Cephalophus harveyi | reverse complement strand
ATCCCTCCCAGCATCAGAGTCTTTTCCAATGAGTCAACTCTTCGCATGAGGTGGCCAAAGTACTGGAGTTTCAGCTTTAGCATCATTCCTTCCAAAGAAATCCCAGGGTTGATCTCCTTCAGAATGGACTGGTTGGATTGGCAAGCAAGTTCTTTACCACTAGCACCACCTGGGAAGCCCCCAAAACCTATAGAGTTCAGTCAAAGCAGTTCTAAGAAGGAATATGATAGTGATACAGACCTTCCTCAATAAACAAGAAAAATCTCAAGCAACCTAATCTACCACCTAAAGGAATTAGAAAAGAAGAATAAGTAAAGCCCAAAGTCAGCAGTAGGAAAGACAAAATAAAAATTAGTGAGGAAATAAGTAAAATAGAGGTCAAAACACAATAGAAAAGATCAATGAAACAAAGGCCTGGCTTTTTGAAAAGACAAACAAAATTGATAAACCTTTAACCACTCTCATCAAGAAGAAAGGAGAGAGGTTTAAATAAACAAAAAAGAAATGCAAGAGGACAAGTTTCTACTGTATTGCACAGAGAGCTTTATTCACTATCCTATGATAAACTACAATGGAAAAGAACATTTTAAAAAAGAATACATGTATACATATATATACTTGACTCATTTTGCTGTAGAGCAGAAAATAACACATTGTAAATCAACTATACTTTAATTAAAAACAAACAAAAGAAATGAAAGAGGAGAAATATCAAATAGCATAGAACTACAAAAAATCAGAAGAGAATATATGAACAAATCTGATAACTCAGAACAAATCAACAAATTTCTAGAAACATACAGCCTGCCAAGACTGAATCAAGAGCAAACAGCCAATCTGAACAAACATCCCTAGCAGTGAAATTAAATTTCTAATTTTAAAAAACCCCAGCAAACAAAATCCAGGGTTGGACAGTTTCACAGGGTAATTCTCTTTTGTATTCTATAAAAAAGAGCTAGGACTTATCCTTCTCAAATTAGTCCAAAAACTTGAAGAGGATGGAACACTCCCAAATGTACTCTATGAGGCCACCATTACAATGACATCAAAACCAGAAAAAGATACTCCATAAAAGCAAGTTAGAGGGTAGTATCTTTGATGAATATAGATGTAAACATCCTCAACAAAATACTAGCAAGCTAAATTCAACAATATGTAAAAAGGATCATATACCATGATCAAGTGGGATTTATTCAGAGGACCCAAGGATGGTTCAATATTTGCAAATCAATCAATGTGATACATCATTATGACAAAGGGAAGGATAAAAATCACATGATCATTTCAATAGATGCTTAAAAAGCATTTGACAAAATTCAACATCCATTCATATATTCATGATAAAAGCTATCATCAGAGTGGGTATAGACAGAACACATCTCAACATAATAAAGGCCACTATGACAGTCTCATAGCTAATATCACACTCAATGGTGAAAAGCTAAAAGCCTTTCCTCTAAATTCAGGAACAAGACAAGGATCTCACTCTTTTCACTTGTATTTAACCTAGTATTGGAACTCCTAAACACAGCTATCAGACAAGAAAAGGAAATAGAAGGCATCCAAAATGAAAGAAAAGAATGTCACTATTCAACAAGAAAACTGTCACTTTTTGCAAAGGACATGATACTTTAAATGTAAAACTCTAAAGTTTCCACCCAAAACCTATAAAAATCAATAAATGAATTCAATACAGTTGCAAGATACAAGATTAGTATACAGAAATCTGTTGATTTTTTATATGCTAATGGTGAACTATCAGAAAGAGAAAGTAAAAAATCAATCTCTTTTAAAATCACATTTTTAAAATACCTAGGAAGAAACTTAACCAAGGAGATAAAACACATTTATTCTGAAAACTATAAAACATTGATGAAGGAAACTGAAGATGATATAAAGGAATGGAAGGATATCCCATTTTGGGATTGGAAGAATTAATATTGTTAAAATAGGCATACCACCCAAAGCAATCTACAGAATTAATGGTCTCTATCAAAATACCCATGACATTTTTTGCAGAATGAGAACAAATAATCCTAAAATTCATATGGAGCCACAGAAGACCTTAAGTTATCAAAACAATCTTGTTTAAAAAGAACAAAGCTGGAGGAATAACCCTCCCAGTCTTCAGGCTCTATTACAAAGCTACAATAATCAAAACAGCATAGTACTGGCACAAAAACAGAATCATAGATCAATGGCACGGAATGGAGTCCAGAAATAAACCCATGCACCCATGGTCAATTAATCTATGACAAAGGAGGGAAGAATATACAATGGGGAAAAGACAGCCTCTTGAATAAACACTGTTGGGAAAACTGGACTGCTACATGCAAAAGAATCAAACTGTACTACTTTTTCACATTGTATACAAAAATGAACTCAAAGTGTATTAAAGATCTAAATATAAGACTCCACACATAAAACTCCTGGAAAAGAATGGTTAGTCAGAATAATCTGATGTAAATTATAGTAACTTAAAAAAAAATCTGTATCTTAAGTCAAAAGAAATAAAAGCAAAGCAAACAAACAAACAAATGGGGCCTAATTTAAAGCTTTTGTACAGCAAAGGAAACCGTTGAAAAAATGAAGACAACTTACCAAATGGGAGAAAATATTTGCAGATGATATGACCAAGAAGGAGTTAATATCCAAAATATACAAACGACCTATTTGTTTATATAGACTCAATATATAAAAAACAAACAACCCAATGAAAAAAACGGGCAGAGGGCCTCAATAGACAATTCTCCAAACGAGACATACAGATTACCAAAAAGAACATGGAAAGATGCTTAACAATGCTAATTATTAGAGAAATACAAACAACAAGCTATCACACAGTCAGATCACCTATCATCAAAAAACTACAAAAACAGATGTTGGCAAGGATATGGAGGAAAAGGAACACTTATACATTGCTGGTGAGAATGTAAATTGGAGTGGTGATTATGAAAAACAGTATTGAGGTTCTTCAAAAAACTAAAAATAGAACTACCACATAACACAGCAGTTCCAATCTTGGATATACATCCAGAAAAAAACAAAACCATCAATTTGAAAAGATACATATGCCCCCAATGTTCATAGCAACACTATTTACAATAACCAAGATACGGAAGCACCCAAGTGTCCATCAACAGATGAATGGATAAAGAAGACGTGGTAGATATGTACAATGGAATACTACTCTGCCATAAAAAAGAATGAAATTCTGCCTTTTGTAGCAATGTATATCAACTAGAGAATATTATGGTTAATAAAGTAAATCAGACAGAGAAAGAATTACTGTATGATATAACATATATGGAATCTAAGAAAAAAATAATGCAAATTAAGATATATAGCAAAACAGAAACAGATTCAGAGAACAAGCTACTGGTTGGTTACCAGTGAGGAGAGTGAGGGGGGAGGTGCTCATCAGTAGTAGGGGATTAAGAGGTACAAACTACTATGTATAAACTAGAAAAACAACAAGGATATATTGTATAACAGAGAGAATTATAGCCATTATCTTATAGTAACTTTTAATGGGGTGTAAACTATAAGAAATCTGATCACTATGCTTACACATGAGTGTATGCTCAGTTGCTCGGTCGTGTCTGACTCTTAGCAACCCTATGAACTATAGCCCGCTAGGCTCCTCTGTCCATGGGATTCTCCAGGTAAGATTAATGGAGTAAGTTGCCATGCCCTCTTCTAGGGAATCTTCCTGACACAGGGATCGAACCCGCATCTCCTGTGGCTCCTGCATTGCAGGAGGGTTCTTTACCACTGAGCCACTGGGGAAGTCCCATATTCTGTATACCTGAAACTAATATAGTATAGTAAATCAACTATACTTCAATAATAAACAAACACCTGGATTCAGATCCCAACTCTGAACCCCTAGCTGTGTGACCCTGGGCAACCTGACCCTGATTCCTCATCAATAAATTGAGGATACCTCCTGGGGATGTTTTGAGAATAAAATGAGATGATATCTGTGAAATGCTCAGCCAATGACTGTCACTTGGGATGTGTTCTGTAAACCCCATCTTTTAGGTGTCATTATAGCTATTACTGTGGCTGTCAGAACTGGTGATTCTCAGTCTTGTTCCACGTGGGACTCACCTGGGAAGCTTTAAAAACAAACAGACAAACAATGTTTGAACCTTGTTCCAGACTGAATAAATCAGAATCTATGTTCATTTGTATCTTAAAAATTCCTTCCGGTAACTCTTATGGGTACTAGGTAAGAACAAGTGCTCTAAGCTCCCGAAAGCAGGGCCTTGGCCTTCTCGTATCCTCCCCTTATGAGGCTAGCCAGCACTGCGCACAGTGGACATTGGCCACGCTCTAGCCTAGGGGCTGCAGTTAATTCCCCCCTCCTTTCCCAGCTTGGAGGCACATGCCTTACCTTGGAGGTGTTTCTCCACCACCGTGGGCTGCCTTGGCCTGAGCTGGCGGTGCTGGAGTCAGCCTCATGCCCTCCACCGAGGGCCGAGGGTCAGGCCTACTGGGTGATGTTCCTCGTCCTGCACTCGATGCAGCCTCCTGCCCAGTGGGAGCCTCACTGACCCTTTCAGACACCACAGACAGTTCCAGGCCAATCCCGGGGTTCTTGCTGGACGCTCTAGGAGCTTGGACATCCGCCTCTGGGCGCACCTGAGTTGGGCCAGAAATTCCGTCTCTCTGCTCTGGTGGGGCCTCTGCCTGGGTAGGAAGGTCAGATCCTGATCCTTCTGGCAGGTCCACCTTCTGGCTCTCTATAGGAAAACAAGCAGGATAACTCTCTCATTTGGAGGAAACTTCCCAAAGAATATGTAGCAGGCCATTCAGTGTACCATGTTTATAACTCTAGGCTGACTGAAAATAACCCGAGTGAAAATCAAGACAGAGCTGTTTGACTAAACAGGGTTCACTCAGGCATAAACAAGGAGAAACGGCTATCTCCATATGCGGCTGTGGAGTGATCTCAGGTTATACAGATGGAGAAAGCAAAGTGGAGAAGTGTGTGATGTGTTTCTGTTTGTCTAAAGGGAGGCTGTGTGTGAGTGTGAGCACACACATACATGTGTATAACCACTTACAATGTGGTCTGAAGAGATTTGACCTCAAAGGAAAGATAAGACAATTTTTTTTTTAAATGGTTACAAATGTGGGGGAAAAAATGAGATGCAGGGAACATGCATAGAAGCTACACTTAGTATAGCTTGTTTTATCAATTCAGCTTTGGAAGCATGTAAATATTATGCAAAAAGTATAAAAGAAAATTAAACCTTAAAAAATCCATAAAAATTTAAATCCAAGTGAAATAAGCATAGCAATACAGAGCGGGATAAACATGAAAAAAAAAAAAAAAAAAAACTTCAAGAAAAGAGAAAGAAGACATTTCAGCAGTTTTTCAGTAATCACATTTGTTATGGTGGTGGTATTTTTAACCCTGCAACTGTTGGGTGTGCATGTGGGATAAAGCAAATGGGGCACTACTCACCTTCCCAAGGGCCCCTGAGTTCAGCTTGTACACCTCTGGTGCTCAGCGTGTGTTTTGGTTTTGCTTCTTTCTCTTCCACTCGCTCTTTGTTCTAAAAGAATGACCATAAAACCTATCACTGTCATCACTGAGGCCACAAACATTTTGTTGAGTACCTACCTTGGGCCTGAAATAGAAACACTTAGGTTATTTCATGTAGTCTTGCAGTAATATTAGAGGGTACGAATTACTATTGTTATTTTAGAGATAAGGACACTGAGGTTTTCCCAAGGTCACCAAGTCCTTTCAAATGGGTTACTGTATTGCAGGTAAGGGGCAGACCTAGTCCCTGATCTAAATAGACCAGACCTCAAAATACTAGATCAGGCTTGGAAAATAAATTTGAGTCAATTTAGACTAGTCAGTTATGATATTCCAGTGTTGGTTTGGGTTGGATACTGAATCCTTGTAGTGGGAGTGTCACTGTTAATGAATATCTGCCTGGGAGCTAGGTAGGTGGATCCCATGGTTCTATCTATGTAGTATAGGACCCTTGAGCTAAACTTGATGGATTTAAACCCAGTTTAACCCTTTGATAGGATCCTTAACTTCTCTGCCTCTCACTTTTCTCATCTGTGAAATGTGGAGAATAATATCTAATCACAGAGCAGTGGGAGGATTGAGGGAGTTCATTTGTAGAATTTCTTGAGGAGTTCTTCCAACACAAGATGATTAGCTCTGGTGATTTTATCCTGTCTGAACGGATGAGTGGATTGTGTAGGATGCTCAGAGCCTACCCGCAGAGGCTCTCAGCAGTTCTTCCTTAACTGAATGGTCCACACCAGACTAGTGCATGAGCTGTGCTCCTGAAATCATCCAGAGCACTCAGTATTTCTGAGTGCAAATATTTCTAGGTGCCCTGACCCTTGTTGGGCCCCCCTGGTGCTTCTGAGTCTTTGACTTTATAGAACAGGACGCTTGAGCCAGACTGGTTTCGTTTAAACCTCGTCCAGAGTACGGCCCCTAAGATTCCTCCTGGCACTTGTCACAGACCCAGGTCTGGTCTAAGCCCAGAGACTGAGGGCCCTTTCTCTTACCTTGGCCGGAGAGGCCTCAACGGGGAGCCCAGAGTCCAAAAAGAACTAGAGTGTTATTTGGCTTGCACAGCATTTTACATCAAAATTCTAAGCTCCCTTTTGGGCTTAAAGAATTGTTCTACCTTTTGATTGTGGTGGTGCTTATTAGTGTATATACATTTGTTAAACTGTGTACTTAAGATGTACATATTCAGTTGTATATATACAGTTTATTGTATGGAAATTATACCTTAATAAAACTGATTAGAAAAAAATTCTAGGTTCCCAGCTTCTCTTGAAAAAAAAAAAAAAATCTGATGACCTGTCAACTCCAAGCCCAAATGGCAAAAATCAGCTGGAGCAATTCCCTCTAACTGGGGCGCCACAGTCCTCACCCCTCTTGCATGTCTCCCTGACACTAAGGGTGAAGGTTAGGTTTGTTACTGACTCAGGTTCAGCTGCCTGTTGCTCAAAAATCAACACTTGAGAGAGGCAAGTGTTGGTAGAAAGTTGCTTTTAATCAGAATGCCAGCAATCTGGGGAGATGGTAGACTCTGTTCCCCTCAAAACCACCTCCAAAGAATCTGCTCAGCCATGAAAGCTTTTAAAAGGGAAGAAGAAAGTAACCTCAGTTAATCACTGAGATAAGGAGTCAGTCATCCTCATCCCCTGCTGTATGCAGGCTTGTGGAGGCTATCTTGTTCACGGTTTGTTCACACAGTTAGTTACATTGTGAGATTACTAAAGAAGAAACTAAGGAAGAGATCTGGTCATCTGTTAATTACTTACTCTTCATTTCTAGTTCTTTGATCTACAGAAAGAACCAACATGTTAGGCAAGGGATTATGTGATTAAAAGATTTGAAAGGTGTGTTTAGGCCAGAGATGAGTAGAGCATCATGGTACTGGGTTTAAGTTTGGTGACAAGATAAAAGGGTGCTCCTACAGAGAGCTCTTTCTTGCCAAGTGTTGCTTGCAAATCCCCACTTGTCAAAACATCATTCCATTTCTATGGAATTATGGGGAAAAATCCATCTCCTGTAACTCTTTCATGCTGACACAGGGTGCCATATTCCATCTCTAAGGGATTAGGGGGTCTGTCTGACTTCTGTAAATTCTTCATGCTGACATAGGACACTGTATTTTTCAGAGTGAAGATGTTGACATGGATCTGTACCATCTCTTTGCTGACAATTTTAATTGCCTGCTTACATATATGGTCAGAGCAAGCGACAATTATTCTAATACCCACAAAGTTACAGATTATTATGAGCAACAGTGTTAATCCCATTCTCTTGGGGCCAGTTCTTGAAATTGCCCTAGCCGTAAATTCAGTACTGCTCAGCATGGAGCAGTTTATGGCATGGCTGCAGTCTGGTCAATATGCAGCTGGCCTTTTCCCTCTGGTGGCAGTTATAGTATCTGTGAAACAACTCAGGAACGTGCATCAGCCCTGGGTCTGTGACTCTAGTGTTCTAATCATTAGCTGCTTGAGCCTGCTCTTTTGTGACTCAGCGAGGCCTAGAAGACTTCAGCTTTTTTACAAACAAAAGGTAGGGGTGTGGCGGGGCCTTTGTACTTGGGGTGGAGAAGGTGCACCACTTGCTTCCAGGTTGGTTCCACTGACTTTCCTACCCTGTGACCGCTTCTCTCGGCCTTGTTTCCTGTTCATGTCTTTGTGATTCCAGGACAGCAAGTTTTGCCCTCTTAATGGTAACAACATAACACATGGGAACACTTACTAAGGTTGGCTGTTGTCATCATGATTATCACCAGCATCATTGTGACCTGGATCCCCTGCTCTACGGAGATCTCTCCCTGGGTCTCTTTCTACAGACTCTGTCCTGCCACCCCAATAGTTGGGGAATTGGAAGCATTATCACGGCTGCCTCCTGCTTCACCTACCAGTGGAGAAAGATTCAAACAGATTGTCCTTTGGCAGACCTTGTGGGGTTCAGACTATCTTCTCCTTCCCCCTGTGTTTGGTAGAGGGAGGTGCATCCACACACACACACGCAGGCAGAGCAGGATTTTGACTTCGAGGCTCAATCTTTTGGTCCCAGCCTTGTTTTGATGTATTCAGAAGAAGGAGGATAAACCCCAAACACCTAGGCACCTTGAGGACTGATGCATTCTGAGCAGTTTGACTGTGATTCTGTGCACCCTGGCTGAGCCTGACTCCCTCCATGAGCGAGCATACGGCTTCCAGTAATAATCTGATCCATTGCTACAACCAAATGAAGTGTCACTGGGTAATCCAGGCCTGAGCTTCATGAAGTCCTGGCAGCCAAGCTACGACTGAATTCAATTCCACAAATTGCAATGCCCATGCTCTCCTAGGAAATAGAAGAGGATCTCCAGAAAGTCTCCACAAGGCACTGTTTTCAGCATCCACAGTGTGTTTAAAAGCTGGGGCTCAGTCTCAGCTATTTAATGGGCCCTTTTCTGACACCCTCTATGAGAAAGCCCTTCCAGCACACAGAAGGATGCAGAGGTCTCTCACGGGGGTAAGGTAAGGAGCTGATAACCTAACTGGGAGACTAGATCTAGCCCTGTAGATAGCTACTGACATGCATATTAAATACAAAGACCAGAAGAGAGATCAATCATGTTCCAGATCAATCGCAGGCAAGAACTGTGGCAAGAAAATAGAAAGTTCCGTGACTTTGCCTTATCCAGAAATGCCTAAATATATGCAACACGTGTGACAGCTAACTTCACTTATATATGAAGAATTCTTAAAATCAAGAAAAAGGCAAAAAAAGAAATGGAAAAGAGGGAAAATGTATGAATTAAAAAAAAAAGAATTTGCTTTAAAAAGATATAACCAACTGCCTTATTTGGATTTTAACTCAAATAAACAAATTTTAAAAGTAAACAAATAAAACATTAGCTGATTAGGGACATTTGAACACTGGTTGGTAACATCAAATTACAGTTTACCTTTAGATATGAAGGGTATCATGATAATATTTTTTAAAAGACCCCTTATGTTTTAGATATATTAGCTGAGTTGCTTATGGAAGAAATGATCCAATGTCTCAGATAGTCCTTAAAATAATCTGGAAAGAGGGAAGTGGGTGGGAAACAGCCTCTAGTTGTGGGCTGACAAGGTTCATTATACTACTCTATTTTTATTCATTTGACATTTTTTATATTAAAAAAAATTTTTAAAGAAACACATGCATAAGATGTTTTCATTCGCCAGACAATGAATGAAAAACTGGATAATATGCTTTGTTAGCAAAAATAGGAATGCAACAAGCATTCCCATATGTTACTTAATTAGAATAACTTCTTTGAAGGTTGGTTTGGCATTATTTATTGTGTAAATTTACCCATTGGCTTAGCATTGTCACTTCTAGGAGTGTGTCATATAGATAAACTCACAATTCCATGGATAGTCACTGCATCATTATTTATAAAAGCTGAAAATGAGAAATAATGTACATAATGATATGGGACTGATTAACAAATTAAGACACATTCTCAAAAATAGAACTTTCTGCAACTTTAAAAACAAGAACAAGAACGTTTTCTAGTTGTAAATATGAAACAATGCCCAAAATAATGCCCAAAAAACTTTAAAAATAATCAAGCCCAGTACAATGTGAATAATATTTTAGTTAAAACAAAACAAAGAGGGTGGTGTGTATACCAATGTGCTTATAGATTAACAGTCTCTGTCAGGAAGGTTTCACAGGAAATAGGTTCCTATGATTGTTGGGAGAGGAGGGTTGTCCTGGGGACTGGGGGATGAGTAGGAGGGAGAATGATTTTTGCCATGTGCATAAATTATATTTCTTTTCTTTTTTAAAGCTGAGGTTGGTTATCAGAGTCAAGAGCAGAAGGTCATATTTTCCCTACAGGCTCGACTCTCAGGGGAGGTGCAGAAAGCAGAGAGCTGCGCGGGAGAGGCCCACTGTGGAGAGACTGCAGGGCAGGAGGGAAAGGGGTCTGCAAAGCGACTTCTGGCCTGGCTGGGGGCGGGGAGGAAGGCAAAGTCCTGCAGCCTTGCTCCGGAAAGCCTCAGTCACTGATAGAGTCAAGCTCAGATTCCATGAGGGGGAAGCTGCAAAGATCTGAAAGGATAGCTCCAGGCCAACATCTGCGAGTTGCTAGGTGGCTGACCCTTAGCTGTTCCCAAACAGAGTGTTGCCTCTACACACCTCACATACATGCGCACACAAACACCCCGCACCCCCGCCAAGCGTCCTTTAGCCAGTGGATCTGATTATGCAACCTTTGGGAACAGCCACTCCCAGAAATGCCATACTCCACCCCCAGGCTCTGGCTCCAGCCTGTGTCCCCCACGGGTCACTGTCAACACTCATCTCCCCACAGGCAGCTGCATACTCCGCCCACTCAGGGACACAGCGCAAGGTTGGGGACAGGAAGGGGGGGTCTGGGTTTCCAAAGGAGGGGCTCTGTCAGGGTAAACTGAGTGCTCCCCACCTCTCGCCCACCCCAGGTGTAAGGAGAGAAGTCCCTGGGATGTCAGAGAAGTGTAACTGCCCTCCTCTCCCTAGTGGCTCATCTGTCCCCCACTTCTAGGTGCCCTGCACTGCCCAGGGGCCCACAGTCTTCGCCAGGGCACAAGGGAGAAACCCAACTGTCCTGCCCTGTCTGGAAATCCACCTATGCCCTTTAAGTTTCCACCTCTCCTTTTTCCCATCAACAACTCATGCAGGAGACACTAGAGGAGAAAACAGCCCTCCCGCTTCCTATCTGGGCAACCCACCAGGGCCCTGAGCCTCCCTTCCAGCCAGAAGGGCACCGGGGCACAGAAGCAGGAACCAACCTCCTCAGGGACATCGGCCAGGCTTCCCTTCCTCCAGGGGACACTCCCTTGCATGATGAAATCCACCACCTTCGAGTTCTGGAGCACGGCCCCCACCAAAGCAATGGCCTTGTCCACAGCCATCACCATCCGGAAGAGGGCTTCAAGCCTGGCGCCCTGCTGGGCGGCATCCTGCCTCCCGGCCCGCACCAGCTCCAGGACCTCCGGCCACCCAGCCTGAGCATCAGACGGTGGGGAGCGGTCGGCCCCAGCCGGGCCCAGACCGCGGGAGGCCTCTAGCCGGTGCAGGCCTTGCTCCAGGTGGCCCATGCCTCGGTACACACACTGCAGCTTCTCCGTGACGTCTTCTTGGAAATGTAACAGTTTGTCAACCTTCTCATTCAGCATGTTGAGCTTTTTGTCCATGGTGGTTAAGCAGGTCTTGCCCAGCCCCGGCAGCCCCTGGGGCCCCAAACTCTCCTTAGGGGCTCCTGACATCCTGATGAAGACTCTCCAAGGGTGAAGATTCGGAACAGCCACAGACCTCTGGCTTTCACTTGGGCAGTGGTGTCTGGAAATTCATTGTTCTTTAGCTAGGGACTGCCTGGGTTGTTCAGGGAGCCCAGAGGACCAGGCTTTCTACGAGCCGTTGCCTTTGCTTATCTCCCACTCCGCCGTGGCCATGAGTGACAGGCTGGGCTTGGCCCAGGCCCTTCTCCTCGGGGCCCCTTTGACATCATGGCAGCATTTAACATTCCTCTCTGAGAGGCTGCTGATGGGCAAATATTTTAAGAATCTGCCCAGGACAGGCAGGCGTTCATGTAGCTGAAACTAAAGGTTAGAAGAAAAGAAATCCTTTAGGTAACGTCCCCAAAGCTGGACTCTATAAGGAACACCAGGGCAGAGTAAGGACTTCAGAGATCCAAAGCACTGAGGAGTACATGGCTCCCACCCAAACCACATACACACCCAATTCACAATAAGAAGCAAGACCAAAACAGGAAGAAATGTGAGGAGGGAAAGGGGTCTGCAAAGCGACTTCTGGCCTGGCTGGGGGCGGGGAGGAAGGCAAAGTCCTGCAGCCTTGCTCCGGAAAGCCTCAGTCACTGATAGAGTCAAGCTCAGATTCCATGAGGGGGAAGCTGCAAAGATCTGAAAGGATAGCTCCAGGCCAACATCTGCGAGTTGCTAGGTGGCTGACCCTTAGCTGTTCCCAAACAGAGTGTTGCCTCTACACACCTCACATACATGCGCACACAAACACCCCGCACCCCCGCCAAGCGTCCTTTAGCCAGTGGATCTGATTATGCAACCTTTGGGAACAGCCACTCCCAGAAATGCCATACTCCACCCCCAGGCTCTGGCTCCAGCCTGTGTCCCCCACGGGTCACTGTCAACACTCATCTCCCCACAGGCAGCTGCATACTCCGCCCACTCAGGGACACAGCGCAAGGTTGGGGACAGGAAGGGGGGGTCTGGGTTTCCAAAGGAGGGGCTCTGTCAGGGTAAACTGAGTGCTCCCCACCTCTCGCCCACCCCAGGTGTAAGGAGAGAAGTCCCTGGGATGTCAGAGAAGTGTAACTGCCCTCCTCTCCCTAGTGGCTCATCTGTCCCCCACTTCTAGGTGCCCTGCACTGCCCAGGGGCCCACAGTCTTCGCCAGGGCACAAGGGAGAAACCCAACTGTCCTGCCCTGTCTGGAAATCCACCTATGCCCTTTAAGTTTCCACCTCTCCTTTTTCCCATCAACAACTCATGCAGGAGACACTAGAGGAGAAAACAGCCCTCCCGCTTCCTATCTGGGCAACCCACCAGGGCCCTGAGCCTCCCTTCCAGCCAGAAGGGCACCGGGGCACAGAAGCAGGAACCAACCTCCTCAGGGACATCGGCCAGGCTTCCCTTCCTCCAGGGGACACTCCCTTGCATGATGAAATCCACCACCTTCGAGTTCTGGAGCACGGCCCCCACCAAAGCAATGGCCTTGTCCACAGCCATCACCATCCGGAAGAGGGCTTCAAGCCTGGCGCCCTGCTGGGCGGCATCCTGCCTCCCGGCCCGCACCAGCTCCAGGACCTCCGGCCACCCAGCCTGAGCATCAGACGGTGGGGAGCGGTCGGCCCCAGCCGGGCCCAGACCGCGGGAGGCCTCTAGCCGGTGCAGGCCTTGCTCCAGGTGGCCCATGCCTCGGTACACACACTGCAGCTTCTCCGTGACGTCTTCTTGGAAATGTAACAGTTTGTCAACCTTCTCATTCAGCATGTTGAGCTTTTTGTCCATGGTGGTTAAGCAGGTCTTGCCCAGCCCCGGCAGCCCCTGGGGCCCCAAACTCTCCTTAGGGGCTCCTGACATCCTGATGAAGACTCTCCAAGGGTGAAGATTCGGAACAGCCACAGACCTCTGGCTTTCACTTGGGCAGTGGTGTCTGGAAATTCATTGTTCTTTAGCTAGGGACTGCCTGGGTTGTTCAGGGAGCCCAGAGGACCAGGCTTTCTACGAGCCGTTGCCTTTGCTTATCTCCCACTCCGCCGTGGCCATGAGTGACAGGCTGGGCTTGGCCCAGGCCCTTCTCCTCGGGGCCCCTTTGACATCATGGCAGCATTTAACATTCCTCTCTGAGAGGCTGCTGATGGGCAAATATTTTAAGAATCTGCCCAGGACAGGCAGGCGTTCATGTAGCTGAAACTAAAGGTTAGAAGAAAAGAAATCCTTTAGGTAACGTCCCCAAAGCTGGACTCTATAAGGAACACCAGGGCAGAGTAAGGACTTCAGAGATCCAAAGCACTGAGGAGTACATGGCTCCCACCCAAACCACATACACACCCAATTCACAATAAGAAGCAAGACCAAAACAGGAAGAAATGTGAGGCCATTCAACAGAGTTCTGATCTTTGCCATGATGAAAAAATTTGATTCTTTTGCAAATTAAAAACAAAATTTTGTTGCCCCTACTTTACTGATATGGCAAAGGTGTTTAGGCTGCTGTAGAGGTGGGTGTGCATGTCCCTCCCCACATGGGACCCCCAGTCACTAATCACTTGTACCTAAAAATAGAAGTGAGGGGCTAGCGAGGGCCTAGGTTACCCCCAAGCGTCATCCTGCAGGCCATGTTCCTTGCAGAGGCCTCTGGGGACCATTTGCCAGCCACCCCTTTCTCCCGCAAGCATGACTACACAGGCATCAGGCATTCAGTCTGTAAACTGAAAAACTGAAACAGACACAGTAGGGCCTTAGAGAGCAAGGGGACCCATGTTTCCTGTGGTTTCCAAATGTTTTAGCGTCAGAAACCCTTGGTTCAAATGAAACTGTCACAGAAACATCAATAATACAGCAGACAAAAGGACACGCTCAAGCTGACACTAAGGTGGGGTGCAAGGGGGCACCATAGTGCCTGAGGCTGCCGTGGAGCAGTCCGCGGGCACCACTTGCCTCCAGGTCCTCATAGAGAGAAAGCAGGGCCAGGGAGGGACTCTGTCCAAGGTGGCCCCGGGCATAGAACCTCCTGAGGACAGTATATCTCTGGTGAAGGCCGGCAGCAGGGAGGTGAGTGTTAGCATCCCCTTGAACCCCCTCCTTCTGCATGAAAGCAATTATGAGAATAAATTCGACCTGGAACTCTGACATCTAAAAGCACCTTGGGATCATTTAGCTGTCTGAAGCTGCAAGTGAGTGGTAAACGCAGTGTGCAGCCTGACCACAAACCCCTTGCCACCCTCCTCTGTCAGGACAACTGCCCTTAGCAGCCCTTATAGAAATCCAGACCTGTTTCTGGGAGCACAGACCAGGTGTCATTGGTGGAATGGCCCAGAGCATGCTCCAAAGAGCACCGGTTTGTTACATTTACTGTGATTTAAAACACACAGATAAACTGTCCTTGGAAAAAGAAATTGGGGGCACACTGGGCACGCTGCTGGGGCCTCACTCTGCACCTCAGCAGCAGTCATCTGCCACAGAAAGAAATCAGCATCCGACCAGGGACTCACTCCTTCCCCGCTCTTGCTGCTGAACACTTCCCTGTGGAACTGCGGTTCCCTGCACCCAACCTCGGGATATGTCTGCCTAGAGAAAGCTCTGGAAGTCTAACACTCAGCACAGTGTCCTTCAGTAGGTCCTGATAATCTTTGTAAAAGGAAGTCCCCACAGTCTAAAGAGACCGATGCCGTCTCTGGGAGACTGTTCGTACCAATGCTGGCGCCGGCTGCTTCACTGTGACCGCTGCTCTAGAGATCTCAGAGCAGCCTGCTTCCAGGCAAGTCCTAGGTTAATAAAGTCTGGAAAGATATTTTGAAAGTCTAGATGAACACAATGGTCACAAGTAAGTGTCCCAGACATCTATTTATATCAAAAGCTAATTATTTGCGTTGCAAAAGGATTTGCCCCTGGTCTCCCTTAAGCGACAAGTAATTGCAAGTCAGCGGGTTTACTGTGAATGTGTTTGCTGTGTCATCCACTCTTCCAGAACTACTTTGAAGGCCCCTGAGCCCAGAACAGCACCCCTTTGGCTTGCCATGATCCCCAGCACACCAGCATGCCTGGGATGTAGGTATTCAAGGCAACGATATAGAAGCAATGAACTGAGGAGGCTCCAATAGGAGCAGGGGGCTGGGCTGATCCCTGGGAAAAAGTGGAAGGAGGAGGCTGCAGCTGGGGTTTCCCAGAACAATCAAAGGAGCAGAGGGCAAGAAGCCCTCACAATTCCCAGAAGTAAACTCTAGGACCCTCTGGGAGAAAGCTCAGAATATGCCGACAGGACAAGTCCTTAGGCCTCCTTGATGAACAGGACCAACTGTGAAGCCCTTTCATTTCTCAGCCTCCAGAAGAAATGAGTTTATGAGCACATCAGTTTTCTGAAGGCTGGTGCATGGCTTCTCTCCAGCTCCCTGAGTTAGAGGGCACAGCAAGAAGCACAGGCAATTCTTTTGAGGCAATGGTGCCTGCCCAGAGAACAGGAGAGGCATTCCACCCACCAAGTCAAGAGAACGCAGGCCAGAGAACCAAGCTGAATGGTCCCAGAGTAGCAAGGGCAGTGACACCTCATCTTTCCTGGGTGACGACTGGCAGCCGAGCCACTCCCAGAAAGGCACATGTAGACCTCTGTTTGCCAGAGGCTGTGGTCAGTGTGCACTGAACCCCAAGAGTCTTCCAAAGTCTTTATGGTGATAGCTTTTCCTGAAGAACCTTAGAGAGGCTTGTGGACCCTGAGATCCCATTTGGAGGAAGAAGGGAGCAGAAACTCGAGGCTGAGGAGTCCATTCAAAGCCGTGACTCTTCTCCTGCCCCCGCTTCCCTGCAGATCACAGATCTGTTTCTGAACAGATGCAGCGGCCCACAATACAACAGTGCTCCGCTCTGGGGATCATCTGACCCTCGACAGAGCCAAGGGATCACCAGGTATTCAGAGAAAGCTCCCAAGATCAAAAGGGGAGCCCCTAAACAAATGAACAGAAATATATTGTGGCAGAAACAGGGGAAAAGGAAACAAGAAAGTTTCAAAAAAGGCTCTCATTAGTAACCACAGAAAAGTGTGAAAGACTCTTCTATCCATTAAAAAAGAAGAGGGTACCGTGGAAAAAGAACAAGCATAGAATAAAAGAGAGGTCTTGGGAATTACAAATACAAATGTTAACATTTAAAAATCCAATACAGGGATAGGAAGATATTATCTTATCTGTAATAAGATAATATTCCAGAAAACAGAACTGAAAGCAGAAGACGTGTACATTAGGAGAAAAAAGAAAGAGAGACAGTGGATTAAGCTGGTCCTACATCTAATTAACTGGAGTTCAGGTGGAGAAAGGAAAGAAAGAGGAAAGGAATTTATCAAAAAAATACTACAGACATTATGAAATATAATAGAGTTAAAGACATATGAAATGTTATGAGTATAGGGCCTAGGGTCAGATGACCAGGATTTAACTGCTGCCTCTGCCCGTTATTAGGCAGAATCGTGGGCCAGTTTATTTAACCTCTCTCAGTCGGCGTGCTGCGATTCATGGGGTCGCAAAGAGTCGGACGCGACTGAGCGACTGAACTGAACTGAACTGAACTGAGTCTTTACTTCCTGGAGTGTAACATAATAACAATGCACATGCTTCATGGAGTTGTCAGGAGGGTCACTTGAGAATGCTTGCGAGGCGCCTGGAACAAAGCTTGGCACACAGTGAGTGCTCAGATGTTAGCCATCAGTATGATGCCAGCCACGGGGCAAAAGGGGAACAGAAGGAATCAGAGACTCCAAGAAAATCAGAGTCCAGGAAAGAACGAAATCAAAATACGTGATTACAGGGAGACTGGCGTGGAGCTCTGTGATGACCTAGAGGCGTGGGATGGCAGCAGGGGAGGGAGGCTAAACAGGGAAGGGTTATATATATAATGACTGATTTTCATTGTTGTACAGCAGAAATCAACACAGCATTGTAAAGCAATATCTTCCAACTAAAAAATTAAAAAAAAAATTTAAGTACATGATTGAATTTTTAATGAATAATATTTATATAGGAGCCTGGATAGTTCAGTTGGTAGAGCATCTGACTTTTGGGCTTCCCTGGTAGCTCAGCTGGTAAAGAATCTTCCTGCAATGCAGGAGACCCCTGTTGGATTCCTGGGTCGGGAAGATCCCCTATAGAAGAGAATGGCAATTCTCTCCAGTATTCTTGGGTTTCCCTGGTGCCTCAGATGGTAAAGAATCTGCCTGCAACGCGGGAGACCTGGGTTCAGCTCCTGGCTTGGGAAGATCCCCTGGAAAGAGCATGACAACCCACTGCAGTATTCTTGCCTGGAGAATCCCCGTGGACAGAGGAGCCTGGCGGGCTACAGTCCATGGGGTCACAAAGAGTCAGACAGTGGCTAAGCACAACACACACATTATAATGTTACATATATTATGCCATAATAAAGTAAATATTGTATTAAGTTAAAGCAGTGATATATAATATTATGAGAGTTGTAAAGGGAAAATGGAGAGAGCTAAATCTTCATTTCTCTTAAAATGAAATCCATAAATAATGAACAAAATTGATGAGGAGAGAATTGGAGGCAAACGCCAGAAAGAACTGCTCAAAGACTTCATTGTGTTTGCTGCTGGGAAGCAGGACGGGAAGTAGGTTTTGCGGAGCTCACAGGTACAACATCTGTGGGAGCCCAACATGTGGTAGAATTTGCATGTTTGTGGACTCATAACAAGTGTGGCGGCACAAGGCAGTGAAGGGTCTGGTCCTAACAAAATCAAATAAGACGATTTTCTGAGAGATGGAGTCCACATATCTTGAGGAAAGGTGTGCTTACCTACTTGGGTAGGTAAGTACACCTAAGTGCATGTAAGAGCCAGCTGGAACTCACTTAACCTCTGTGAACACAGTGCTCCTCATTTGTAAAAGGAGCTCATAATAGTACAATAGCCTCAGGACTATTTGAGCATTCAGATAAGCAAAACACTCAGCACAGCACTTGGCACACAGTAAGTACATGAAAACAGTAGACTCACCACCCCTCACCACGCCCATCCCACCCCAGACGGACAGCCCACGAGCACGGCAGCCCACTCAGTCACCTCATTGTGGGGTAGGGGCAGGGGACAAGGGTGTGTCTTCCCAAACCTAAATCAGCTCCCCCAGCCACCTGACCTCCCCCAGACCACCACCCCGCATGCACCACTTGTGATGTGCAACCAGAAAGTGCAAACATGTCCTCCACGAAGCTGCACTTGCTCCCAAAAGGAAACCAGAGATGAAACAGAACCTCAGAAAGCCTCGCAGGGTTTAGCTGCCCCCTGGCCTTGTCTGCCCACTACGGCAGGAAAGGCCTGTGCTGACCACCCCCAGGCTGTACGCATCAACCAAAAGTTTCTGCTGACGGGGTTTCTTGGTCCAAGAGGACTCAGATCTGGGCGACAATTGTCACAGAGGCTCCCTTTGTCCTGTGAACCTAATAATTGTTACTTGGGTTCCCACTTCAAAGCAGACCGGCCTGCTTACCGCAAATATCTGGGTGTAATTCGACGCCCGCTGCTGGCCTCTGGCGCTGGGATTGCGAAGTGCCGGAGTGAGGCAGAGTCCTGTCCTGCTGCTGCGGCCATGCCAGCCCAGTGTTTACTCTGCTTGGAGATGCCCGACTGCCCGGAGCCCAGGGAACGAGGTGGGCTGGCCAGGATGGCTTCTCTAGAACTTGGGCTGCAGCGATAAGCCTGGCATTTCCGCTTATCTCTAAGCCTGCCCCAGGCCCCAGAGGCATCCAGAGGCTTCACTTGGTTATCTGCTTTGCTAGGCGGTATCTGCCTTCCCGGGGGCCTACTTCCTGCATCACTTAGCTGAGTGTCCAGTGTGAAACAAACACTGTGTGGTCCAACAACAGAAAAAAGAAGGGATTGAGTCCGCAGACAGAGCTGACCTGAGTTCAAAATCCAGAACCTGGGTGCAGGGGCCAGAGAAGCGCTAAGATTCCTTGCCTTCAGGCAGCCCTCCAGGACAGCAAGAGAACAGGTTGCTTTCTTCATGGGGGCTGCTTGCATCCAGGCTGGGAGGGATCAGTTATTGGCTCTTCAAGTAAAACTACTCAAGAAGCAATGAAGATATCTGGAGCCTCAAAGACTGGGACATGCTTCAGTGAAGAGAAGGCCATGAGCAGTGGCTTCTGCTGAATGAGATGCCTGCTCCAACTCAGCTGTTACCCTCAGGGAGGCTACTTGGACAGATCTTCCCAGAGTGCTCTGGGGGAGGCCAAACCCTCCACATGCCCTGGCATGCATCCACAGACAGACAGACATTTATGCACACATATCACTCCAGGGCCCAGTTCACCTGGCATGACTGACAGCAATCAGAGTAGGGGGTGCAGGTTTTTGATATTTAGCTTGCTTTCCTGAACCTGACCATGGGCAGATTCTGTACTAAGTACTTTAACTGCAAATGTCTTAATTTAGACTTTGCTACAAACCTATAGTGTGGGTTTCCCAGGTGGTTCTGTGGTAAAGAATCCACCTGCCAATGCAGGAGACTCGGGAGACTTGGGTCTAATCCCTGGATCTGGAAGAGCTTCTGGAGGAGGAAACCCACTCCATTATTCTCGTCTGGAAAATCCCATGGACAGAGAGCCTGGTGGGCTACAGTCTGCAGGATGGCAAAGAGTCAGACACGACTGAGGGACTGAGAAGGCATGCACAACCCTATAGGGTAGATTACTATTTATCACCCCATTTTACAGAGGGGGATCAATCTAAAGAACTTAAGGGGCTTACCCAAGGCCACACAGTCAGAAAACAGTGAAGCCAGAATTCCAACCCAGGTTGATAGCTCACACCACTCTGCCACTTTCAGAGACAGGAGGAACTTCAGGGTCAACCCCATCATTTTGTAGATAGAGAGTCTGAGATCTGGAGAGGAGAAGGGACTTTTCAAAGGCCACCGAGTAAGTCAAAGGCAAAGACCGGACCAAACGATTGCCCTCAGAGTGACCATGGAAATCTCCACCCTGCTTTCTGGATATGAGCAGGGTGTGTGTGTCATGAAATTGGCCTCTGCTCACAGGCTCATCCCTGACAGGGCACAGGGTAGGGGCCCCTAGATATTATAATAGTTACTTATTCTTTTGTAGAAAATCATCTACTGCTTATCTCATCTGGCTACCCAGAAAGATACCAAAAGTACTGCCAGGATGAATCCAGGAATTGCACTTAGGAATAAAACCAGAGGCAAGTTGGGCATTCTGAAGAAGCAGAGAGGGAAATAACAGCTTAATGACAGGCCTGGGCCTCAGGGACCCTCCTTGCTAGCTCTCAGGTGGCTGGTGGGTTTGCTCCCAGGATCTCACTGTCTTCTATAGTCAGCATTTCTACCCCTGGTTGAAGCTTTTCATTTTCTCAATTCCTTTCTCATATGCCTAGTCAAAATTGTTCCCAGCCAAGCATGGTCAAATGGAATAAGCCTGATAATATCAGAGAAGAAAAAAAAGGACCCCCATAAATCAAATCCACACTAGCAGCTATTCATTCATGCAACATGTCCAGAGCAACACTTATTAGGAAATAATAAAAGGACTATTATTTATCAAGCATTTCTCTGTGTCAGGCACTGTGCTATACTGTCACATAAATTACTTTTGCCCCCACAACAATTCTAAGAGAAAGAAACTATATCCCCATTTCACAGGTGAGTAAACTGAGGCTTGGGATGCAAAGTCACTTTCCAAAGTCTGTGTTCAGTTCAGTTCAGTTCAGTTCAGTTGCTCAGTCGTGTTCCACTCTTTGGGACCCTATGGACTATAGCATGCCAGGCTTCCAAGTCCATCACCAACTCCTGGAGCTTACTCAAACTCATCTCCATCGAGTCGGTGATGCCATCCAACCATCTCATCCTCTGTTGTCCCCTTCTCCTCCTGCCTTCACTCTTTCTCAGCATCAGGGTCTTTTCAAGTAAGTCAGTTCTTCGCATCACATGGCCAAAGTATTGGGGTTTCAGCTTCAGCATCAGTCCTTCCAATGAATATTCAGGACCGATTTCCTTTAGGATGGACTGGTTGGATCTCCTTGCCGTCCAAGGGACTCTCAAGAATCTTCTCCAACACCACAGTTCAAAAGCATCAGTTCTTTGGTGCTCAGCTTTCTTTATAGTCCAACTCTCACATCCATACACGACTACTGGAAAAACCATATCTTTGACTAGACAGACTTTTATTGTAAGTGTGTGTAATACCCAGTGTATCAATGCAGGCAGCCAAACTCCCGAGTCTGCTTAAAGCCGGAGGAGTCTAATTGAAACATCTTGTCTAGAACCCGATTTTCTCTAGGGGGCTGCATTTTCCAACTGTCAATGTAGAAACACAATTTTATTTGCAAGTTGGAACTGGGCCAATAAGTTTCATGCCAACATATTGTACTGCCTGTCGGCTCATACTGGTAAGGTGTCCCCACCTGCAAAGTGCTTTAACATGTGCTCACACTTAACACTCATCTAAGTTGCGTGGATTATGATTCTTATTTTCCTCAAGAAGAGACTGAGGGTCCTAGGGAGAGTCAGTGCAGAGCTGGCCATGGCCCCAGGGCCTGCGTTCCCTATAGTAGGTAGAGTTTCTGGCCACACACACACACACCTACCCCTAACACACCTGGCTTGACAGGAATCAGAGAAAGAGTTGCAGGCTTTTTATATTAGCCCTGAGCCTGACCATCGCAGACATTGTGCTACTAAGCACTTTAACAGCAATATCTTATTTAAATCCTTTATTGTGCTGATACCTGTGAGCTCAGATCTCTGCTTGTGCCATGGGAAACTCAGGAAGTCTGGGTGGGAGCAAGGGTAACACACTGGAACAACAGAGAAGATGGGACAGCCGCTAACTGCTGGGTGTGAAGGATGTGCGTGGGATAGGGCAAAATCATGTGATGTACCAGTGTTTCCAGGCCTCCCGTATCTGATAAAAAAGAAGCCCACCTTCATCTGTTCAAATTCTCAGTCCTCAATCTATCCCTACCCTCTGAGGAGAGCTTGGTCTCAGGATTTTTCCTGTCAAATCTAAAGAATGGGTGGAATCTGAGGTCTGAAGGAGAGAATTTGGTGAGCTGGGTAGCAAAGCACCAAGAAGCAGAAGGAAAGAGGGGGCTTCAGACCGGAGCAGGGTTTGGGGTTGGGGATCAGCAGACCTGAGGCAGCCCCATGATGCAAGAGAATGGGTGAGAGGAGGAGGGAGGGTTTGGAAAACTGTGTGCTGCTGCCTGTGGAGGGTCACTGGGAATATAAGTGGGAACGGCAGAGTAGCCTGCCTTCCATGGGCCCAAGTCTCTGCAGAAACTTGGTTACTTGATGTCAACCAATTCAGAGTGTTAAGTGGGAGGTAAAGAAATTGGAAACAAATTTTAGCAAAGTGAAAGGACCTCCTGGTGGGACCAGGACGTGAGCTGAGCCTTGAAGGATGGGTGAGATTCAGGCAGGCCAGGGAAAGGTGAGGCACGGAGTGAACAGAGCTCCAGATAGAGTCTGGCAGATGGGAGTGACAGTGCAGACACTAGTCTTGGGCCAGGAGGTGTCAATGGAGGCCCAAATGATCCAGCAGGCAGGACTCTTAAGAAAGCGAACCTGAAAGTCAAGCAGAGACATTTAGACCCAAAGGAGCAAGATAAAGGGACAATAACGCTGTGGAATGTTTTTAGGTGGGAAATAACATGGTAAAATCAGTGTCTAAGACTGAACAGAATGATTACCTAGAGGTAGGAGGGACTGACTCAGAGGGGACACAGAGCCACTTCTGGGATGTTGGAGATGTTTTATATACCCTGGTTCATGTATATGTGCACACAGGTCTGCAGTATTCAATCCAAAAGGCTATAAGATTTGTGTATTGTGCTGTATGCCTTATCAAGTTCTGTTAGTATGGAAAAAAAGGGAGGTAGGTGGAACCAGTGGATCTGATGGAATGTAAATGAATCGGGAGGGCACAGAATTTTCATCCACACAGAAACTAAAAGCAGCAAGTGTTTACCAGTTCGGGGATGTATGCTGTTGCCAAAACACATTAGCACTAAGGAAGTGGAGTGACATTTGAGAGAACAAGTCTTTGAAACTCCTTTCATAAATGCTGACTGATGCTCTGAGGCCCTCATTCCACCCCCACCCCGCCCCCCACCGCCATGCCTGCAACCAAAGCAGGACCCCTCCTCACTGTACAGGGCCAGACACTCTGAGGATCTATGGTGTTCCTCCCAGATCCAATAGGTAAAGGTTTCACCCCAAAAGTAGGTTGCAAAACAGCCAAGTACAGACATTAGAATCCCATTTTTGTTTAAAATATACATATATGCCAATATGGTTAATTCTGCATCAGAGAATTGCAGATGATCTTTCTTTTCTATATTTCATTTATATAATTATTCTAACTTTTAAGTGTATTATTTGTGTTATTTTTTTCTGTAATAGTCATGATTCATCTGGACCCACAGGAATTATTCTAGACAACAATATGCACGAGAGAGGTTAATTGACCAAGAACAGACTCCCCCAGGAACCCAGCTGACAGAAAACAACATTTAATAACCTTATAGGGAGGTCAGACTTCAATTGCTTAACCTTAAATGAACATAACAAATGTATATGTAACAGACTCAGGACTCCTCAGAAACAGTAAACCCCCAGGATAGAGAAAGGATTCCTCTTTGCACTTTGGTTTTTAAATAGATTTTTGCCCCCTTCTGACTTGGAAACAAATAGTCCAGACTACACATGCAACTCATTAAACTATACAGTAGAATTAATTTGGGAATTTTTTTAGAGCAAAGTTGGCAAACATCTGCAAACAATCAACTACAGCATTCTCAAATGATTTGAGCCTTAAGTACGACTAATCACAGCAATGTTTGAAAATAAAATAGTTTTGAAGTCTGAATTACACATGTAATTCCCCGATAGCTGCACAAAACCAAAGACAAATCCATGCACTTAAGATTGTTAGTTTTTACTATTGTTTGCTTTTGGTCAGACTCTAAATGTGTTTTCTGGAGGGTCTACATGCCCTTAAGGCACCTGTTGAAAACACACACACACAATAAGTTTACCATCTGCACTTACATACCACCTTCCATCCATGGATCCCGAGTGGTCTATCAGAAATGTTGTTTTCATAAGTCCCCTGTGAGATGCGTATTGTTCCCTCCATCTTACATGCAGATAAACCTAAACATGCGGGCAGTTAAGTGGCTTGTCAACAGTCATAGCCCAAGACAAAATCCATGCAAGCCACTCTCTGGTCTCCCTTCCTCTGCTGACCGTGCCTTTGAGCTTTCTTGTTGGCCCCGGTTTAAATCATGCACGCAGACCATTGTTTCCCTGGTGATGGAGGTGGCATTCTATTTCCTGCCCTGAATCTGGCCTGGGGCCCTGGCGGCACCGCATTTAGCCACAAGTGCATCAGCCATGCGTGAGTGGGGACAGCTTGGCTCCTTGGAAACCTAAGTGGCATGTGTCAGCTGGCATCAGCCTGCAGAGAGCCACTCCAGGCCACCCTGCTAACTCCTCCATCACTAGCCCAGAGCAACCCATAATGAAGGCAATGACGTCTCTCTGGGAGCTGGATGAACACATGGGAACAGCTCAAAGGCAAACTCTCTGGCCCGGCTCCTGTCCAGCCCTCAGAGAGAAATAATCCTTACATGCCTGGGAACCAGGTCCCCAGACCCAGTCCAGCCCTCCCTCTGTTCATTCCTATGGACAAAGTGTCATGGTCACAGATTACATTCCTGATAGGCAACCGAATTTACACTTCCAGTATCCAGTTGCAGTGTTTATTTTTATGGTCCATTAATTAGCGTGTCCTGGAACGACCATTCAGATTCACCTCTAGAAAAATAAGAAAGTCACTGGGGCATCTACCAGGTAATAAGAGTTATCACCTGAAAAGAGTTTCTCTGATGATTGCAGTCACTCTTAGAAATTAGGGGTGGAGATTTTTTTTGTGTGTGTGAACTCTGTCATTTGGCTTAAAAGTCAATTAAATTAATTTTAACTTCTTCATTAACCTTACTGGATGGTCGGGTGTGTTTATGAACCAGAGGCTGGGCTAACTGCCCTTTTTCTTGTGTACTCCCAAAGCACCACAACTGTCTTCCTACCAGATCCTAAAAGTGGTAATAGTTCTGTCAAGCATTCACCTTGTGCAAGGTAAAGCTAGCCCTGTACATTTTTTAAATTCTAAGTATTACCATTAATATTCTCATTTACATAAGGAAACTGGCCTAGAGAGGTCACAAAGTCACCTGTGATTGCCATAAAAAGTTACCACAAACCTAATGGCTTAAAACAACAGAAACTTATTCTCTCGCAGTTCTGGAGGCCGGAAGTCTGAAACTAATATCACTGGGCCAAACCAAGGTGTCAGCAGGGCTATGCTTTCTCCAGAGGCTCCAGGAGAAAATCATTCCTTCCCTTCCTAGCTTCTGGTAGCAGCTGGCATTTCTTGGCTTCTGGTCGATCACTGCACTCTGCTCCCACAATCACACTGCCTTCCCAGTCCTTCTGCGCATATGTCAGTCAGATCCCCTGCCTCCCTTGCATGATGATATATGTGACTGAATTTAGGTCTCACCTGGATAATCCAAGATAATCTTCCCATCTTGAGGTTCTTAATCACATTTGCAAAGTCCTTTTTCACCATGAAAAGTAACATTCACAGGTTCCAGAGATGAGGATGTGAGTATCTTTTGGGGGGGCCGTCGTCTACCCTCCCAGCGAGGTTTCTCTTCTCACGCAGTCATGAGGGTTCACTGGCTGAGTGGTGAATGTGCAGCATAGAGGCCAGAGCTCAAGCTTTGGTGTTAGGCAGACCCAGGTTTGAAGCTTAGCTCTACCACTTACTGTCTGACTTTAAACAAGTAACTTAACCTCTCTAAATCTAACGTGTGGGACTATTTTGAGGATTAAATGAGATAATGAAAATGAAATGCATATAACAGTGCCTAACATAGCTTCCTTCTCCAGTGTATGAAAGTGAAAAGTGAAAGTGAAGCTGCTCAGTCGTGTACTACTCTTCGCGACCCCATGGACTGCAGCCTACCAGGCTCCTCCGTCCATGGGATTTTCCAGGCAAGAGTACTGGAGTGGGGTGCCGTCTATGGGGTCGCACAGAGTCAGATATGACTGAAGCGACTTAGCAGCAGCAGCAGCAGCAACATAGCTTAGTGCTCAATGAATTTGTTAAAAGCAGAGTGTAAGCTGGAACTGTGATCCAACCTTACAAAGAAGAGGCCAGTGAGCACAAATTTCTACAGATGAAGAAATGTGAAAGTGGGGAGTGGAGGAAGTGGGGTGTATAGGGGTATCATTCTGCCACAGAGTCAAGGAAAGTGTGTATTTTTGTCATAGATATGCTTATACACTATTATAAAGAGAATTCATCTGAAAATTAACACTGATTATGTTTTTTGAGGTTAAATTGATTCCAGTTTCAAGACCTATAATAAAAAGAATAAGGAATAAATTAAGAACTTAAAACATGGTGAATAAACCAGAAAAACAGTAAGGGAATAGTAGGAAAAGAACAGTAGGAAAAAAATAAGGATGTTTTAAGCCTAAACATTTGTTATTAGTACGTTTGAGAGATGACATTCAAGCTGATTTGCCTTCTTAACTGTGAGCAAAACAACTGTGATTTGATTTTGTTTCATTCACTACCTGAGGTAGGATATTATGAATTTTAATAAAGAAGTTTTAGTACTGTACCTCTAAATATTATCACATATTATGATCTGTTCAATTTGCTATATTTCATCCAGGCACTTTTTTTCAGTTTAATACACTGGTATTCTTTATAATTATGACAAGCACTTCTCAGTTTGAGTGGAAAGCATGCTAAGGTCAAAGAAATAGGAAAGTAATAGATTTTGCCTTTTTGGAAAAAAAAGAACAGAACTACAGACTCCTTAAATGGCATTCATTTACAGTGGAGGAAATAATGATAGCTGTACATCTACTTGGAGAAGGCAATGGCAACCCAGTCCAAGTACTCTTGTCTGGAAAATCCCATGGGCGGAGGAGCCTAGTAGGCTGCAGTCCATGGGGTCGTGAAGAGTCAGACACAACTGAGCGACTTCACTTTCACTTTTCACTTTCATGTTTTGGAGAAGGAAATGGCAACCCACTCCAGTGTTCTTGCCTGGAGAATCCCAGGGACGGGGGAACCTGGTGGGCTGCCGTCTATGGGGTTGCACAGAGTCGGACCCGACTGAAGCGACTTAGCAGCAGCAGCAGCAGTACATCTACTACCATGAAAAGCTAGCCAAGACATATGGCTGAGTTAAAATTCACAAAACAACATATGAAATTTGATCCTATCTAAATAAAAAGGACAAACAGCTTGATAACCAGACACATATAGGTATACAAATACATTAGGAATAGTCAAGGATACATAGCCAGTAATTAAGAGCAGCTACTTCCTGGGGAAAGAGCAGAACTGTGTTGGGGAAAAAAATAAGGGTAAAGCCAAATTCTCTTTATAATCCACATGTTTCTGTAATTATATTTCTATAAGAAGTATGTTTTTTTTTTAAGTATACTTTTTTAACTTATAAAAAATTATTTATTTTAGTGGACCATTACATTCATTTACAGTTCTTTTGCTAGAAATATTACTTGCAGGATAACAAACAGTAAATGTGTATTGTTGTTTTTTATTAATGAACCAGACATGCTCTCTCTGTCTTGACTCTTTATACAAAAGGAACAAAAGTACACAAAGGAATAAACTCATATCTAATGGAGAACAGAGTAAGGAGGTATCACTTGGGGATGAGACAGTTGGCATATATCTGGAAGCCAGAAAGTTGATGGAAGAGGCTTACAGGTAAAAGATGCCTTAGACGGCCATCCCAGGACAAGCTATGCGGGTTGCAGAGAATGACTGCCAGTCAGCCCAGGGAACCCAGCAAGCTCTGAAGTGGATCAACTGTACCCACCTGCTTTTCTCCACCACCCACTTCCACCCTCCAGCCCCTCCCTCACATGTAGTAAGCACAGTCAACTGGCCTTTACCCTCAGGCAAAAGTAAACAAGCCCCAGACAGCTCTTCTCTAAACAAATTAGACAGTTCTCCACACTGGAGATCTGATTTTAGTCATCAACTTTATGTCTCACAGTAAAGTTCTCATTCTGGCCATCAGGCAAGCTCAGCCTAAAAATGAACTTCCACTCAACTCTCCCACTTCATGTCCAGAGCACCCATTCAGAATTATCAGTGGAGAGATGTCATCCCACTTACATGGACCTTCTTTCTTAAATATGAGCAGCTAAGCAAAGATCACCAAGATAATGGCAGATCCAGCAGCTAGAGAGGGAAAGATCAAGATACATAAATGTGAAAAACAAATTCTGGTGGAAACAAAATTATCAGGGAATAGAATAAAAGTTGACTCAAGAGAGTTAAGAAAGATTTTATAAAAACATAAGATTTTAAAAAGAATAATTAGAGAAGCAATTAGAGATTTAAAATGTGATAACAGAAATAAAATGTTCACAAATTGTAATATAAAAGGGAGGAAATCTCCTACAGCATAGGATGAAAAGAGAGAAATGTAAAAGAACAGATGAAATCCAAAAGCCCAATGTTCAGTAAATGGTGTCCCAGGAAAATAGAATAGAGAAAAGGCTGGGAGTAGTGGTGGGGGAGACTAGTGAACTCCAGCCACTTCCCTATCTTGGCATTACTTACTCCCAGGGGAGCTCTAATGGCAGTCGCTTTAAGACTGGAGGATGATACACTCAGGAAGGGGAGTCAAGGGTGGTCAGAAAACGACAAATGACTGTCACTTTCTTAATGTGGCCTGATAGCACCAAGAAAGCCAGGGCCATAGCCTCTGACCATGTGGGCACTTGCATTCCAGTGAGAGCTCATCTGAATCCCTGAGAGCAATGCCAAAATCAGGGCAGGCTGAGCAGAGCCTTCCAGCTCATCACTAATGACCTGCCTGCAGGGTAACATCAGTGCACCTTCTTTGCATTTGGTTGTTCACATACTTAAAATTGCACCCAATTCCCCAGGATTCAGTTTATGTTTCTCCATCTTGTTTACAAGGACATCATAAAGTTTTCCTGTGCCCTGGTCTACAGAGTGTAGAAGGCACCTCTTGGATGAGTACCTGGCTAGTAAACATTTTGTCTTTTCTAGGAATGCCCCTAACAGAGTCTGTATCAGTAGACTCCAGCAGCCATGTTTGTACGGTGGGATTCTGGTCCCTACCCAACTGGTCATGACTGATTGATCCAAGAGTAGATTTACGATCAATTTGAAAAAACTAGTTTTTTCATTCTAGAAAGTTGAAAATTGGTCTAGTAAGAGAGATTCTAGAAACTTCTTTCTTTAGGCGTTGATCTGAAAGAAAAGGGCCACAAATTTAAAAAGGCATGGCAGAAAAAAGCCAAAAATAAACAAAAGGAAAACAAAAACAAATGAGGAACTATAAGACAAAATCTCTAAAGTATGGATGTCAAGAACCAAAAACTATAATACAGACAAAGATATATTAACTGGAGACTTTCAAATGAGGAAACTGAATCCATTAAAGACAGGTTTAGGGGAAGGCTTTGAGTTGAAAGATGGGGGCATGGTAAGAATCAGGAAAGGAGACATTTGAAGTAGCATTTTGTTCAGAAAGAAGTAGTAAGGCCAATGAGGAGAGAATAATAGACAATACAAAACATAAACAAAGTATTTTAATCCAAAATTTGAAAATGAAAAGAAAAACTGCAGCGCACTTAGAGAAGATGCTAGCATCAATCAAGAAGTTTAAGATGAGGACTTGGCTTTCCACATTTTTATGAAACATTTCCAACACAGTTTAAAGAAAAAGTTTATCTACTTAAATCTCCTATTTTCTAGATGACATCCCTTTTGTCTTCAGCCAGTCACAATAATATTAAACTATATGAAATGTATTTCTTTGTTTTTCCTCCATCCAGCTGATGTATTTCTGTTATAGAGTCACACTCACCTGATTTTATATCCAGTCTCTGCCATTTATCAAGTATGTGACCTGGGCACTTTTCTTGAATCTTAGAGCTTCATTTTCCTGATCTGTAATCTTTAAACAAAATCATACATGGGAAACATCTGGCATGGTGCCTGGGATGTAGTGAGTACTCCATATATGGTAGTTCTTCTCTACTGTTTCTGCTATTGTTCCTTTTAACTGAACCCAAATGTTAGCACTACCATAAAAGACATAAAGAAATGTACTAAGATGTGTTCAATTGATTCTTTTGTTACAAACATGTTTGGCACTTTTAAATGTGCTTTATAGTTCTACAGCCTCAAAACAACACATAAAAGTTTTAACCTTGAGCTTCCTGATAAAGGTCAGAAGTTAGTTGCATTTATCAATATCTCTAGCACCAAATTTATTTAGCTCTTGGGTTGTATTATAGCTTTTAAGTTAAAAGAGGATGTGGCAAACGTGTCAGAGCTGCCATTGCTGGAGCAGAAGCAGATTCTCTCAATACTGACATGTGAAATTGAATTTGAATGAATTTCAAATTAGAAAATGAATTTCAATTAGAAAATGAAATTAGAAATGAAATTAGAAATGAAATTCATTTTCAATTAGAAATGAATTTCTCATTTGCAAGTCAAAGAGTGAAGACGCTTTTGTTCACTGAAATAAAAATTTCAAAGTCAAAGAAAGTGAAGTTTAACACTGAAGCCTTGGGAGCAACACACAAATCACTTCAGAGCAGTCTGGTCAATAATTCTTTTCTGGAAGTATGCCATACAGAAACAAGAGGAGAACACTGAAAACAGCCCAGGTACATGGGAAGCAACTTGGAATCATGGTCTGCTTCATCTATTACAAAGGAAGATCTGCCATTGTCATAGAAACGTGAACAAATTTCCTGTGGAGCATTTTCTAGATATGTTAGACATAAAATACCAAAGGAACATCAAAACTCCCAGAAGATCTTTGAAGAACAGATAGATTTGGGCATATAGCTTTCCCCCTAAACCAACAAACCAATTCAAACATGGGCAAAGGAGGATTTCCCTTGTGGTCCAGTAGCTAAGACTCTGTGCTCCCAATGCAAGAGGCCCAGATTCGAACCCTGCTCAGGGAACTAGATCCCATATGCCACAAATAAAGATCCCACAAGCTGGAACAAAAAGATCCCCTGTGCCACAATTAAGATCTAGTGCAGCCAAATAAATAAATAATAAAATTTAAAAAAGAAACAAAATAAACAGATGCACAAAGGATTTGAATAAATATACAACAGACAGTAAGCATATGAAAAAATGTTCAGTATCACTAGTCATTAGGGAAATGAAAATCAAAACCACAATGAGATACAACTTCACCCCCAATAGAATGGGTTCTATTTTTTAAAATGGAAGGAAGAGAGAAGGAAAAGAAGAAAATTAAGTATTGGTGAGGATGTGGAAAAACTGGCACCTTTGTGCATTGTTGGTAGGCATGTAAAATGGTGCAGCCACTATGTAAAACAGTTGGGTGATTTCTCAAAATTAAACATAAAATTACCATGTGATTCAGCAATTCCAGTCCTAGGAACACACCCAAAAGAACTGAAAGTAGATATTTATATACTCATGTTCACAGAATACATAAATATATGAACATATATACTCAGTTCATAGCCAAAAGGTAGAAATAAATGAAGTGTCCATCAACAAATGAATAAACAAAATGTGTTATATACATACAAGGGAATATCATTCACCCTTTTAAGAAGGAATAAAATTCTAATATACCCTACAGTACGGATGAATTAAGTATTATTCTAAGTGAAGCAAGCTACATACTAAAGGCCAAATGAGGGGCTTCCCATGCAGCACAGTGGTTGGGAAGATCTCCTGAAGAAGGCTATAAGAACCACTCCAGTATCCTTGTCTGGAAACTTCTGTGGACAGAGGAGCTTGACAGGCTATAGTTCATGAGGTTGTAGAATTGGACATGACTGAGCAGCTGAGCACACAAAGGACGAATATATTAATATGATTCCACTTACATGAGGTACCAGACGAGGCAAACTCATTAACCAAGAAAGCAGAATAAAGATTAACAGGAGGTGGGTGGAGGACAGAATGGGGAGTTATTCTGATGGGTACAGAATTTCTTTGGGGTGATGAAAAAGTTCAGAAATAGTGGTGATTTTTATACATCATTGTGAATGTATTTTATGTCACTGAATTATACACTTAAAAGGGTTAATTTTGTAAATTCCCGTTCAAGATGGTAGAATAGAAGACTGTGTGCTCATCTCCTCCTGTGACTGCACCAAAATCATGGCCATCCACAGGAGGACGCTGGAACCCACCCAAAAAAGGTACCGTGCATCCAAAGACAAAGAAGCCTCAGCAAGACAGTAGGAGGGGCACAATCATAAAATCAAACCCATACCCGCCAGTAGGGTGACCCATAAACTGGAGAACAATAATAAAAAAGAAGTTCTCCCACTCTTGTGAAGGTTCGGAACCCCACGTCAGGCTCCCCAGCCTGAGGATCTGACAAAGGGACTGGGAACCCCCAGGGAATCTGACCAGGAAGGCCAGCAGGATTTGATTACAAGACTTCCACAGGACTGGGGGAAACAGATTCCAGTCTTGGATGGCACAAACAAAACCTTGCATGCACCAAGACTCAGAGGAAAGGAGCAGTGACTCCACAGGAAACTGAACCAAAACTACCTGCTAGTGTTGGAGGGTCTCTTGTGGAGGCATGGGTCAGCAGGGGCTCACCACAGGGATGGGGGGACTGGCAGCAGCTGTCTGGGAAGGTCCCCTTTGACATAAAACCTCTTGGAGTTCCCCATTAACCCGACAATAGAGCCCAAAGACCCCCAGGGTTGGATTGTCTCAGGTCAAAAAACTACCAGGAAGGGAGGGTAAGCCCTCCCTTTAACTGGATTAAAGCTTTACTGAGCAAGTGAAGCAGAGCCCACCAGAGCAACATCCAGTTTTCCCCACCACCAGTCCTTCCCATCAGGAAGCTTAATAAGCCTCTTAGCCTCCTCCATCAGAGGGCAGACAGAAGAAGCAAGAAGAACCACAATCACACAACAAATAAAACAAAACTACATTACAGAAAGTTTATCAGCAGGAAAAGGCAGAAAGTTAAGTCCCAGATGATGTGAACTGAAGTGAAGTCGCTCAGTCGTGTCCGACTCTTTGCAACCCCATGGACTGTAGCCCACCAGGCCTCTCAGTCCATGGGATTTTCTGGGGATGAAGACTGGAGTGGGTTGCCATTTCCTTCTCCAGGGGCTCTTCCCGACCCAGGGATAGAACCCAGGTCTCTTGCATTGTAGGCAGACGCTTTACTGTCTGAGCTACCAGGGAAACCCCAAAGGAAAGGAAAGTGAAGTTGCTCAGTTGTGTCTGACTCTTTGTGACTCCATGGACTGTAGCCTACCAGGCTCCTCCATCCATGGGATTTTCCAGGCAAGAACACTGGAGTGGGCTGCCATTTCCTTCTCCAGGAGATCTTCCCGACCCAGAGATTGAACCTGAGTCTCCAGCATTGCTGGCAGATGCCTTACTATCTGAGCCACCAGGGAAGTAAGTCCCAGATGAAGGGACAGAAAAAAATCCCAGAAAAGCAACTAAATGAAGTGGAAATAGGCAACCTTCTAGAAAAGAAATTCAGAATAATGACAGTGAATATGATACAGGATCTTGGAAAAAGAATGGAGGCAAAGATTGAGAAGATGCAAGAAATATTTGCCAAAGACCTACAAGAACTAAAGAACAAACAGAGACGAATAATACACCAGAAGGAATCCATAGCAGAATAACTGAGGCAGAAGCACAGATAAATGACCTGGAGAACAGAATGGTAGAAATCACTGCTACAAAACAGAATATAGAAAAAAAAAGAAAAGAAATGAAGACAGCCTAGGAGACCTGATGTGAAGAGCCTACTCATTGGAAAAGACCTTGATGCTGGGAAAGACTGAAGGCAGGAGGAGCAGGGGATGACAGAGGATAAGATGGTTGGATGGCATCACCAACTTAACGGACGTAAGTTTGAGCAAACTCTGGGAGATGGCCAAGGACAGGGAAGCCTGGCATGCTGCAATCCATGGGGCTGCAAAGAGTCAGACACAGCTGAGCAACAGTCATGTAGTTATGTCTGCACAACAATAAAGAGACCTCTGAAAGTGAAAGTGTCAGTTGCATGGTCATGTAGGACTCTTTGCAAAACCATGGACTGTATCCTGCCAGGTCCCTCTGTCCATGGAATTCTCCAGGGGCAAGAATACTGGAGAGGGCTGCCATTTCCTTCTCCAGGCGGGTCTTCCTGCCCAGGGATTGAACCCAGGTCTCCTGCATTGCAGGCAAATTCTTTGCCTTCTGAGTCACCAGGGAAGCATTAAAAGATGAATATTTGCATTATAGGGGTCCCAGAAGGAGAAGAGAGAGAAATGACTTGAAAAATATTTGAAGAGATATTAGCTGAAAATTTCCCTAATGTGGGAAAGGAAATAATCAATCAAGTCCAGGAAGCACAGAGAGTCCCAGGCAGGATGAACCCAAGGAGGAACACACTGAGACACATAGTAATCAAACTGACAAAAATTACAGACAAAGATAAAATATTAAAAGCAACAAGGAAAAATGACAATTAACATACAAGGCAACTCCCATCAGGCTATCAGCTGATTTCTCAACAGAAACTCTACAAGACAGAAGGGAATGGGATGATGGTGATAAAAGGGAAGAACCTACAACCAAGAATACTCTGCCCAGCAAAGCTTTCCTTCAGATTTGATGGAGAAATTAAAAGCTTTCCAGACAAGCAAAAGTTAAGATAACTCATCACCACAAAACCAGCTTCACAAGAAATGTTAAAGGAAATTCTCTAAGCAGAAAATAAGAGAAAATAAACCCAAAACAATTAAGAAAATGGTAATAGGATCATACATATCAATAATTACATTTGATGTAAATGGATTAAATGCATCAGCCAAAAGACACAGACTAGCTGAGCAGATGAAAACATGTGCATGGATACAGTTCCACTTGCCACAAAACTCTGCTTGACCTCCCAAATTATATGTAATTATTTTATATTGCTAAGTTAATCGTGTTCCCATTATGGCTTAAAATTGTAATTATCTTTTTTGTCTGGCTATGGATTGTGAAAACTGATAAACATCTTTCACTATATTGATTATGTGGGGCTTCCCTTGTGGCTCAGCTGGTAAAGAATATGCCTGTAATGTGGGAGACCTGGGTTCGATCCCTGGGTTGGAAAGATCCCCTGGAGAAGGGAAAGGCTACCCATTTTTTGTCTGGCTATTGACTGTGAAAACTGATACTATTGTGATTATGTAACTAATACTCACTTAATCACTTGGATCACAGCCTTGTCTAACTCAATGAAACTATGATCCATGCTGTGTAGGGTCACCTAAGACGGACGGGTCATGGTGGAGAGTTCTGACAAAACATAGTCCACTGGAGAAAGGAATGGCAAACTACTTCAGTATTCTTGCCTTGAGCACCCCATGAACAGTATGAAAAGGCAAAAAGATGTAACACTGAAAGATGAACAACCCAGGTTGGTAGGTCCCAATATGCTACTGGAGATCAGTGGAGAAAGAGCTCCAGCAAGAATGAAGAGGCTAAGTCAAAGTGAAAACAACTCCCAGTTGTGGATATGACTGGTGATGGAAGGAAAGTCTGATGCTTTCGGACAATATTGCATAAGAACCTAGAATGTTAGGTCCATGAATCAAAGTAAATTGGAAGTGGTCAAACAGGAGATGGCAAGAGTGAATACTGACATTTTAGGAATCAGTAAACTAAATGGACCAGAATGGGCTAATTTAATTCAGATGACCATTATATCTACTACTGTGGGCAAGAAGCCCTTAGAAGAAATGGGGTAGCTCTCATAGTCAACAAGAGTCTGAAATGCAGTACTTGGGTGCAATCTCAAAAGTGACAGACGATCTCTGTTCATCTCCAAGGCAAATCATTCAATATCACAGTAACCCACGTCTATGTCCAACCACTAATGCCAAAGAAGTTGAAGTTGAACAGTTCTATGAAGACCTATAAGACCTCCTAGAACTAACACAAAAAAGATGTTCTTTTCATCATAGGGGACTGGAATGCAAAAGTAGGAAGTCAAGAGATACCTGGAGTAACAGGCAAGTTTGGCCTTGGAGTACAAAATGAAGCAGGGCAAAGGCTAACAGAGTTTTGCCAAGAGAACACACTGGTCATAGAAAACACTCTCTTCTAACAACACAAGAGATGACTCTATACATGGACATCACCAGATGGTCAACACCAAAATCAGATTGATTATATTCTTTGCAACCAAAGATGGAGAAGCTCTATACAGTCAGCAAGAACAAGACAAAAGAGCTGACTGTGGCTCAGATCCTTATTGCAAAATTCAGACTTAAATTGAAGAAAGTAGGGAAAACCACTAGACCATTCAAGTATGACCTAAACAAAATCCCTTACAATTATACAGTAAAGTGACAAATAGATTCAAGGGATTAGATCTGATAGACGGAGTGCCTGAATAACTATGGATGGATGTTTGTAACATTGTACAGGAGGCAGTGATCAAGACCATCCCCAAGAAAAAATGAAAAGGGCAAAATGGTTGTCTGAGGAGGCCTTACAAATAGCTGAGAAAAAAAGAGAAGCAAAAGGCAAAGGAGAAAAGGAAAGCTATGCCCATATGAATGCAGAATTCCAAAGAATAGCATGGAGAGATAGAGTGATCAATGCAAAGAAACAGAGGGGAAAAAAAAAAAAAATAGAATGGGAAAGACTAGAGATTCTTCAAGAAAATTAGAGACACCAGGGGGCATTTCAAGCAAAGATGGGCACAATAAAGGACAGAAATGGTATGGATTTAATAGAAGCAGAAGATATTAAGAGGATGTGGCAAGAACACACAGAAGAACTATACAAAAAATATCTGAATAACCCAAATAACCCATGATGGTGTGATCATTTACCTAGAGCCAGACATCCTGGAGTGCAAAGTCAAGTGAGCCTTAGGAAACATCACAACAAACAAACTAGTGGAGGTGATGGAATTCCAGTTGAGCTGTTTCAAATCCTAAAAGATGATGCTGTGAAAGTGCTGTACTCAATATGCCAGCAAATTTGGAAAACCCAGCAGTGGTCACAGGACTGGAAAAGGTCAGCTTTCATTCCAATCCCAAAGAAAGGCAATGCCAAAGAATGTTCCAACTACCCCACAATTGCACTCATCTCACATGCTAGCAAAGTAATGCTCAAAATTCTTCAAGCTAGGTTTCAACAGTACATGAACCGAGAGCTTCCAGATGTACAAAGTGGATTTAGAAAAGGCAGAGGAACCAGAAATCAAATTGCCAACATCTGTTGGATCACAGAAAAAGCAAGAGAGTTCCAGAAAAACATCTACTTCTGCTTCATTGACTATGCCAAAGCCTTTGACTTTGTGGATCACAACAAACTGTGGAAAATTCTAAAAGAGATGGGAATACCGGATCACCTTATCTGCCACCTGAGAAATCTGTATGCAGGTCAAGAAGCAACAGTTAAAACCAGACATAGAATAATGGGCTGATTCCATATTGGGAAAGGAAAACATCAAGGCTGCATATTGTCACCTTGCTTATTTAACTTACATGCAGAGTACATCATGCAAAATCCTGGGCTGGATTCAACATTGTCAGGAGAAATATCAATAACCTCAGATATGCAGGTATGCAGATGACACCACTCTTATGGCAGAAAGCGAAGAGGAACTAAAGAGCCTCTTGATGAAAGTGAAAGAGGAGAGTAAAAAGCCAGCTTAAAACTCAGCATTCAAAAAATGAAGATCATGGCATCCGGTCCCATCACTTCATGGCAAATAGATGGAGAAACAATGGAAACAGTGAGAGACTTTATTTTCCTGGACTCCAAAATCACTGCAGATGGTGACTGCAGCCATGAAATTAAAAGACGCTTGCTCCTTGGAAGAAAAGCTATAACAAACCTAGACAGCATATGAAAAAGCAGAGACATTACTTTATTGACAAAGTTTCGTCAAGTCAAAGCTATGGTTTTTCCAGTAGTCATGTATGAATGTGAGTGTTGTACCTTAAAGAAAGCTGAGCTCCAAAGAATTGATGTTTTCAAACTGTGGTGTTGGAGAAGACTCTTGAGAATCTCTTGGACTGCAAGGAGATCAAACCAGTCAATCCTAAAGGAAATCAACCCTGAATATTCATTGGAAGGACTGATGCTGAAGCTGAAGTTCCAATACTTTGGCCACCTGATGCGAAGAACTGACCCATTGGAAAAGACCTTAATGCTAGGAAAGACTGAAGGCAGGAGAAGAGGATGACAGAGTATGAGATGGTTGGATGGCATCACTGACTTGATGGACATGAGTTTGAGCAAGCTGCGGGAGTTAATGACAGACAGGGAAGCCTGGTGTGCTGCAGTCCATGGGGTCACAAAGAGTCAGACACGACTGAGTGACTGAACTGACTGAGCATTGTATCATGACTGGTCAACAGAAAAATTATAGAATTCTATATCACCAAAACTAGCACTTAATAGAAAAACCTGTAATCACTTTTTAAAATCCAGATACATAACAGAATTATCTTGGAGTTTTTTGAAAAAATACAAATACCCAGGTATTTCTTTTTTTTTTTTTGCCAGAACTCCAGGTATGTTTCTAGTGAGCAGCCATGTTTAAACACTGGACTATATGAAGATCTTTTATCTAATTTGTTTCAATTTTTCTATTTCATATTCAGTGCTTCCATTTCATTTAGCTTATATTTTCCAATTTCTCCATCTCTTTTTTTGATACTCTTTTAAAAATCTTTATATAGTAGTAGAAAAACTTTTATATAAATATACATAATAGGCATATAGGCATAATATGTATATTTTAGAAAACTTATGAATTTTTGCCTAACTAAAAAATTTATCACATTTAGATTCCACTTGCTTGACTCAGTATGAATAGAATGCTAGGTTTCTAGTTAAAAAAATAGATATGCAACAAGCAACAAGGTTTTACTATATAGCACAGGGAACTATATTCAATATCCTGTAATAACCTGCAATGGAAAATAATTTCAAAAATAACATACATGTCTATGTATAACTAAATCACACACATAGAAAAGAATTCCACTTTTTGAAATTTAGTAATGTTTATCTTTTCGTCAGATTTTCTAAATGTCCTATGGACATCTAATAACACATGAGATACAAAATTTTAAATATATTTGTGTAGGATATATTAATATAAATCTATTATATTTATATACTATAAATGAACCGTGAACTTCCAGATGTTCAAGCTGGTTTTAGAAAAGGCAGAGGAACCAGAGATCAAATTGCCAACATCCACTGGATCATTGAAAAAGCAAGAGAGTTCCAGAAAAACATCTATTTCTGCTTTATTGACTATGCCAAAGTCTTTGTGTGGATCACAATAAACTGTGGAAAATTCTGAGAGAGATGGGAATACCAGACCACCTGACCTGCCTCTTGAGAAACCTATATGCAGGTCAGGAAACAACAGTTAGAACTGGACATGGACCAACAGACTGGTTCCAAATAGGAAAACGAGTATCTCAAGGCTGTATATTGTCACCCTGCTTATTTAACTTATATGCAGAGTACATCATGAGAAATGCTGGGCTGAAAGAAGCACAGCTGGAATCAAGATTGCTGGGAGAAATATCAATAACCTCAGATATGCAGATGACACCACTCTTATGGCAGAAAGTGAAGAGGAACTAAAAAGCCTCCTGATGAAAGTGAAAGAGGAGAATGAAAAGTTGACTTAAAGCTCAACATTCAGAAAACAAAGATCATGGCATCTGGTCCCATCACTTCATGGCAGATAGATGGGGAAACAGTGTCAGACTTTATTTTTTTGGGCTCCAAAATCACTGCAGATGGTGATTGCAGCCATGAAATTAAAAGACACTTACTCCTTGGAAGGAAAGTTATGACCAACCTAGAGAGCATATTGAAAAGCAGAAATATTACTTTGTCAACTAAGGTCCATCTAGTTAAGGCTATGGTTTTTCCAGTGGTCATGTATGGATGTGAGAGTTGGACTATGAAGAAAGCTGAGTGCTGAAGAATTGATGCTTTTGAACTGTGGTGTTGGAGAAGACTCTTGAGAGTCCCTGGGACTGCAAGGAGATCCAACCAGTTCATCCTAATGGAGATCAGTCCTGGGTGTTCATTGGAAGGACTGATGCTGAAGCTGAAACTCCAGTACTTTGGCTACCTCATGTGAAGAGCTGACTCATTGGAAAAGACCTTGATGCTGGGAGGGATTGGGGGCAAGAGGAAAAGGGGACAACAGAGGATGAGATGGCTGAATGGCATCACCAACTTGATAGACATGAGTTTGAGTGAGCTCTGGGAGTTGGTGATGGACAGGGAGGCCAGGCATGGTGTGATTCAGGGGGTCACAAAGAGTCGGACACGACTGAGCCACTGAACTGATATTTAAATTATTAATGACATCATTCAAGATGCTATTCTTATTTTTTCTGCACCTAATAAAATATTCTCAAATGTTAATGTCTCATTATGATTATATATATTTTCTTATATTTCTTCTGATTTTTGCTTTATGTATCTTTGTTTCTTTATTTTTAAGGTGTCTAATGATTTATGATCTCTTTGTGAATTGTACCTTTTATCATTAAAAATATTCATTCTTGTTTCATTTAAAATAATTTTTGTAATGGTAAACTTTGTTATGTAGACTTCAACCACAACTTAAAAAAAAAACCCTCATCTTAACCCACATAAAATAGTAAAATAAGTCTTCTAAAGCCCTGGGCCCATGTATAATGCCATAAAAATATTTTATAACTACGTCTGACAAGCAGCTCAGTCCAGGAATGTGATACTATAATAGTATAATAAATACCAAAAGTCTCTGCAGCAGATTTCTCTTACTGGTTTAAAACAACAGGATTGTTTTAATTAAAAAAAGAAATATTAGAGCTTTTTGATGGTTATATTTTTAATAGATCCTGAACAAAGATTAGTTCAGAGACCAAAGAGATGGCATGTGCTTTATCACATATCAGGAAAACACATACAATCAGACTCTGATGTGTTTTCTACTGATAGCAACTGGTTAAAACCAATAAGAAGCCTTTTTGTCCATATTTAAGCCTGAGAATAATTATGAGCTAAAAAATAAAGGCAGGATACTTCTACTTTCAGCCAAGATGGGGTAAAGACTGGATTTACTGTCTGAAACAACTAAAAATCTGGATAAAAAATATATGAAAGAACAGTTCTCAAGATGTTAGCCATCAGGTAGTAAAGGACAGTGATGCATGAGAGATGGGAACAAAACCGGTGAACCCAGTGATTGCTCCAGGTTCAGACAGCTAGAGAAAAAGTAGAATGTATTAAGTAGAGACACGGAAGATTTTAAAAAGTCTCAAAATGAAATTCTAGAGATTAAAACTTCAACATCTAAGATGATAAATACACTGGATGGGATTAAAGGCAGGTTAAATGTTGCAGAAGAAAAGATTAGTGAACTTGAAGACAAAGCAATGGAAGCTATGTAAAAAGAAATACCAAAAAAAAAAATCACTTTCAAAAAAGAAAAGAAAGAGTGAGCAACAATGAGATATAAGACTTCAAGTGGCTTAATATATGTATAAGCAGAGTCTCCAAAGGAGAGGGAAAGACGTAATGGTCAAAAAAATGCCCAAATTTGATGAAAACTATAAATCCACATATACAAGAAGTTCAGTGACCCCAAAGGATTAAAAAGAAAAACACTCCTTGTCATTCAGGTCCCAGTTGAAATGTCAGAGAAGCCTTCCCTTACCATCAAACCTTAAAGTAGCATTATGTAATTATCTTGTCTTAAAAACTGTTTACTTTTTTTTTACATATCACTACTTTTCCCCTCAATGTAAGGGCAGGCCCTTGTCTACATTCTTCACTAGAACATACAGGCACTGTGTTCCCAGGACCTAGCAGAGCACCCGACACTGAGAATGTACCCAATACATATTTCATGGGTGACTGAATAATTTTATCTATTCCTAACCTTTAGGCTTCCCAGGTGGTTCAGTGGTAAAGAATCTACCTCCCAATGCAGGAGACATAGGAGACATGGATTCAATCCCTGGGTCGGGAAGATTCCCTGGAGGAGAAAATGGCAACCCACTCCAGTATTCTTGCTTGGAGAATTCCATGGACAGAGGAGCTTGGCAGGCTATAGTCAACAGGGTCACAAAGAGTTGGACACATCTGAGCGACTGAGCATGCAACCATTAGTAACGAATTTCTATTTCAAAATCCCTCTCAAATGATCAAAACAACTCTTTCTGCATTCTGAGCATTTCCTTTTGCTCCAAGATTAATGTTGCCATTGAACAATATGGCATTTATTAGCACTGACTGTCATTGTCTAAAAGTGAAGTTACCTAACCATTTCTTGTGGAATGATCTATGAGAAAACAACACTTCCAGGCCAGATTGACCCCAAGCAAGACTCTGGCAACACTACTGCCAAGCCTGACATCCAGCTTTCCACAGAACATATTCTCAGCTCTTCGTAGAACACCATTTTCTTCAAAACAGTGGTTTACTGGACAGCAATTGTAGGCAAATACTTTACACTTTATATACGTTTTCTATTTAATCTATGATGAGGTTACAGATAATACAACTGAGGCCTAGGAAGGTAACGTAATACACCTAGTCACATGGCTAGTAAGTGGCAGAATATAAATCTATCTGACTTCAAAATGTTGTTCTTTATACAACCCTGAGAACAAATTAAAGTGTTATGAAATTGTGGCTAAGTATCAAGCAGCAAGGACTTCTCTGGTGGCTCAGATGGTAAAGCGTCTGCTTAAAATGCGGGAGACCCAGGTTCGATCCCTGGGTCGGGAAGATCCTCTGGAGAAGGAAATGGCATGCCACTCCAGTACTCTTGCCTGGAAAATCCCATGGACGGAGGAGCGTGGTAGGCTACAGTCCATGGGGTCGCAAAGAGTCAGACACAACTGAGTGACTTCACTTTTTCACTTTTATCAAGCAGCAAACATCTCTTGAGGAGGGATATAACTTAGAGTTTGCTTTCCATTTAATAAAATGAAAAAAGATCAAATCCTTAATATGTATGTTCATGGAACCTCTATGACTGAGGTGAGTCAACAACACTTGTCTCAGCCAAGGTATTTTCTCTTAAAACTAGGAAGATTTAAATACCTGAAGTCTTCAGTAGATCTGGAGAAGGAAATGGCAACCCACTCCAGTATTCTTGCCTGAAGAATCACATGGACGGGGGAGCCTGGTGGGATTAATGGGATCCCATGGAATCTCAAGAGTTGGACACGACTTAGTGATTAAACCACCACCACCACCACCATTTCAATAGAATACCAAGAAAATAAAGTTTCTACATTTTGGAGGACTGGCTGAAGGGAAACAGAATAGCTTTCACTAACTTTCAGATGTACTTTTTCACTTTTCACATTTTAGTATCTCTGAAATTCGGGCGGCGCACTACGCGCGGTCCGCTGCGCGAGCTGGGCCGGGACACTACGCGCGGTCGGCTACGCAGGGCCGGGAGGAGCTGCCCCACGTCCGAGGTCGGGGGCAGCAGCCTAGAGTGCCAGGCTGCGACGGCACAGGAACGGCCAAGAGGAGCTACCCTGTGCTGAGGTCGAGGCGGTGACCGAGAGAAGCTACCCGCGTCCGAGGTCAGTGGCGGCCCGGGAGGAGACACCCCGCGTCGGAGGTCAGGGCGGCGGCCGGGAGGAGCTGCCCCACGTCCGAAGCCAGTGGCGGCCGGGAGAAGACACCCAGCGTCCGAGGTCAGGGCGGCAGTTCGGTGGAGCTACCCCGCATCCGAGGCCAGTGGCGGCCGGGAAGAGACACCCCATGTCCGAGGTCAGGGGCGGCCGGGAGGAGACACCCCACATCCGAGGTCAGGGGTGGCCGAGAGGAGACACCCTGCGTCTGAGGTCAGTGGCAGTCGGGAGAAGCCACCTCGAGCTTGAGGCCAGGGGCAGTGACCCCGGGGAGCCACCACGAGCCCGAGGCCAGGGGCGGTAGCTGGGAGGAGCCACCCACGCCCGAAGCCAGGGGCAGCGGCCAGGAGGAGCAACCCGAGGAACTGTGGCTGCACAGGCTCAGGAGGGCCTAGAGGAGCTATCCCACGTTGAAGGTCAGGAACTGCGGCCTTAAGGAGATACCCCTCGTCCAAGGTAAGGAGCAGCGGCTGTGCTTTGCTGAAGCAGCCGTGAAGAGATACCCCACACCCAAGGTAAGAGAAACCCAAGTAAGATGGTTGGTGTTGCAAGAGGGCATCAGAGGGCAGACATACTGAAACCATACTCACAGAAAACTAGTCAATCTAATCACACTAGGACCACAGCCTTGTCTAACTCAATGAAACCAAGCCATGCCTGCAGGGCAACCCAAGACGGGTGGGTCGTGGTGGAGAGGGCTAACAGAATGTGGTCCACTGGAGAAGGGAATGGCAAGCCACTTCAGTATTCTTACCTTGAGAACCCCATGAACAGTATGAACAGGCAAAATGATAGGATACCAAAAGAGGAACTCCCCAGGTCATTAGGTGCCCAATATGCTACTGGAGTGGAGAAGGCAATGGCATCCCACTCCAGTACTCTTGCCTGGAAACTCCCATGGACAGAGGAGCCTGATAGGCTGCAGTCTATGGGGTCGCTGAGTCAGACACGACTGAGCGACTTCACTTTCACTTTTCACTTTCATGCACTGGAGAAGGAAATGGCAACCCACTCCAGTGTTCTTGCCTGGAGAATCCCAGGGACGGGGGAGCCTGGTGGGCTGCCGTCTATGGGGTCGCACAGAGTCAGACACGACTGAAGCGACTTAGCAGCAGCAGCAGCAGCAGCAGCAGGCTACTGGAGATCAGTGGAGAAATAAGTCCAGAAAGAATGAAGGGATGGAGCCAAAGGGAAAACAATACCCAGNGGGGAGCCTGGTGGGCTGCCGTCTATGGGGTCTCACAGAGTCAGACACGACTGAAGTGACTTAGCAGCAGCAGCAGAGAATAAGTGTACTCTTCTTCATCGGTGTATATTGTAACTCTTCGATGTATTGTTCAAATCCCTTTATGATCTGTAGCCTATCTACTTCCCACAATTAAATTCCCTTGTCTGCATGTCCCCTATACTCCGACTCCAGTTGTTCAAACTTCCAGAACACACATGCTTTTCTTATCCTTGTACCAGAAAACATTTGTTTCTCTTCCTGAAACATCCTGGTGGTGTAGTTTGCTAAGTCCTGTCTGACTCTTGAGACCCCATGGACTATAGCCTGCCAGACACCTCTGTCCATGGGATTCTCCAGGAAAGAATATTGGAGCGGGTTGTGATTCCCTTCTCCAGGGGATCTTCCTGATCCAGGGATTGAACCCGGGTCTCGTGTATTGCAGGCAGATTCTTTGCCAAATGAGCTACAAGGGAAGCTCTGGGCTCTCTCTACACTTGAAAACCATCTTATGATTCTAAAGTCTCAGCCACTTCTTCTCTGTGAAGCCTTATTGGCCTCTAGTCCCCTGAGCATAGTTGCTCAAAGACTTTGTGTGATCCTTGGGTCTTACACAGTCAGCAACCAAGGCTTTTATTCACATTCCTTTGCAATCACTGTTTTAAACATATGTCTTCTCAATCAGCTGGTAAGCTCCTCTAAGGCAGAAGCTTTATCCTATTGATCTCAGAATCTTCAGGGTAGTGGTTTGTACAACATTTAATATATACTCTTCTTGACAGTAAAATAAAGTTTACATATTTTCATACATGTATCTCCCTTCTGTGACCCCTAATTAAACATTTCATAACTGCCAAAATCAGAGTGTTTTATGATTTTGACAGAGCCAATGAGTTATGCAAAAATCAAGCTAACCCTCTTCTATCACTGGCTTCATCAGTGGCAATTAAGATGAAGTACTGAGACCTTGCTAGAAATAAAAATTGAAGTTGATGATAAACACTGTGAAGGGTAAGCAGATCATCTCTTTTCCATATTAAATAAGAGCTGCACATTTCAGAAAGCAAATCGCCATCGTGTTGAAAAATCAACCCCATTAGAGCTACTACTTAATAACCATGTCTGTGTTCATGACTAACTCTAAACTGTACCAGTGCCTCAAATGTTACAGAGCAGAACAGCTTCCTACATTTTTTCCTGATTGAGATGAGACTGCTACATTTGTCTAACCATATTTCACCCTTTGCTTGATAAATAATGTTGGGAGTTAGATGAAATTCTTCTCTTTTTGAAGACCCGTGAAAGAACTTGCAAAGTGCTATTTCCTGAGTGTGCTGGAGTGGTGAGAGGGAAGAAGAACATATTCAATAAAATTGAGGCATGGGATCAATAGCTTTCTAATGTATTTGAAACTGAATGGGAGGAACAGGATACGAAGATTTGTTCATTTATGAAACATGCATCTTGTGGACATTTCTGGGCAGGCTTTGGACTGAGTGATAGTTAACAAAATGAATAGGACACCATCCTTCTCCTTAGAAAGATCACAGTCTAGTGGACAAGGCAGACACAGCCCAAAACTGAACAGGCAGCGGGGGAAGATGAAAGCAAGAACAGGGTGCTATAAAAACAAGAAGGTTAATTTGCCTAATTAAATAGCAAGTTGAGATTCAAACCCACGACTGTCTGACTGATTAGGGGGAAGAGTGAAAACTCATATTCATCAGGCTGCTTAAAAATTCTCATTTGATGCCAGCTCATATCCTGTACTGTTTCTCATTATTTTTATAACAATTTCCTGTATTTTTTTTTTAGGGAGGCCTGGCGTGCTGCGATTCATGGGGTCGCAAAGAGTCGGACATGACTGAGTGACTGAACTGATATATATGTGTAAAATATATACACATATATATGCATGTGTGTGGACACATAAAACTGGAAAATACATACATTTATCCTATAATATTACATCTATATCATTTAACTAATCTATACTTTTCACAACATGACCCTATCAGATGCAGGTTTGCATTATGCATTTCTAACTTGGTATCAAGTTGTGAACATTCTCTGCATCAGTAAGCGGGTTTCCCTAGCATGGTATCTAACAAAGACAGATTCACTCAACACATACTACATCCCATATAAGCAGTTCCCAGTTGTTGGGCATGTATGGGTTGTTCCATTTCTCTGTCCCTGGCAATGTTGAGATGGGGCATATCTGATGATTGCATGCTGTCAAATTAAGGAAGTGGAGGAGGAGTTGGAATCCTCCTTACCGATCTGGTCTTGTCCTCCAGGTTTGAGGTGGATAGTCATATAGGCTGATTTGCCCTGGTGGGTTTACCCTGATGGGCTTCCCTGGTAGCTCAGCTGGTAAAGAATCCACCTGCAATGTGGGAGACCTGGGTTTGATCCCTGGGTTGGGAAGTTCCCCTGGAGAAGGGAACGGCTACCCAACTCCAGCATTCTGGCCTGGAGAATTCCATGGACTGCATAGTCTATGGGGTTGCAAAGAGTTGGACATGACTCAGCTGGTAAAGAATCCACCTGCAATGTGGGAGACCTGGGTTTGATCCCTGGGTTGGGAAGTTCCCCTGGAGAAGGGAACGGCTACCCAACTCCAGCATTCTGGCCTGGAGAATTCCATGGACTGCATAGTCTATGGGGTTGCAAAGAGTTGGACATGACTGAGTGACTTCCACAGTAATGCCTGATCAGGGTATGGATGAGGAAAGCACAGAAGAGGATACTACCTACTACTGTCACCATGATCAGAAATATTAGCAAGGATCCTGAGATGGCGAAAACTTTGCCGGGGCACCTGGAGCTGGACTTCCTGATATCTGTATCTGCCCATCTGGTCCCAGGTCAGATTCAGGAGTGTAATTTTTTCTCTGAGGAGTTCAGAAAGGAGCCATTGTGGATCCACTTGGATTCTCATCTGGAATAGGAGCTATACTCCATCTCCACTGGAACCAGTCTCAGCAGTCAGTTCACCACTTAGGTTACCAGGCTTACTCCTGATCAGCACACTGGAGGGCCCATAGACAACTGTCAGAAAGATGACTTCACTTCTCTCAGTAATGTGTGGGAGGATTTCCATCCCACACTGAAGTGGTGTGTTGTAGATGCTGACCCTTTGGATGATGAGCACCTTGCTATCTGGGTCATAGTTGGATACCTGTGAGTAACTCACATACCATTTGTCGTCAGTGGCACTGGAGTGGCAGATGGCAGCCACAGAGTCCATGTTCTCTGCCATGGAGCTGGTATTGACTGAGATCCCTGGGATTTCCAACTCTCGAATCTCATGCCAGCCAGTTGCTCTCTAGGTCCTGTTGATGGCTTCTACCCACACAGTGCAGTTCCCGTATCACTTAATTAAGACTCCCTCATCAGCAGGTCATCTGTCATGGCACACTTTCCCAGTCCTTGAACATGGGCCCATGCCACAGGACCAGTTTCCCTCAGAGGCTGCACCTGGGCCTGGAAAGGTCCATGAGTTGCATGGGTCCTCCTGGTGGAGGGGTCTTTCCAGGGACCAGGCAGCCTCTTGTGTCCTCTCACAGACCTTCATCAAAATAACTTTTAATCAAGTATAAGATAAAAAATTCTAAAGGTTAATTGGTTTATTTTTTTAGCATTGCATAAAATAAGGGTGTGCCTCACAGTTGATATCTTAGATTTAAGAAGTTCAAAATTTCATTTGGGAAGACACTTTTATTGGCCTTTCGGTTATAAACAGTTTGGCACTTCATCCCTTCAGGCCCCCACCCCCAAAAAGGAAGGCATAGCGCAATAAATTCATAGGAACTTTCCATTCTTCAGCATAACACTCAGGCAGCCAAAGGATTAGGGCTCCTGGGAAAGAAAGATGATGACACAGAGAAAAGGCTTAGTTGTCAAAGGCTTAGTGTCAATGAAGAAATAAGCAAGTGCGAGTTTTAAAGCTGAAACAGTCAAGAGCAGTAGCAACAGTATAATCACACTACCTCTAAGCACCTAAAACCAGTCAGGCACCAAGTGCTTTACATAAACTCATTTAATCCTCTAACAATTGTAAGTTCAGTTCAGTCACTCAGTCGTGTCCGACTCTTTGCGACCCCATGGATCGCAGCACGCCAGGCCTCCCTGTCCATCACCAACTCCGAGTCCACCCAAACCCATGTCCATTGTGTCGGTGATGCCATCCAACCATCTCATCCTCTGTTGTCCCCTTCTCCATCAGCCCTCAATCTTTCCCAGCATCGGGTCTTTTCAAATGAGTCAGCTCTCTGCATCAGGTGGCCAAAGTATTGGAGTTTCAGCTTCAACATCAGTCCCTCCAATGAACACCCAGGACTGATTTCCTTTAAGATGGACTGGTTGGATCTCCTTGCAGTCCAAGGGACTCTCAAGAGTCTTCTCCAACACCACACTTCAAAAGCATCAATTGTTCAGTGCTCAGCTTTCTTCACAGTCCAACTCTCACATCCATACATGACCACAGGAAAAACCATAGCCTTGACTAGACGGACCTTTGTTGGCAAAGTAATGTTTCTGCTTTTGAATATTCTGTCTAGGTTGGTTATAACTGGTTATAACTTTCCTTCCAAGGAGTAAGCGTCTTTTAATTTCATGACTGCAATCACCATCTGCAGTGATTTTGGAGCCCAGAAAAATAAAGTCTGACACTGTTTTCACTGTTTCCCCATCTATTTCCCATGAAGTGATGGGACTGGATGCCATGATCTTAGTTTTCTGAATATTGAGCTTTAAGCTGACTTTTTCACTCTCCTCTTTCACTTTCATCAAGAGGCCCTTTAGTTCTTCTTTACTTTCTGTCATAAAGGTGGTGTCATCTGCATATGTGAGGTTATTGATATTTCTCCTGGCAATCTTCATTCCAGCTTGTGCTTCCTCCAGCCCAACACTTCTCATAATGTACTCTGCATAGAAGTTAAATAAGCAGGGTGACAATATAAAGCCTTGATGTACTCCTTTTCCTATTTGGAACCAGTCTGTTGTTCCATGTCCAGTTCTAAATGTTGCTTCCAGACCTGCATACGGGTTTCTCAAGAGGCAAGTCAGGTGGTCTGGTATTCCCATCTCTTTCAGAATTTTCCAGTTTATTGTGATCCACATGGTCAAAGGCTTTGGGATAGTCAATAAAGCAGAGAGAGATGTTTTTCTGGAACTCTCTTGCTTTTTCAGTGATCCAGCGGATGTTGGCAATTTGATCTCTGGTTCCTCTGCCTTTTTAAAAGCCAGCTTGAACATCTGAAATTTCACGGTTCTTGGAGAATTTTGAGCATTACTTTACTAGTGTGTGAGATGAGTGCAATTGTGTGGTAGTTTGAGCATTCTTTGGCATTGCCTTTCTTTGGGATTGGAATGAAAACCGACCTTTTCCAGTCCTGTGGCCACTGCTGAGTTTTCCAAATGTGCTGGCATATTGAATGCAGCACTTTCACACCATCATCTTTTAGGATTTGAAATAGCTCAACTGGAATTCCATCAGCTCCACTAGCTTTGTTCGTAGTGATGCTTCCTAAGGCCCACCTGACTTCACATTTCAGCATGTCTGGCTCTAGGTGAGTGTATCATACCTTCGTGATTATCTGGGTCGTGAAGATCTTTTTTATGAATTAGGTACAGTTTTTATGTCCACCTCAGAATTTCGGAAAGGCTAAGTAACTTGTTCAAGTTCACATGACCAATAAGAATGACCTTGGGCAAGTTAGTTGCCTAGTCAGTTCCTTGCAGTAGTGATGTCTAGAAAATTTACAGACCAAGTTATATATGGAGGGCATATTTCAGCCAAGTGAAGGGTCTATCAGCTGAACACTCACTGTCAACATTCAGAAAATGAAGATCATGGCATCTGGTCCCATCACTTCATGGGAAATAGACGGGGAAACAGTGGAAACAGTGTCAGACTTATTTTTTGGGGCTCCAAAATCCCTGCAGATGGTGATTACAGTCATGAAATTAAAAGACACTTACTCCTTGGAAGGAAAGTTATGACCAACCTAGATAGCATATTCAAAAGCAGAGACATTACTTTGCCAACAAAGGTCCGTCTAGTCAAGGCTATGGTTTTTCCATTGGTCATGTACGGATGTGAGAGTTGGACTGTGAAGAAAGCTGAGCACTGAAGAATTGATGCTTTTGAAGTGTGGTGTTGGAGAAGACTCTTGAGAGTCCCTTGGACTGCAAGGAGATCCAACCAGTCCATTCTGAAGGAGATCAGCCCTGGGATTTCTTTGGAGGGAATGATGCTGAAGTTGAAACTCCAGTACTTTGGCCACTTCATGCGAAGAGTTGACTCATTGGAAAAGACTCTGATGCTGGGAGGGATTGGGGGCAGGAGGAGAAGGGGATGACAGAGGATGAGATGGCTGGATGGCATCACTGACTTGATGGACGTGAGTCTGAGTGAACTCTGGGAGTTGGTGATGGACAGGGAGGCCTGGCGTGCTGCGATTCATGGGGTCGCAAAGAGTCAGACACGACTGAGCGACTGAACTGAACTGAACTGAACACAGACTCTTGAGAGTCCCTTGGACTGCAAGGAGAGCCAACCAGTCCTTTCTGAAGGAGATCAGCCCTGGGATTTCTTTGGAGGGAATGATGCTGAAGTTGAAACTCCAGTACTTTGGCCACTTCATGCGAAGAGTTGACTCATTGGAAAAGACTCTGATGCTGGGAGGGATTGGGGGCAGGAGGAGAAGGGGATGACAGAGGATGAGATGGCTGGATGGCATCACTGACTTGATGGACGTAAGTTTGAGTGAACTCCTGGAGTTGGTGATGGACAGGGAGGCCTGGCGTGCTGCGATTCATGGGGTCGCAAAGAGTCGGACACGACTGAGTGACTGAACTGAACTGTCAACTACAAAAAATGTGGAGAGTTGAGTTAGGGACAAACCAAGAGATTATGTCCCTGGTAGAAGATTTAGAGAAGACTTTGAAAAGTGCAGGGGCTTCCCTGGTGGCTCAGCAGTAAAGAATCCACCTGCAATGCAGAAGATGCAGTTTCAATCTCTGGGTCAGGAAGATCCCCTGGAGAAGGAAATGGTGACCCACTTCCAGTATTTTTGCCAGGGAAATCCCATAGACAGAGGAGCCTGGTGGGCTATATTCCATGGGATTGCAAGGGTCAGACACAACTTAGCAACTAAACCACCACCATCGCCAGAAATATGTGGATTTCATAAAAAGTACAGTCAATTGATAGAGATAATACTCAAACATAAGTTGGTGATGGACAGGGAAGCCTGGAATGCTGCAGTTCATAGGGTCTTAAAGAGTCAGACACGACTGAACTGAAACTGAAAATGCCCAAACTGGATTATCACTAGGATGGAAGGCTGAATGAAAGTGAAGATATAAGCAAAGACATTATCATCTCTTTAAGGATAAGATAGATTTTTCCCATTGGGATTCAAGTCTGTCCCAATCATCATACTGTTGTCTTAGAGAGATGAGAAAGGAAGAAAAAAAGTCAATCCTCAACTACTTCCTATATCCCTGGGGCTTTAATATCAGTGCCTGAAATCTGTAGTCAAGAATTGAGTCCCTCATTTTTTCAAGTTCCATCATTCTAAACATTACTGAGTTGTCAAAGAACACAGCAAGGTACAGTGCCAAAGACCTAATAGAAGATAATCCTAGTGACAACCCAAGCTTTCCTCGACCACCCCAATAAGGACAGGGGTTGGGATATTTATACATTAGATGTTATTTTCTCTGCTTAAAAAGGAGTATATCAAGACCAGATATAATGAATGCAGACTGGTAAAAAGATCAATTCCAGGACTCTAAAAGCCTGTTTTTCCTCCTCTACTCTAACTTCTTTCATGTAATAATTACTAGTGTTAGTTCTGAACACCTTCCAGGTACTATGCTACATACCTTGCTTCCCCAAATAAATTCCACTTATGGACAGCAGTTTTACCCCATGCGTTAGAGTTCCAATCTACCCTTCATGATTGCCTGTCCTGTGGATTTCAGACTTGTCTAGCCAGCCCCCTCAATCATGTAAGCCAATTATTTCCAATAAATCTCTTAATATGGCTATACTTCTGTTTCTGCTTCTCTAGTTGAACCCAGACTGATATAGATTTTGATACCAGAAGTGATTCTAGAGAAACAGAATCTTAAGGATTAGTTTTTGAAATTGATTCTGGATTTTCTGGAATTCGTTCTCTAATCTTATTGATGGCACTAATGACTCTAGTAGTTCATGACATGATATGGCAAGAGATATGCAAAATATCATTCAAATACCTATAGAAAATGAGATTCTATGTGACTGTGTATTTGCTACATAAGAATATTTCACACATACTATGGAATGTGATGCATTAATACAACTCATATATATATAAAACCCCACATTAAAGACCTCTTACCCTCCTGGCCCCATGTGATTAGAAAGACTGGCAAAAACACCTGCAAGCTGTGTGGCCCAGTGGTGCTCAAGCCAATAGAAGGGCAGGCAGAGCAGGTCAGTTTGAGTTAAGACAATAAAGAGCTTTACCAGCTTTACCAGAGCTGTTTCTGCCACTGTGCCTGGATAGGGAAACATTCGTAGCCCCGCTCACAGCTGAATACAATCTCAAACATGCCTGATCTGGGAATCTGAACAGATGGGAAGCTTCATAGCCTATCCAACAGCCCTGCTTACAGTAGCACTTGAACAGAGGCACAGCCTTAGATTTCTCCATCTGCAGAGCAAAACCAGCAGCCTCATCTGACCAGAGAATTCAGTGCGGCCTGTCACCTGATTGAGGTTCCCAAATAACAAGCCACACAGGCCTGGGTCCCATCCTACTGCCCTGCCAGGGCAGAGAAGCTAATTCATAGCCCTCTCTACCACTGAATATAGTACCCAGTCCTGACCATCTAGTAAGCCTGATCAGAGAATCCAGGCAACTATAGAGCCCCTCCCATAGGCCTAGCTTTAGGGTAGGGAATCAAGCCAATACTTTTACCCAACTGTTCTTATCCACTGGCACATCCCCTCATTCCCAACCTCAGAACTCAAACAGTTATCTCTCAGAAAAACAGATCATAATAATAGGCTCCACTTGCCTAAGGACACTATCAGCAGACATGTCCAGAAACCTAAACTGAGCTGACTGGGGGAAATCTGTCTCTTCCAAAGCAAACTGATAAGACTGTAAGAGAAATCCAAGTACTCAACTGTGCAGACACAAACATAAGGAATCAAGGGTCATGAAAAACTAAATATGACACCACCAGAAGAAACACCACCAAAAATAACAGATGTAAAGAGAGATCTACAAACTATCAGAGAATTCAGAATAATCCTCTTAAAATTCAGTAAACTACAAAAAAAAAAAAAGGCAAACACCTAAAAGAAATTAGGAAAATAATGCACAAATAAAAATGTTTGACAAAGCAACAAAAACTACCAAAATGAAGAATTACACAGAAATCCCAGAGAAGAAGACTACAATAACAGAAATGAAGAGTTCATTAGAGAGTTTCAAAAGCAGACTCAACCATGCAGGAAAGAGAATCAGTGACTTGGAAGATAGGATCCTGGAAATTATCCAGTCAAAGAAAGAAAAAGAATGAAATGGAGTGAAGAAAGTCTACAGACTTATGGTACACAATAAAAAAAAAAAGAAAACAAAAAAATTCACATTATGGGAATTCCAGAAGAGAAAGAGAAAAATGATAGAAAGTATATTTAAAGCAAAACGACTGAAAATTTCTCAAACCTAGGGAGATACATGGATGTCCAGATCCATCAGGCTAAAAGACAGGTTGAACTTGAATAGGGCCGCACCAAGATATTTTATAACTAAAGTTGTCAAAAGTGAAAGATAAAGAAATAATTTTTAAAATAACAAATGAAAAGAGAGAAAGTATATACAGGGGAACCCAAATAAGACTAAAGGCAGATTTCTCAACAGAAACATTTCAGGCCAAGAGAGAATGGGACAACACACTCAAAATGCTGAAAGAAAAAACTGTCAACCAAGAACACTATACCCAGTGAAGCTGTCCTTCAGAAATAAAGGAGGGATAACAACTTCCTTGGACAAACAAAAGTGGAAGAGTTACCACTAAGCCAACCTTACAAGATATGCTAAAGGGACTTCTATGAGTGGAAGTAAGAGACACTAAATAACATCATTCAAAGGTAGTGTAAAATGAATGGCAAATGTACAAATTTAGGTTCTGTAATTTGGTTATGATGGTTCATAGTTCACTTAAAACAAGTTTAGAAGTTAAAAAACTGAATATATTAAAAAGAACCATAGCTACAATAATTAGGTATTGTTATTAGTTACACAATAGAATAATGTGTAAATTAACAGCAATAAACAAGAATGTGAAGGGGAGGAGAAGAAAAAGTGCAAAGTTTTGAAATCATATTGAGATTATCAGTTTAAAATAGGATGTTATAATTTTAAGATATTTTATGTAAACCTCACGGTAACCACAAGGAGAAAAACCTATAGAAATTATACAAAGGAATATGATAAAGAAGTCAAAATATACTAATACAAAAGACATCAAAATATGAAAACAGAGGGCAGGATAAAAAACAAGGAACAATTACTCTTAACAATTAATTAATTAAGCAACCAGAAAACAATTTTTTAAATGTCAGTTAAGAAAAGTCAATGTAGTCCTTACTTTTCAATAAATTACTTTAAAAATAAATGGATTAAACTCTCCAATCAGAAGATAATATACCTAAATATCTTTTTTTTCTTAAAAAAAAAAAAAGCAGGGCTAGTTACATTTATATCCAAAAGAATAGACTTTAGTTTTAAAAGGAGACAAAAAAGGTCATTACATAATAATGGGGTCATTCCATCAAGAATTTATAACAATTTAAAGTATTTATGCAACCAAAATTGGAGCTCCTAAATATATCAAGCAAAACAACAGAGCTATGCAGCAACCAGAGAAAGCCCACATTCAGCAATGAAGACCCACCACAGCCAAAAGAATAAAAATAAATAAATCTTTAAAAAAAAAAGAGCTAAAATAAGAAGCAAAAGTATTACAAAAATAGTTGGAGACTTTAATACCCCACCCCCAACAATTCTGAAAATCAGTAAGGAAACAGCAGACTTGAACAACACTATGAACAACTGGACCTAACAGACACATATAGAACATTCTATCGGAGAAGGCAATGGCACTCCACTTCAGTACTCTTGCCTGGAAAATCCCATGGGCAGAGGAGCCTGGTAGGCTGCAGTCCATGGGGTTGCTAAGAGTCGGACACGACTGAGCAACTTTCCTTTCACGCATTGGAGAAGGAAATGGCAACCCACTCCAGTGTTCTTGCCTGGAGAATCCCAGGGATGGGGGAGCCTGGTGGGCTGCCATCTATGGGGTCGCACAGAGTCAGAGATGACTGAAGTGACTTAGCAGCAGTAGTAGCAAAACATTCTATCCAACAAGAGAAAACACATTCTTCTAAAGTGCACATGGAAATTTCCTAGGAAAGACCATACTTAGGCTGCAGAATAAATCAAGTATCTTCTTTGACCACAATGGTATTAAACTAGATATCAATAACAAGAGGAAAATGGGAAAATTAATAAACACACAGAAATTACACAACACTCTCCTGAACAACCAAGGGATAAAAAAAAAACTAAAGGTGAAATTTAAGTTTCTTGAGACAAATGAAAGTGGAAACAAAACATACCAGCACTTATGGGATGCAGCAAAAGCAGTGGTATGAGGGAAATTCATAGCAATCAATGTCTATATTAAGACACAAGAAAGGTCCCAAATAAATCACTTGCCACTTGTGACAACATGGATGAACCTATGGAGTATTATGTTAAGTGAATTAAGAGAGAAATATTGCATGATTTCACTTATATGTGAAGTCTAAACAACAAGATGAATAAATATAACAAAACAGAAACAGTGTTATAGCTAGAGAGAACAAACAGATGGTGGCTGAGGGCTGGGGTAGAGTGAGGGGAGAAAAGAAAGAGGTGAAGGAGATAAGGGGTACAAACTCCCAGCTGCAAAATAAATGAGTCACAAGTATTAAATGTGTACTATGGAGAAAAGTTAATAATTATGTAATATCTTTATATGGTGACAAATCACAACCAAACTTTATTGTGGTGACCATTTTGATATATATAGAAATATCAAATCACTATGTTGTGTAACAGGAACTAACACAGTGTCATAGGTCAATAATACTTCAAAAAATAACATATTCATGGAAAAAGAGATCAGATTTGTGATTACGGGGGCGAGGGGGGGGAGTGTCGATTGGATGAAGAAGGTCAAAAGGTAAAAACTTCCAGTTATAAGATAAATAAATACTAGGGATGTAATGCATAATACAATAAATACAATTAACATTGCTGTATATTATATGAAAGTTGTTAAGAGAGTAAATCCTAAGAGTTCTCATCATAAAGAAAAATATTTTTTCTATTTCTTTAATTTTGTATCTATATGAGATGATGGATGTTTATTAAACTTACTGTGCTAATCATTTCATGATGAATGTAAGACAAACCATTATGCTATACACCTTATAGTGTTGTGTGTCAATTGTATTTCCATAAAACTGGATGAAAAACTAAACTGAGACAAGATAAAAACAATAAAGCCAATAGATATCATATTAAAGCTATAAACAAGCAAAAATAAAGAAGAGGAACAGTCTCAAACTCATTTTACAAACCCAGCATTAACCTGATACCAAAAACCAGAAAGAGACATTGCTAGAAAACTACAAACCAATATCCTGAATATAACATAGATGTAAAAATTCTCAATAAAGTACTAACAAACTGAATTCAGCAGCAACTTAAAAGTGTCATTCACCACCATAGTCAAGTGGGATTCATTCCTACGATGCATGGAAGGTTCAATGTGTATACATCAAACAATGTGATATATTACATTAATAGAATGAAAGAAAAGAATTATCATCTCCACAGATAAGGCATCTGAAAAAATCCTACATCCAGTCATTAAAAAAAAAAAAACTCTTTAACAATTTAGTCAGAAGAAACATATTTCAACATAATAAAGGCCATATATCATAATCCCACAGCTAACATTATACTCAGTGGTGAGAAGTTAGAAGCTTTTCTTCTAAAAGCAGGAAGAAGAAAACATGCCCAATCTCACCACTCCATTCAATATAGTACTGGAAGTCCTAGTTAGAAAAATCAGGTGGGAGAAAAAGAAATAAAAGGTATCAGAACTGGACTGGTGGTTTAGGTGGTTTACCCTAAGTCATGTCCAAGTCTTGCGACCCCATGGACTGTAGCCCACCAGGCTCTTCTGTCTATGAAATTCTGCAGGCAAGAATATAGGAGAAGGTTTCCATTTCCATCAGAATTGGAAAGGAAAAAGTAAAACTGTCTTTCCTTGCAGATGACAAGATCATACATATAGAAAATCTTAAAAGTGAAGTCACTCAGCCGTGTCTGACTCTTTGTGACCCCATGGACTGTAGCCTACCAGGCTCCTCAGTCCATGAAATTTTCCAAGCAAGAGTACTGGAGTGGGTTGCCATTTCTTTCTCTAGGGGATCTTCCCGACCTAGGGATTGAACCTGGGTCTCCTGCATTGCAGGCAGATGCTTTACCATCTGAGCCACCAGGGAAGCAAAAAATCTTAAAGATGAAACTAAAAATCATTAGATCTAATCAATGAATTCAGTAAAGATACAGGACACAAAATTAGCATACAAAAGCAACAGCATTTCTATCCACTAACAACACATTTTCTGAAAGAGGAAAAAAAGATGTCAATCTCATTGACAGTAGCATCAAAAATAATTAAATATATAGGAATAAATTCAACCAAGCAGGTGAAAGAGCTCTACTTTGAAAACTACAATACTTTGATGAAAGAAATGGAAGAAAACACAGATAAATGAAAAGGTAGCCAATGTTCATGGATTTGAAGAATTAATACTGTTAAAATGCCATCTACAGATTCAATGCAATTCCTGTCAAAATTCCAATGGCATTTTTTAGAAGTTTGCATAAGTAAAAGCAAACAGAAGACTCCTAAAACTTACATGGAAATGCAGAAGTCCTTGAATGTCCAAATAAATGCTGAGAAAGAAGAACAAAGCTGGAAGCATCACATTTCATCATTTTTAGGTGTACTTTGCTGCTGCTGCTGCTAAGTCGCTTCAGTCATGTCCGACTCTGTGTGACCCCACAAACGGCAGCCCATTGGGCTCTGCCATCCCTGGGTTCTCCAGGCAAGAACACTGGAGTGGGTTGCCATTTCAAAACAGTATGGTACTGGCATAAAAACAGTATGAAAAATACCAGTGAGCCTTAGCTCTTGCTATCTGCTCTAGTCCCCTTCACTAAGAGTTTATCTGCAAGTGACCTCTGCCACTACAGAGGGATATGCAGCTGGCCCCTGCAGCCAAGCTTGTGCATTGGCTCCAACCACCGTTTCCTCCCCTGCTACCAGTCTTGGAGGTGCCACTTAGCCCAAAAGATCTTGAAGCCAAGTGGAACTTCTGCAAAGCTTGTCAAAGGCCACACAGTTGTCAATACTGTGGACCCCAATGCCCTTGTGCCAAAGAGACATCATATATCACTGGACCTAGTGTCAAATGCACCTTTATACATGCTGCTTTGCATCACTAGACTAGGCCAACATAACCAGGATGGGTCCCTATCAGCAGGTAGAAAGGCTCTTGCAAAAAAATCAGTCCATAAAGCCTGGAGGAAGTGACTGCTTTTTCAAATGTGCAGATACTGATACAATACTACAGGGATCACAGAGAGTCAAGAAAAATATGTTTCTGCCAAAGAAATACAATAAACTTCCAGGATCTGGCTCCAAATAAATGAATATCCAGGAACTGCCTGACAAAGAATTCAAAATAATTATTCTGTGAATACTCAGAGAGGTACAAAACACAGATGAAAAGTTTAATGCTATCAGGAAAATAATAAAAGAACAAAATAAGAAACTCAAGAAAACATTAAAAAAAGAACCAAACAGATAATCTGGAGCTGGAGAATACAAAAACTATAGTATTAACTCAGTTCAGTCGCTCAGTTGTGTCCGACTCTTTGCGACCCCATGAATCGCAGCACACCAGGCCTCCCTGTCTGTCACCAACTCCTGGAGTTCACTCAGACTCACATCCATCGAGTCCGTGATGCCATCCAGCCATCTCATCCTCGGTCGTCCCCTTCTCCTCCTGCCCCCAATCCCTCCCAGCATCAGAGTCTTTTCCAATGAGTCAACTCTTCGCATGAAGTGGCCAAAGTACTGGAGTTTCAACTTTAGCATCATTCCTTCCAAAAAAATCCCAGGGCTGATCTCCTTCAGAATGGACTGGTTGGATCTCCTTGCAGTCCAAGGGACTCACTCTCAAGAGTCTTCTCCAACACCACAGTTCAAAAGCATCATTTCTTCACTCAGCCTTCTTCACAGTCCAACTCTCACATCCATACATGACCACAGGAAAAACCATAGCCTTGACTAGATGGACCTTAGTCGGCAAAGTAATGTCTCTGCTTTTGAAAATGCTATCTAGGTTGGACATAACTTTTCTTCCAAGGAGTAAGCGTCTTCTAATTTCATGGCTGCAGTCACCATCTGCAGTGATTTTGACTAGAAAGTTTCAAAAGCAGACTTGAACAAGCAGAAGAGCAACTCCATGGTCTAAAGGACAAATTGAAATTTTACAACAGAAGAGAAAAAGGAATGAAAAAGAATGTACAAAGCCTATAGATGTCATGGAACACTATCAAAAGAAATAATGTATGATAGGGGAGAAAGGAGTAGAAACCTTATTTTAACAAACAATGGTTGAGAAATCCTCAAATATGAGGACAGATTTGGCCATCAAAGTTCATGAAGCAAATTGGTAAACTCAAAATCTCAATCCAAAATGTTTTCTCTAAGACACATAGTAATAAAAGTGTCTAAAACTAAAGAGAGAATTTCAAAAGCAAGAGAGGACTTCCTGGCAGTCCGGTGGTTAATCCTTCATGCATCCACTGCAGGGGGTAAAGGCTCAGTCCTGCTGGGGAACTAAGATACTGCATACCACACAATGTGATTAAAAAAAAAAGGGGGGGGGGGCGGAATTCTCTCCCATACAAGGGAATTCCCATAAAGCTATCAGTAGATGCCTCAGCACAGACCTTACAGCCCAAGAAAGAATGAGGTAATATATCCAAAGTACTGAAAGAAATAAACTACTAATCGAGAATACTTAGCCCAGAAAAACTGTCCTTCAGAATTGAAGGCAAAATTACAGCTTCCCCTAATAAACAAAAGTAGAGGGAATTAATCACCACTAAATTTGCTTTGGGCTTCCCTGCTGGTCCATATGATAAAGAATCTGCCTGCAATGCAGGAAACCCAGGTTTGATCCCTGGGTCGGGAAGATCCCCTGGAGAAGGAAAATGGCGACCTCCTCCAGTATTCTTGCCTGGAGAATTCCATGGACAAAGGAGCCTAGCAGGCTATATACTCCATGGGGTCACAAAGAGTCGGATATGACTGAACAACTAACACTACACTACTACTACTAAAACTGCCTTACAACAAATGCTAGAGCAGTCCCTCAGGCTGAAACAAAAGGATGCTTATTGGTAACATGAAAATATACAACACACTGGTAAAGGTAAGGAAATAATCAGATTCAAATACCCTAAAAATACTGTAAGTTGTTGATATGCTAACTACGTAACTCTAGAATAAAGGTTAAAGGACAAAAGCATTAAAAATAACTATGTCTGTAACAATTTGCTAATAGATACACAATCAAAAAATGTAAATGGTGACATCAAAAACACAAAAGGGGGAGTAAAAGAATATTTTATATGAGATATAATTACACATGATATAAGTTTAACTGTTATAAGCATAACATAAACTGTTAAGTCTATTACACGTTTTATGGAAACCTCATGGTAACCACAAAGCAAAAATCTACAAAATACTCACAAAAGACATAGAAAAGGAAGTGAAAGCATACTACTACTACAGAAAAACATCAACTTAAAAAGAAGTCAGCTAGAGAGGATGAAAAGAAATGAAACTACAAAATAGCTAGAAAACAATAAGATAGTATTAGCAAGTATCAATTACTCTAAATAGCAGGGGATTGAATTCTCCAATCAAAAGATATACAGAGGCTGGATAGATTAAGAGGCAAAAGCCAACAATATGCCGCTTATAAGAGATTCATCTCAACTCTACGAATACACATAGATTCAAAGTTAAGGTATGGCAAAAGGTATTCTATGCAAATGGAAAGCCAAAAGAAAAAAGGAGTAGCTATACTAACATCAGACAAAATAAGTTTTAGGTCAAAAATGGTAACAAGAGACAAAGATTTTCATTATATGATGATAAGAGGGTTAATTCATCAAGATGATACAACAATTATAAATATATGCACTCAACATCAGAAATCTTAAATATATGTTAAGCAAATACTATCAGATCTGAAGGGAGAAACAGACAATACTGGGGGACTTCAATACCTCACTTTAAATAATGGATACATCATCTAGACAGAAAAATCAACAAGTAAATGGACTCGATCATAGGTTAGAGCAAATAGATCTAATAAATGTAAAGCATTCCACCCAATACAGCAGAATACACATTATTCTCAAGCACAAATTCAACATTCTCCAGAGTAGGTCACATAATAGAACATAAAACAAAGCTTAAAAATTTAAGACGACTAAAATCGTACTGAGTATCTTTTTGGACAACTGTGTAAAGCTAGAAGTCAATAACAGAGAAAAGCTGAAAATCCAAATATGTGGAGATTAAACAACATGCTCCCAAACAATCAATGGATCAAAGAAGAAATCAGAAGGAAATTCAAGTAATATGAAAAAAAGTGAAAACTAAAGCACAACAGGGGCTTTCCAGGTGGCTCACTAGTAAAGAATCTGCTGGCCAATGCAGGAGTTGCAGGAGACACAAGTTCAATCCCTGGGTCAGGAATATCCCCTGGAGGAGGAAATGGCAACCTACCCCAGTATTCTTGTCTGCAGAACCCCATGCACAGAGGAGCCTGGCGGGCTACAGTCCACATGGTCACAAAGAGTCAGACGTGACTGAGCACACACAAAAGCACAACATATCAAACCTATGAAATGCTACAAAAGCAGTTCTAACAGGGAAGATTACAGAGATAAAAGCCTATATTAAGACACAAGGAAGATCTCAAATAAACCACCTCACTTTACACTTCAAGGAACTAGAAAAAGAATAAACAGTTACATTTCATTTTCTTGGGCTCCAAAATCAGCCACAAATTAAGACACTTGCTCTTTGTAAGAATAGCTATGACAAACCTAGATCAGTTCAGTTCAGTCGCTCAGTCGTGTCTGACTCTTTGCGACCCCATGAATTGCAGCACGCCAGGCCTCCCTGTCCATCAACAACTCCCGGAGTTCACTCAGACTCACATCCATCGAGTCAGTGATGCCATCCAGCCATCTCATGCTCTGAGGTCCCCTTCTCCTGCTGTCCCCAATCCCTCCCAGCATCAGAGTCTTTTCCAATGAGTCAACTCTTCGCATGAGGTGGCCAAAGTACTGGAGTTTCAGCTTTAGCATCATTCCTTCCAAAGAAATCCCAGGGCTGATCTCCTTCAGAATGGACTG
>SJYT01057888.1:120326-183440 GCA_006410635.1 Cephalophus harveyi | reverse complement strand
GGTTAACAGGCACCATCTCGAGAGCAAAAAAGTTTTTTTTAACCAATAAATAAATTACATTCAAGAAAACAAAGTGTTTATATCTGAAGTATGATATATCCTTAAATGTTTTTCTTCATATTTAGCACCCAAACTTCCAAACTGTCTAGAAAGTAGCTTCTAAAATATAACCCATACCTTAAGTCATAAAAATAAAAGGCAAAAAAAAAAATCAATTTAAGACAAAACTTACAGTTTATATTAATTCCCCATTCAATAAAATATCAATTGCCAATTTATTAAATGAACTGTAAATATGCAATGTTAGTGCTCAAATCTGAAATATATATTTTCAAAAGTCACTCTTTCTCAAAATATTTAAAATATTGCATCTCTGGTGGCAAACCTGAAAACTATCATTTTATTTCTCTGGTTTTCATACTTCCACTCTCAACCCTATCCTTTAATTCTTTAACAGTCAACCAGTTTGTTTACTTTTTTTTTTCTTTTTTGGAGTAAATACACTATATCCCAAACACAAACACTGACAATACTCCTTGGTAAACAAGGAAATCCCAAAACAGTCCAAGCCTATAGCTTCACTCCCAAAGTGTGGCACAGGCTAAATGATAAGGAAAAAAACAATCAATGGCCCTTATTGATGCAATCATAATGCTCCTGAGAGTCCACAACTGTTTTGAGAATTTGCTGATGTAATCCTGAAGAAAGTTTCAACACATTTTGCAGACAAATATCAGAGAATAAGTCTTTGATTAATAATTTTTCTATTTATTTCTGCCAAGGCGACTGAAAACACGAAAGCCTTTTCATCAGAGAGGTTAGCATAGATGTCAATTTCCTTTTCCTGTTTCTCTGTTAAAAGAAAAAGGGAAAGCTTTTAACATAAAGGCAGTAGATTCAGTAATTTTTTGAAGTTTTCACTATTTCTTTAAATGACAATAAATACTATACATAATACTATGATGCATACTAAGTGGTATAAAGTATGTTACTAAACTGAAATATTAAAATTATACAAATGAGTTACTAAAATGCATAACTTAATTCTAAGACTAGAGACTGGATATATATTTCTATACATACATCTAATATTTCTGTAAGAATCTCAAATATTTTTCTTCTCAGTAGCATGAGCTCCCTGTCTCAATCAAAATGAATTTCCTCACCATAAATAAGGTCCCTTCTGAACATCAATGGTGCCTTTATGAATATAATAAATTCTTCACCGTAGCCCTGCTACAGAAAATAAGAATAACTAACACTTATTTCTACTTTGCCCCATCTGATTACAAATGTAATCCAAGTTCATGGTAGAAATTTTTTTTAAAGAAAGAAAACTAAAATAGAAAAGAAAAACCACCTATTTATCTCAAGCCAGCTAAAATCATGATTAACATCTTTGTGGATTACAAATTAATTTTTCAGGTTCTACTATCACAATAAACTGTGGAAAATTCTGAAAGAGATGGGAATACCAGACCACCTGACCTGCCTCTTGAGAAACCTGTATGCAAGTGAGGAAGCAACAGTTAGAACTGGACATGGAACAACAGACTGGCTCCAAATAGGAAGAAGAGTACGTCAAGGCTGTATATTGTCACCCTGCTTATTTAAACATATGCAGAGTACATCATGAGAAACATTGGGCTGGAAGAAGCACAAGCTGGAATCAAGATTGCTGGGAGAAATATCAATAACCTCAGATATGCAGATGACACCACCCTTATGACAAAAAGTGAAGAGGAACTAAAAAGCCTCTTGATGAAAGTGAAAGAGGAGAGTGAAAAAGTTGGCTTAACGCTTAGCATTCAGAAAACAAAGATCATGGCATCTGATCCCATTACTTCATGGGAAATAGATGGGGAAACAGTGCAAACAGTGGCTGACTTTATTTTGGGGGGCTCCAAAATCACTGCAGATGGTGATTGCAGCCATGAAATTAAAAGACACTTACTCCTTGGAAGGAAAGTTATGACCAACCTAGATAGCATATTCAAAAGCAGAGACACCACTTTGCCAACAAAGGTCCATCTAGTCAAGGCTATGGGTTTTTCCAGTGGTCATGTATGGATGTGAGAGTTGGATTGTGAAGAAAGCTGAGCACCGAAGAATTGATGCTTTTGAACTGTGGTGTTGGAGAAGACTCTTGAGAGTCCCTTGGACTGCAAGGAGATCCAACCAGTCCATTGTAAAGGAGATCAGTCCTGGGTGCTCATTGGAAGGACTGATGCTGAAGCTAAAACTCCAGTACTTTGGCCACCTCATGCAAAGAGTTGACTCATTGGAAAAGACCCTGATGCTGGGAGGGATTGGGGGTGGGAGGAGAAGGGGACGACAGAGGATGAGATGGCTGGATGGCAACACTGACTCGATGGACATGAGTTTGAGTAAACTTTGGGAGTTGGTGATGGACAGGGAAGCCTGGCATGCTGCGATTCATGGGGTCGCAAAGAGTTGGACACGACTGAGCGACTGAACTGACAGACTATGATTCTACTTTTGTCTGGATTTTTTATTATGCTTTTTTAATCAGTTAAAAATGTATATAGTTTGCTTTTGTTGTTCAGTTGCTCAGTCGTGTCTGACTCTTTGTGACCCCATGGACTGAAGCATCCCAGGCTTTCCTGTCCTTCACCATCTCCCAGAGCTTGGTCAAACTTATGCCCATTGATTTGTTGAGGCCATCCAACCATCTCATTCTCTGTTGTCCCTTTCTCCTTCTGCCTTCAATCTTTCCGAGATTCAGTCTTTTCTAATTAGTCAGCTCTCCACGTCAGGACAGCTTCAGCCATCAGTCCTTCCAATGAATATTCAAGGTTAATTTCCTTTAGGATTGACTGGTTTGATCTCCTTGCTGGCCAAGGGATTTGCAAGAGTCTTTTCTAACACCACAGTTCGAAAACACCAATTCTTTGGCATTCAGTCTTCTTTATGGTCCAACTCTCGTATCAGAAAATGACTATTGGAAAAACCATAGCTTTGACTATATGGACCTTTGTTGGCAAAGTAATGTCTCTGCTTTTTAATACGCTGCCTAGGTTTGTGATAGCTTTTCTTCTAAGGAGCAAGCATCTTTTAATTTCATGGCTGCAGTCACCATCTGCAGTGATTTTGGAGTCCAAGAAAATAAACTCTGTCACTGTTTCCATTGTTTCCCCATCTATTTGCCAAGAGCTTAGTTTTTGAAGGTTGAGTTTTAAGCCAGATTTTCACTCTCCTCTTTCACCTTCATCAAGAGGCTCTTTAGTTCCTCTTCACTTTCTGCCCTAAGGGTGCTATCATTTGTATATCTTCAGTTCAGTTCAGTTCAGTCACTCAGTTGTGTCCGACTCTTTGCAGCACGCCAGGCCTCCCTGTCCATCACCAACTCCCAGAGTTCACTCAGACTCATGACCATCGAGTCAGTATGCCATCCAGCCAGTTCATCCTCGGTCGTCCCCTTCTCCTCCTGCCCCCAATCCCTCCCAGCATCAGAGTCTTTTCCAATGAGTCAACTCTTCGCATGAGGTGGCCAAAGTACTGGAGTTTCAGCTTTAGCATCATTCCTTCCAAAGAAATCCCAGGGCTGATCTCCTTCAGAATGGACTAGTTGGATCTCCTTGCAGTCCAAGGAACTCTCAAGAGTCTTCTCCAACACCACAGTTCAAAAGCATCAATTCTTCGGTGCTCAGCTTAGGTTATTGATATTTCTCCCAGCAGTCTTGATTCCAGCTTGTGAATCATCCAGCCTGGCATTTCACATGATGTACTCTGCATATGTTAAATAAGCAGGATGACAATATACAGCCTTGATGCACTCCTTTCCTAATTTTGAACCAGTCCGTTGTTCCATGTCCAGTTCTAACTGTTGCTTCTTGACCTGCATACAGGTTTCCCAGGAGGCCGGTAAGGTGGTCTGGTATTTCCATCTCTTTAAGAATTTTCCACAGTCTACTGTGATCTACACAGTCAAAGACTTTAGCGTAGTCAATGAAGCAGAAGTAGATGTTTTTCTGGAATTCCCTTGCTTTTTCTACAATCCAGCATATGTTGGCAATTGGATCTCTGGTCCCTTTGCCTTTTCTAAACCCACCTTAACATCTGGAAGTTCTCGGTTCACATACAACTGAAGCATAGCTTGGAGGATTTTGAGCATTATCTTGCTAGCATGTAAAATGAGTGCAATTGTGCAGTAGTTTAAATATTCTTTGGCATTGCCTTTTTTTGGGATTGGAAAGAAAACTGACCTTTTCCAGTCCTGTGGCCACTGCTGAGTTTTCCAAATTTGCTGGCATATTGAGTGCAGCACTTTNTAGCTTGGAGGATTTTGAGCATTATCTTGCTAGCATGTAAAATGAGTGCAATTGTGCAGTAGTTTAAATATTCTTTGGCATTGCCTTTTTTTGGGATTGGAAAGAAAACTGACCTTTTCCAGTCCTGTGGCCACTGCTGAGTTTTCCAAATTTGCTGGCATATTGAGTGCAGCACTTTAACAGCATTTATCTGATGCAACATCTTGGACTTCTGGTTTCAGGCATTATAAACTGACTTTCCATCATGAAAAATTAGGATTTATTGTTTTCTGTCTCTTGCCATTATACTCTTATCACATCTTCCCATTACAGTTATCATTTTGATGAGATCAATATTGTGCTTACATTATTCATTACATAAATTATTTCACTTTTCCTGTACATTGTTTTCCCTGAAAAGATTCTTTCTTCATTTGCTTAGTTTTCATTACTAACTGAACCCAAACTCTCTCCTCGTTGGATAAATCTTTCAGAATGTTTACATGTAACAATTTTATCTTCTTAAAGAAATTCTTCAAGAAAGTCTTCTGCTATACTCCAATCTAACATGGTTGGTTTCTAGGCCTACTGCACAATTATCATGTTGAGATCGCTCGTCAACATCATGCTGGAGATTCTTATCTCTCTCTCTCGAGTTGGACCCTGTGTTCTAAGTTCAGGATACGTTCTTGGTTTACGTCTTCATTTTGATGTCCTGTATCTTGCAGTAGCTTCCTGAGAAAGGGAGTATGGGTAGCAAATTTTTTGAGATCCTAAATATTAGAAAGTGTCTTGAGTCTTTCTTCATACTAGTTACTAGTGTGATTAAGTAAAGACATGAAGATTTCCTCTTAGTATTTAAAGGGAAAATACTATATTGCAAATACTGGTGCCACTGCTAAGAAAATTCTATACCACTTTTTATAGTTATTTTTAAAGTTGTTGCTAATTTACCTAAAATGAAATATACGATCTTAAGTGTACAACTGGATGACCCACACCACAATCAAGATATGAAAATTTCTCATTCTCCTCTCCAGTCAATCCCTCCCCACCCTACCAGAAATATTATTCCACCACCATAGATTCATTTTGCCTGTTTTTGAACATCATATAAGTGGCATTGTATAATATGTACTGTTTTGTGTCTAGCTTCTTTCGTTCAACACGCTTTTGAAATTCGTTGATGTTGCTCATACACAAGCAGTTTGTTCCTCGCTGGATAGTATTACACTGTACCATTTTGATTATTTACTTTGAATGCTTGAAGGATTTTCCTTTTAACCAAAGAGAGATAATTTATGATGATATAATTTTGCATAATATCTTGTTTTAACCATCCACTTAATTTGGTGGGATATTTCAATACAGAAATTCAGTGTCCTTCAGGTTTGGGAAAATTAGTCAAATTATTTCACTGATGGCTTCCTTCTCTTTCATCTTCTGTGTTCTTTTTCTGCAACATCAATTATTTACATATGTTGACCTCAAACTGGTCCTCTAAATTTCTTATGTTTCCTATTCTATTTTTAATCTCTTTTCCTACTGCTATACATTCTGGTACATTTCTTCAATTTTGTCTATCAGATTTCTGTTAAAGTTTGCCATTTTTGCAAATCATATAGACATATATATACACATACACACATATATGATTCTCATTTTAAAGTTACATATTATATATATATATAAGATTCTCATTTTAAAGTTCATTTTCCAGGTACTTTTTTGACATCTTCAATTTCCTTTTTGTTTCATTACTACCACAACTTCTCTTACAAAGAATATTAATGGCAGTTTTCTTTTTTTTTTTTCACCCTGGAAAAACTCATCCAAGTTACTTTTTTTTTCCTTTATGAAAACCTGACTGGAGAACCCAATATTTACATCTCTAATTTTCACCTAACTTTCCTCATTTTAATTTGATAGCCCTGCCCTCAATGATGGCATGTCATGTATGGATGTGAGAGTTGGACTGTGAAGAAGGCTGAGCGCCCAAGAATTGATGCTTTTGAACTGTGGTGTTGGAGAAGACTCTTGAGAGTCCCTTGGACTGCAAGGAGATCCAACCAGTCCATTCTGAAGGAGATCAACCCTGGGATTTCTTTGGAAGGAATGATGCTAAAGCTGAAACTCCAGTACTTTGGCCACCTCATGTGAAGAGCTGACTCATTGGAAAAGACTCTGATGCTGGGAGGGATTGGGGGCAGGAGGAGAAGGGGACGACTGAGGATGAGATGGCTGGATGGCATCACGGACTCGATGGACGTGAGTCTGAGTGAACTCCGAGAGATGCTAATGAACAGGGAGGCCTGGCGTGCGGCAATTCATGGGGTCGCAAAGAGTCAGCCATGACCGAACGACTGAACTGAACTGAACTGCCCTCAATGATGCTTGGTATTCCGAGACCAGAAACTCCTTTGCCTTATCTTTTATCAAAGGATAAACAGCCCTAGCAAGGTATTAAAAAAAAACTTTCAAATAAAATATTTTAGCCTCACCTTCACCTCTACACTTCCAGACATAACTCGTGCCAAAAATTGCTGACCTTAAGGAAGATGTAAAATAAAAAAAAGTTTCTTTCTTAGCTTTTCTCAAAGGAACTTACAATTTAGGTTTCTTGGGTCTACTAAAGTTATTACTTTCCAGAATTTTGCTGTTTCTCCTATTCCCTCTCCTTGTGAAACTTTGGCCTTGAAAAACAAAAAGTCCCTTTCCTACTTTACTAGGGTTTGGGGAGAGCACAAAACTAGATGTGTTTATTCAATCTACCATCTTTAACCTGAAGTCTACCTTAATTCTCTATGTTCATTAATAAGATATTCAAAATTGGTTAATAAATTTTAATCAGTGAAAATGTCACTCTTACATTACTAATATCCAGAATAATCATACCACCACATATAAAATGAAGACTTATTTAAAACCAACCAAAAATTAAGTTTAATGATTGGCTTTTATGATAATGTTGTTACCTAGATGTCTAAAAAGATTTCCTTTCATTCTTCTATTTTTTTCAAAATATAAAAAATAAAGTCAATTAAAAATGTGCTTTTAGACACACTGTAAGGTTTTCCTTATTAAAATAAAGGTAAAGCTTGCTTCAAATTCTTTAAGCGTCCTATGAGCAGGGATACTGAATTTAAGTGGCTACCAAACAATAAGAGGAGAAGGCAATGGCAACCCACTCCAGTACTCTTTCTGGCCTGGAAAATCCCATGGACGGAGGAGCCTGGTAGGCTGCAGTCCATGGGATCGCTAGGAGTTAAGACACGACTGAGCGACTTCACTTTCACTTTCATGCACTGGAGAAGGAAATGACAACCCACTCCAGTGTTCTTGCCTGAAGAATCCCAGGGACAGAGAAGCCTGGTGGGCTGCGGTCTATGGGGTCGCACAGAGTTGGACACGACTGAAGTGACTTAGCAGGAGCAGCAGCAAACTANGCTAGGAGTTAAGACACGACTGAGCGACTTCACTTTCACTTTCATGCACTGGAGAAGGAAATGACAACCCACTCCAGTGTTCTTGCCTGAAGAATCCCAGGGACAGAGAAGCCTGGTGGGCTGCGGTCTATGGGGTCGCACAGAGTTGGACACGACTGAAGTGACTTAGCAGGAGCAGCAGCAAACTATAGGAAGTATATCAAAGAAGTCTATTCTAAAATATATAGACATTTTAAACGTTCATATTTCCCACCAGTATTATATTTAGAGAACATGGTGTGCCTTCAGGGACTGTAAGCTACAGCCCAAGAGCAAAATCTAGTCTGCAACCTGTTTTTATAAAGTCTTACTGGAACACAGCCATGCCCATTTATTTACATATTTTCTATGGCTGCTTTCCAGACACAATGACAGAGCAGAGTGGCTTTGACAGAGACTTTATAGCCCAGAAAGCCTAAAATATTATCTGGCTCTTTACATAAAAAGCTTGCTGACTGCCCCTGTTTCTGACCTACATTAAAAGATTCCATTTTATTATACAAAAATTGCTTTGAGGTCTTCTTTGTTTGTAGTAAAAGCATATCTTACTCTAGAAACAGCTTTCTTAAAACTTTTCTACAACAAACTAAAAATATCTGAAAAAAATATATAGCCAAATAAATGCTTCTATTTTCAAGTTAACACAAAATAAAAGATTAAGACCTGCACAGTGAGTACCAGAACTACAGAGTCTTCATTTCCCCAAAGAAAAGACTGTCGTTATCTATTTTCTCATCTCCTCTGACCCACCACCAGAAGCATTCCTTTTCCATTCTTTGAATTATGTTCCCTTTACTTCAACTGTAAAGAATGTTCTGTTTTCTGGGCCAAACAATATTTTCCTTTTCTCTTTTTTTCTCTGTTAGACTTTCCTTTACCTAGTTTCCCTATTGAAATAGTCTTTGGCATATATTTTCTGGTCACCCCATTATTAAAGAAGCACATTCAGACTGAGAAGAAAACTCAAACACTCCATAACAGAAGAAAAGAGAATAAGTAGTAAAATTAGCCAAGGAATTAAGGAGTATCTAAGCACAGTCTTCACAGAATATAGTCAAAGACATTATTAACCTTAATCCTTTAGCCATATGATATTAAGAAATCTTTAACTTTGATAAAAGCTATAAAGATGAAGTTATTTACACTAACAGTAGTAATTTTATTCAAATAGAAACACACAAAATAGGGAGAAATGGTGAACAGGTAAGAAATTCTCAATGTCTAAAATATATTTATGGGTGAATACTTGAATACTTAAGACTGAATGCCTGAAAAAGTAAAGCGTAGCTCACAAATAACATAAGAAATTATAAACGCATTTAACTGAAGATGAAATTATTCTAACAAAGGTTTTTTTTTAAAAGACTTATTCAGGATGTCATACATAAATTATTGTCTCTGAACTTTACTATCATCAGTTTATAGGAAAGTGAATTTACCTAACTTATGCCTTTAGTTTTCCAATAAGAATTAAATTTATGGATTAAAAAAAAAACAAAACAAGTATCTACCTGAGAGAAAATGCTATATAAGTTGGAATTTTAAATCCAGGAGTTAAATGCCTACCAAATACTTTCTTCACTACTATCTAATTAAGATCTTAGAAAACTTTAATACTTGGGGGAAAAAAAAAAAAACTGCTTGGATTTACTCATACCTCTTTCTTCCTCATGTTTTTTGGCAGATGCACTTTTAGGTCTTCCTCTTCCTCGTCTGATATGATCTGAATGGCTGTTACTTCGAGATCTCTTTCTGTTTTCTAAATCTTTATTTACTGTAGAATTTATCTTCTCTCGCCTAACTCTCTCTGTTCGCCTCCTCTTGGCCTCATGCTTGTTTTCTGTATGGACGAATAAAAGTGATATATTTTAGGGCTTAAGCAAGAACTGTTTGCCCATGTTCACACTGCTTTCTTCTTTTTCTTTCTAAATAGCGCTAGAGTTTGCTGCCTGGCATATTTTATAAAATTACATCCATAACATCTATGCCCTTCAGAAAAAAAAAAGAAACAACAGAAATCAGATCCATATTAACATGTAAGGTAGGAGGAATATTAGAAAACAAGTATCTCTATTTGATATTCAGCCCCTGTAAATTTACACAATTCCAAGGCAAACTTTCTGCCTTTTTCCTTTTCTCTGTTTCTAAGCTAAAAATGGTGAAGTATTAAAAAGGAAAATAAATAAATATTCCATTCCTTTTTTCCCCCTACCCAAATCACAGATTGAAATATATAAATTCCACAGAAGTAAAACTGACCTTAGCTATATTATATTAATGTTACGGAAAAAAACAAACAGAAAGTATCTAGGGAAAACATAAAAACACTAGGGAAGTAAGCAGTTTTCACTTTAGTTACAGATAAGGTCATTTTTGACATTCTAAGAGCATATTTATCCCAGTTAGAATCCAATAGGGGAACTTTACTCAACATGGTGATTTAATTAATGCAAGGAGCCACTCCTTCTCACTCCAAACAGATTAAAAGGTTGGGTAAGACAAACAATAAATTTAATACATACCCGACTTTAAAAGAAAGAAAATTCCTCAAATGCCTAAAATAATAGTGGTAAAGGGCCAAAACAAATAAGAAAATTCATATCCCAAACACTAAAGGGAAAAAATTAAAAGGCTATATAAATTAAGTATACTCAATAGGCTACTATAAAGTAAAATAAATTTAAGTAAAATATTAATAGTTATTTCCAAATACCATATCCTTAGAAAATTAGTTAATTTCAGGTCTCAAATGAGACATACACCAGATAATGCAAGAACATTTAATTATTCCAAATTGTAAGAAAGTTATTAGTTTAACAAATAATTTGCAAGGAATAAAAAAGAAAATAATAGAGTCAAAAGAGATATCACCTATATACAACGTGAGGACCTTATTTGGAATCTGTTTTTAAAAATCATTTATGAGAAACCTGAAAATTTCAATACCAGTTTGATATTTGGTATTACAGAATTAGTGTTATTTTTTTATTGCATGTAAGTTTTAAAAAATTATTTATTTATTTGGCTGTGCCAGGTCTTAGTTGCACCATGTGGGATCTAGATCTCTGACCAGGGACTGAACCCAGGCCCTCTCCATTGGGAACATGGAGTCCTAGCCACTGGACCATCAGGGAAGGCCCTGTGCTTCAGCTTTTAAAGGTCAACCTTTCAGAAACATATAATGAAATATTTATAATTGAAATTATATGAGATTTGCTTTAAAATGATATACAAGACAAGAAATGGATGTGGATGTGACAGTGCGTGCTTAGAATTTCTCAAAAAAATAAAAAATTGATTGATACGGTTTCATTTATTATGGCATCTAGTATTACTACTAAAGGCAGAAAGCTTATTATTTTAGTGATTCTTTTTTAAAAAAACAATTTTAAATGAGGCTTGAAACTTTCAATCCAATTCTGAAAATATAAAGAAATACGATGTTATTTTAAAAAAACAAAAAATTTACATGTGATTCCATTATTATTATCTATAGATTTTGTTCAAATTTCACAAAAATTTTATGTCCACTATTTAATTCAAAATTTCACATTGTATTTATTGGATTGACCAGTTCCAGCTACATGCAATGAATTCTGATAACTTCTCTTTTCATCTTTATTCTTTACAAATATTTTCTAATTTCTCTTGTCACAGCTTCTTAGATACACCCATCATTTAAAAGTAGGCATTTAATTTCCACAAAAATGGGGTTTTTAAAGTATTTTTTATATTAATTCCTCATTTAAATGCTTTATTCTCCACAATCACCCGGTGTTTTTTCAGTCTTTTAACTTTCTTGAGGCTTTCAATGGGTAAGACAAAGATCTCTCTTGGTTAATGTCACACTGTACTCTTGCCTGGAAAATCCCATGGACTGCAGCCTACCAGGCTCCTCCGTCCATGGGATTTTCCAGGCAAGAGTACAGTGTGACATTAACCAAGAGAGATCTTTGTCTTACCCATTGAAAGCCGTCCATGGGGTCGCGAAGAGTCGGGCACGACTGAGCGACTTCACTTTCACTTTTCACTTTCATGCATTGGAGAAGGAAATGGCAACCCACTCCAGTATTCTTGCCTGGAGAATCCCACAGACAGAGGATCCTGGTGGGCTGCTGTCTCGCACAGAGTTGGACACGACTGAAGCAACTTAGCAGCAGCAGCAGCAGCACTTGAAAATATGTGGGCTATTTTCAAGTATCTTTCAATATTCATTTCTAACACAATTCCACAGTTATAAGAGAATAATAGACTCTGTTTGATTTCAACACTTTTAGATGATGAAATTCTTGCACCTGGTTTTATGTCCCTGGATATGTTCCAGGGTCTCCTGGTGCATAGTCTATAGGAACTTCAATAGAATTTGTACCCTGCTGTTGTGTGAAAATTGTATAAATCTTAATTATGTTGAATTTGCTCATAAGGCTAGTCTACTATATCCTTCTACTTTTCTATTCAATTAATTTTTGAGACTTTGATGCAGAAACTCCACCTAAAAAATCTTAATTTATCTATTTAAAAAATAATTGTAATACATAATGGAACTATATGTAATTTTGATCTGTATTTTCCAAGTCTCCAATAAATGTGTTATCATACTTTCATAATTATAAGAAAAAAATTAAAAGTTGAAAGAAATAGTAACTGGTAAAGCTTTTTACAGTATGCCTTTTAGACTTTAACACTGAATTTAAGTTTGTTCCTTCAGCTACCTCATAGCTGTAAACTTATTCATAGCCAATCTCAAAAAAGAAGTGTCTATACTTTCTGCCTCTAGTTTCTCACCTCCCCTTCATCCATCACTTCATTCCAGTATAGTTCCCAACCCAATGAAAAGGATCATCAAGAACAAAAACCTGTCAGCAAATCTATCTGACACCTCTCTTTAATCATCTTAATTACCATTTCTCAAAAATTCAAGAGGACTACTCTTTTCCTTGAAATTAATTTCCTTGATTTTTCAGGTTTCCAGGCTTCCCATCATATCAGCCACTCCTTTTTTATCTCCTTTGGAGTCTTCTCCTCCCTGCAGATTCTTTTCCATCTCTAATATCAAAGTCCTAGGACCCTGTCCTGAACTCAGATACTCCATGGACCCAAACATTAAGTGCTGGTGTTATAATGGTTCTAAAATTCATACTTTCAGCTGTGACTTCTTCCCAAAGCTCTAGATTGCCTACCTGACAGCTTCACTTGTATGACCCACAAGCATTTCAAAAGTGCCCAAAAAAATAACTCTTTTTGTCCCTCCTCCAACCTTCATTATAATAGTAAATAGCACCAACAGTTACAAAAGCCAAATAACCTAGTCATTTGTGACTCAGATTGTTACTTCTATCATCACAAAAGTCCACAGGTACTCTGTGCAAAATATATTCACAATTTCCTCATTTCTCACACTTCTGTGGGCAACATCCAAACCAAACATATTCCCTAAACAGCTGTCAAAATTACCTTTAAGAAAAAAACAGACTGTATAAGTTCCTTTTCTAAAATCTTTCATTAGGCTTTTCACTTTATTTAAAATAAAGTCAAATTTCCTGACAAAAGACTATAAGTCCCACTATAAGACCTGACATTCACCTCTCACCCATCTCATTTCATACCACTAGCCATTTCGTTCACTACTCTCCAGACATGTCTTCTTCTTGAGGCTCTGCATTTGCCAATCCTTCTGCCTAGAGTTCTCTTCTCAACACTCTTCATGAGATAGGCTGTATTTCCTTCAGATGTCAATTTACAGATCACTGCAAGTCTCCAAGCCCAAGTTACTTTCTTCTTCTATTATTACTATAGTCTGTTTTTTATTTACATATATGCTCAATACGTCTCCCCCATCAAAGTATAACCTCTATGGAAGTTGGGACACTTGTTTGTCTGTCTCATTCACAGAAACTAGAACATTACCTACACATGTTAAGTGGTGCTAAATAAACAAAATTAGACTGAGTACATGCATTTATCTCACTGTGTTCTCAAAAATTCTACTGAAATGCAAATAAACATGGGTAAAAGGAAAAAGGAAAATAAATCAGCAGGGTTTCAAACAGGAAATAGTGCTATTAGCAATCTGGAATTCCAGCAAGCTGGCAAACTGACAGATTCTGATTAAGTAACCAGAAAAGAAGAAACTAAAATTCAAAATAAGACTATGAGATGGCTCCCATAGAAGGGGCAGCTGTTCTTCCCAAAGACACTCCCAGGATAGGACAAAAAGTATAGTAAGGAAGAGTAGGCCACAGAGTGCTCATCAGAATAACTCTCGACTACTGTAGAACAGCTGGACCTATGTATACAAAGGAACTGACATAAATAAAGCTTTTCAGAACCAAGCAATGTTCAAGGGAACTTTGAACTTCCATATCATAGAAATATGAAAGGGGTTCCCAGGGGGCGCTAGTGGTAAAGAATACAACTGCAATGCAGGAGACGCTGGAGCCTTCGGTTCAATCCCTGGGTCGGGAAGATCTCCTGGAAGAGGCAATGGCAATCCACTCCAGTATTCTTGACTGGAGAACCTCATGGACAGATGAGCCTAGGGGGCCACAGTCCATAGTGTCACAAAGAGCTGGACACGACTGAGCAGGCACACACATTAGAAATAAGAAACAAAAAACAGTAGTTCCTCATAAAAAAGAAACACTATAAAGGATTTCACATTCGGCCTCAGAATGATGTCTTTCTTATTTTGGCAATCATGGATTTCAACAGCATCTCCCAGCTTACCTAATTTACATCTAAAAGTTTGCTTCTTCCAATTATACAGAACCTCGAACATTACCTTCTTCCAAATACACACTAAAAATAAACTTTTTCCAATCATACACTAAAAAGACGATGTCAAAATGGATCTTAAAAACAGTGTAAGAAGATTTTCCTAGTGGTCCAGTGGTTAGGAATCCACCTGCCAATGCAGGGGACACAGGTTCAATCCCTGGTCCAGGAAGAGCCACATGCCATGTGCGGCAACAAAGATCCAGTGCAGTCAAAAATGAATGAATGAATAAATAAATAAATATATTTTTTAAAGTGTAGGATATGCATGCAAGTTACCTATACTGATAAATCAAGCCCTTCATTTACACGCATCAACAGATAATTAAAGATTACCAGCTATTTGAGGAAAACAAAAAGAGCAAGAGAGAAGGAACAAGGAAAAATGAGGAACAGGGAGTTTCCTGGTGGCCTAGTGGTTAGGATTCTGGGTTTTCACTGCTGAGGCCCAGGTTAAATCCCTGTTCAAGGCTAAAAAAAGACAACAACAACAACAAACCCATAAGGAATAAAGGTATTTCAGGAAATAAAAACATCTTAAAATGTTTCACATGATAACTTCAGAGAGTATTATACCATTAACATTCTTCTGCAGAAACAGAAAACACCATTCCAATCATATGGAATCTCAAAACCCCATATAGAAAGACAATCTTCGAACAGAACAAAGAACCACACTTCTTGATTTCAAAACTTTTCCTAACAAAACTGCAGTAATCAAAAAATATGATACTGTGTTACCAGAGACAAACAGACCACAGAATAAAATATCCAGAAATAAATAAACGGTCAAATGGTCTTTAGGAACAGTAGCTATGAAAAAACAGAACTTGCAACAAATGGTATTTGGGAAAACTGGATACCCAAAGGCAAAAAAATGAAAGTGGACCCTTATACTACCTACAAGAATTAACTCAAAATGGATTGAAGACCTAATATTACAGCTAAAACCATAAAAGGCTTAGGGGAGTGGGGAGAAACAGGAGAAAAGCTTCATGACAGTGGATTTGCCAGTGATTTCTTGGATAGAACGCCAAAAATATAGGCAACAAAATAAAAACTAGACAACTTGGATTTCATTTAAAATTTAAAAACTTATGTATGTCAAAAGGACACTACCAACAAAACAGAAAGGCAACTCATGAAATCAAAGAAAAAAATATTTGCAAAAATGTATCAGGTTAACATCCAGAATAAAAACAACTTCTACAATTCAACAGCGAAAAAAAGGCTGAAGAACTTCAACAAACATTTCTCCAAAAACAGACAAATGGCCAATAAACACATGAAAAAATGCTCAACATCACCAATCATAAGGGAAATGCAAATTAAAATCACAACATGACATCACTTCAATCCCATTGGATGGTTAATAGGAAAAACACATAAAATAACAAGTGTTGCTGAGGATGTGGAGAAATTGGAAACTTTTTGCATTGCAGGTGGTAAAGAAAAACAGTGGAAATACCATGACACTTCCTCAGAAAATTAAACAGAATTACTATATGATCCAGCGTTTCCCCCATACAGGCATATGTCCGTTGAAAAGAAATGAAGGAAGGGCACTGAGCAGTATGTACACACATGCTCACGCAGCATGTTTCATAATACCCAGAAGGTGAAAGCAACTCAAGTGCCCGTCAGTGCATTAGGAGATAAACAAAATGGAGTATGCAATACAATCAAATAGTATTCAAGAAGGAAATTCTGACACATGTTACAACATGGATAAACTCTGAAGACATTATGCTACATGACACAAAAGGACAAATATTGGATGATTCCACGTAAGACGGTAACTACAGTAGTCAAATTCAAATTCACAGGCACAGGAAGAACACAGGCGGTCTGGGCTGTGATATGGGGATGGGAGGAAAATGAGGAGTTACTGTTTCATGTGTATGGAGTTTCAGTTTGGGAAGATGAAAAGAGTTCTGGAAAAGGATAATGGTGAAGATTAAGCACATGATAATGAATGTATTTAATGCCACTAACCTATACAATTTAAAATGAATAAAATACTAAATTTTACAATAAAAGATATGAAAAAATAAGATTCAATGAAAAAGAAGAAATTAAAAAACAAAATGAACTGCTAATAAGAAAGTGCAAAAGACAAGTTAAATAGGGACTTCCCTGATGGTTCAGTGGTTAAGAATCCATCTTCCAATGCAGGGGATGCAGGTTCGACCCCTTGTCAAGGAACTATAATTCCACATGCCACAGGACAACTAAGCCTGCGCATCACAAATAGAGAGCAGCTCATGTGCCACAGCTAAGACCCATTGCAGCCAAAAAGATACTTTTTTTTTTTTTTAATTTTAAAAAGACAAATAATGGACATGTCTGAACACAGAATTCAGGCATGTCCATTATGAGAAAAGGAAAACACTGAAATTTCCTGGAACAAAACGAAGACAGAATATATGACAATAAGGGAAGAGAAATATAGGAAAGATCTAAGAAATCTAATACTCATCTATAATAAAATGTGTAATTATCTACCCAATATTCATTCTCCCCCTCTTCCTTAAGAATAGAATCCTGCTCTGGTCAAGAGGGAAATGTGCCCAGTTAAAATATACACATTCAAAGATTCTCCTGCAGGTGAAAAGGCCATGAAATTTAGTTCTGACCAATGACATATAAGTAGAACTGGATAAGGTTTCCAGAAAGCTTTTTTTTTTTAAGGAGTATGATCCCTAGGTTGGGAAGATCCCTTGGAGGAGGGCATGACAACCCACTCCAGCATTCTTGCCTGGAGAATCCCCATGAACAGAGAAGCCTGGTGGGCTACAGTCCATGAGGTCACAAAGAGTCGGATGCGACTGAGCAACTAAGCACAGCACATGGCTGCTTTGTCCTTCAGTCTGTGTCTGTCTCTCTTCTTTCTGCTTAGAATACTTAAGAGATGCCTGGATGTACAACAATTACTTTGTAACAATGAGCATGAACTGACTGGTTCCAAATTGGGAAATGAGTACTCAAGGATGTATACTGTCACCCTGCTTTTTAACTTATATGCGGAGTACATCACATGAAATGCTGGATGAATCATAAATTGGAATCAAGATTGCCAGGAGAAATATCAACAACCTCAGATATGTAGATGATATCACTCTAGTGGCAGAAAATGAAGAGGCAGTAAAGAACTTCTTGATGAGGGTGAAAGAGGAGAGTGAAGTTGGCTTGAAACACAACATCCAAAAAACTAAGATCATGGTATCCAGTCCCATCACTTCATGGCAAATACAAGGGGAAAAAGTGGAAGCAGTGATATTTTATTTTCTTGGGCTCCAAATCACTATGGACAGTGACTGCAGCCATGAAATTAAAAGACACTTGCTCCTTGAAAGGAAAGCTATGACAAATCTGCTGCTGCTAAGTCACTTCAGCTGGGTCCATATACTCATCTATAATAAAATGTGTAATTATCTACCCAATATTCATTCTCCCCCTCTTCCTTAAGAATAGAATCCTGCTCTGGTCAAGAGGGAAATGTGCCCAGTTAAAATATACACATTCAAAGATTCTCCTGCAGGTGAAAAGGCCATGAAATTTAGTTCTGACCAATGACATATAAGTAGAACTGGATAAGGTTTCCAGAAAGCTTTTTTTTTTTAAGGAGTATGATCCCTAGGTTGGGAAGATCCCTTGGAGGAGGGCATGACAACCCACTCCAGCATTCTTGCCTGGAGAATCCCCATGAACAGAGAAGCCTGGTGGGCTACAGTCCATGAGGTCACAAAGAGTCGGATGCGACTGAGCAACTAAGCACAGCACATGGCTGCTTTGTCCTTCAGTCTGTGTCTGTCTCTCTTCTTTCTGCTTAGAATACTTAAGAGATGCCTGGATGTACAACAATTACTTTGTAACAATGAGCATGAACTGACTGGTTCCAAATTGGGAAATGAGTACTCAAGGATGTATACTGTCACCCTGCTTTTTAACTTATATGCGGAGTACATCACATGAAATGCTGGATGAATCATAAATTGGAATCAAGATTGCCAGGAGAAATATCAACAACCTCAGATATGTAGATGATATCACTCTAGTGGCAGAAAATGAAGAGGCAGTAAAGAACTTCTTGATGAGGGTGAAAGAGGAGAGTGAAGTTGGCTTGAAACACAACATCCAAAAAACTAAGATCATGGTATCCAGTCCCATCACTTCATGGCAAATACAAGGGGAAAAAGTGGAAGCAGTGATATTTTATTTTCTTGGGCTCCAAATCACTATGGACAGTGACTGCAGCCATGAAATTAAAAGACACTTGCTCCTTGAAAGGAAAGCTATGACAAATCTGCTGCTGCTAAGTCACTTCAGCTGGGTCCAACTCTGTGCGACCCCACAGATGGCAGCCCACCAGGCTCCCTCATCCCTGGGATTCTCCAGGCAAGAACACTGGAGTGGGTTGCCATTTCCTTCTCCAATGCATGAAAGTGAAAAGTGAAAGTGAAGTCGCTCAGTCATGTCTGACTCTTTGCGACCCCATGGACTGCAGCCTACCAGGCTCCTCCACCCATAGGATTTTCCAGGCAAGAGTACTGGAGTGGGTTGCCACTGCCTTCTCTAGAGAGGGTACTGAAAAGCAGAGACACCACTTTGCCAACAAAGGCCCATATAGTCAAAGCTACATTTTTTCCAGTAGTTATGGATGTGAGAGATGGACCATAAAGAAGGTTGAGAGTCAAAGAATTGATGCTTTTGAGCTGTGGTGCTTGAGGAGTCCTCTGGACTACAAGCAGATCAAACCAGTTAATCCTAAAGGAAATTAACCCTGAATATTCATTGGAAGGACTGACGCTAAAGCTGAAGTTCCAATACTTTGGCCACCTAAAGAGCCAACTCACTAGAAAAGACCCTGATGCTGGGAAAGATTGAAGAAAAAAAGAGAAGGAGGCAGTAGAGGATGAGATGGTTAGATAGCATCATCAACTTAATGGACACGAATTTGAGCAAACTCTGGGAGATAGTGAAGGACAGAGGAGTCTGGGGTGGATGTCGAGAGGAGTCCATGGGATCACAAAGAGTTGAGTACAACTTAGTGACTGAACAACAATGAGCATGAAAGCCACATCTTTTCAAGAAAGGGAAGAGCTTAGGTCCTTTGGGGACAACACTGAACAGTCCTGTACAGTGGTCCCTTGGTATCAATGAGGGTTTTAAAACCCCCAACAGGTATCAAAATCTGTAGATGTTCAAGTATTTTATATAAATGGTGTATTATTTGCACAAAACCTACACACATCTACCTGCATTGTCTGTGATTTCTAGATATAATAACTAATATAATATAAATGCTATGTAAATACCAGGGCACAGCAAATTCAAGTTTTGCTTTTTGAAACTTTTTGGAATTTTTTCCCCTGAATATTTTCAACCCATGGTTGAGTGAACCTGCAAACATGGAAACCCACAGATGCAGAGGACCAACTGTAATGCCAACTTCATTTTTCTTCACTAAAGGAAAAGTAAACTATTTGTCCAATCCAGTGTCAGCCAGGTTTTCTGTGGATGGAGATCATGACAACAATTATCCAATAAGCATGCCAGAAAGAAAAGAGAATGGGGGGAAAGAAATAGGTAAAAATTTCCCTAAGCTGAAGACTTGAGCCTTCAGATGAAAAGGACTTACTGATAACAAGGAAGAATGACAATGACATTTAAGTGTGAGTACAAAGTAAAGGCGATTTGTGAGTACAAATCAGAAGATGATTGCTTCTTGGCAGGAAAGCAATGACAAACCTAGACAGTGTGTTGAAAAGCAGAGACATGACTCAGCTGACAAAGGTCCATATAATCAAGGCTATGGTCTTCTCAGTGGTTATGTAAGTTCTCAGAGCTGGACCGTAAAGAAGGCAGAATGCCAAAGAACTGATGCCTTCAAACTGTGGTGCTGGAGAAGACTCCTGGAAATCCCTTGGACAGCAAGGACATCAAACCAGTCAATCTTAAGGGAGATCAACCCTGAATATTCACTGGAAGAAATGATGCTGAAGTTGAAGCTCCAGTATTTTGGCCATCTGACACGAACAGACAACTCATTGGAAAAGTCCCTCAAGGGGAAAATCTTTCCCTCATTGGGAAAGATTCAGGGCAGAAGAAGAGTGCATCAGAGAATGAGATGGCTGGACAGCATCACTGATGCAATGAACATGAACTTGGCAAACTCCAGGAGATCGTGAGAGACAGGGAGGCCTGGTGTGCTGCAGTCCATGTGTAGCAAAGAGTCGGACATGACTAGGCTACTCAACAACAACAAAGTAAAGGTACTCTCTCCAATGGAAGATAGGAAATATACCATCACGTATCTTCCATGAAAGTTTTCTCAGGTCTAATTTTTAGAAAATTAGTTCCAGAAATAAAACACATGGGTTTTTTAAAAAAGTATATAAGAAAAATTGAGATTATCCTTGTAGCACAATGGAAAGAAATTTTAGTGACAGCTCTGCTGTGGACCTAAAATCAGGAATAAAATTGTAAGGAATGATTTTTCTGAAATAACAATACCAAATCTTCACCGTCAAGTAATTCAGAGTTAAGGATAACTTACCACTGAATTAATGTTGAGTGACTTTGGATTTCTAAAAGGTACTGGTGATAATAATTTTTTCATTTTTCTTCCTTAACAAAAGTGAGTATGCAATTTGTAGATTTTGCTTACTTATCAGCCTTTGCCTGTGAACTTAGAGAATAATTTAAAAATTGGGTTTAATATTTCTATCCCTTTGTTCCTTCCCCCAATAAAAAATGGGGAGGGTGTTGCTTAACCTAAAGCTTGTACTCACTGAGAAATTAACAGTTAAATATTAATGAACTATCCCAATATCTTATTTAAGTCTTTTTCTTACCTTCAGAGAAGTCCTCTATAAACTAGTATCTCATTTAGATTTTTGAGTTTATTTTTTCTTTACAGTTTTTATAACAAAAAATGTATAAAGGAAAAAGGTATATCCATTGCTATTAAGTGCAAAATAGCCCTCTTGATGCACTAAACCATCCAGAACACCCATGTGGAAAACCAAATTTAAAGATTTCGAACAAACTGAGTTTATTCTCACGAAAAACTGCTTGTCAGTATTATCTTTATAGGTATATATTATCCATTTTCATTTCTCCTATAAATTCTCTGGTAATTAAAACTGAAATGTTCTAGATCCTATTGACAACGTTCATTAGAACTTGATAAAACTGGGGAGATTTTTTAAAAAAATTATAGTCATCTCAATTCCCTATACATAATGGACTAGCCAAGGCAATCTTACTTTTAAGAAATTTAATTGTAAAACTTAATATTTATGTACCAAGCTTTCTTTACATTCAGTTCAGTTCAGTTGCTCAGTCATGTCCTACTCTTTGCGACCCCATGGACTGCAGCTCGTCAGGCCTCCCTGTCCATAACCAACTCCCGGAGTTTACCCAAACTCATCCATTGAGTCGGTGATGTCATCCAACCAACTCATCCTCTGTTGTGCCCTTCTCCTCCTGCCTTCAGTCCTTCCCAGCAACAGAGTCTTTTCAAATGAGTCAGTTGTTCACATCAGGTGGCCAAAGTATTGGAGCTTCATCTTCAACATCAGTCCTTCCAAAGAACACTCAGGACTGATTTCCTTTAGGATGCACTGGTTTGATCTCCTTGCAGTCCAAGGGACTCTGAGTCTTCTCCAATACCACAGTTCAAAAGCATCAATTCTTCAATACTTCAGTTCAGTTCAGTCGCTCAGTCGTGTCCAACTCTTTGCGACCCCATGAATCACAGCATGCCAGGCCTCCCTGTTCATCACCATCTCTCGGAGTTCACTCAGACTCACATCCATCGAGTCTGTGATGCCATGAGCCCCAAAAAATAAAGTCTGACACTGTTTCCACTGTTTCCCAATCTATTTCCCATGAAGTGATGGGACCAGATGCCATGATGTTCGCTTTCTGAATGTCTATATAGTCCAACTCTCACATCCATACATGACTACTGGAAAAACCATAGCTTTGACTAGATAGACCTTTGGTGGCAAAGTAATGTCTCTGCTTTTTAAGGCTGTCTAGATTGGTCATCGGAGAAGGCAATGGCACCCCACTCCAGTACTCTTGCCTGGAAAATCCCATGGATGGAGGAGCCTGGTGGGCTGCAGTCCATGGGGTCACTGAGAGTTGGACACGACTCAGTGACTTCATTTTCCCTTTTCACTTTCATGCATTGGAGAAGGAAATGGCAACCCACTCCAGTGTTCTTGCCTGGAGAATCCCAGGGACGGGGGAGCCTGGTGGGCTGCCGTCTATGGGGTTGCACAGAGTCAGACACGACTGAAGCAACTTAGCAGCAGCAGCAGCAGGTTGGTCATAACTTTCCTTCCAAGGAGCAAGTGTCTTTTAATTTCATGGCTGCAATCACCATCTGCAGTGATTTTGGAGCCCAAAAAAGTAAAGTCTGACACTGTTTCCCCATCTATTTGCCATGAAGTGATGGGACTGGATACCATGATCTTCGTTTTCTGAATGTTGAGCTTTAAGCCAACTTTTTCACTCTCCTTTTTCACTTTCATCAAGAGGCTCTTTAATTCTTCTCTTCCTGCCATAAGGGTGGTGTCATCTGCATATCTGAGGTTATTGATATTTCTCCTGGCAATCTTGATTCCAGCTTGTGCTTCCTCCAGCCCAGTGTTTCTCATAATGTACTCTACATAAAAGTTAAATAAACAGGGTGACAATATACAGCCTTGATGTACTCCTTTTCCTATTTGGAACCAGTCTGTTGTTCCATGTCCTGCATACATGGAACAACTGTTGCTAACAGTTGCTTCCTGACCTGCATACAGATTTCTCAAGAGGCAGGTCAGGCGGTCTGATATTCCCATCTCTTTCAGAATTTTCCACAGTTTATTGTGATCCACACAGTCAAAGGCTTTGGCACAGTCAATAAAGCAGAAATTGATGTTTTTCTGGAACTCTCTTGCTTTTTCGATGATCCAGCAAATATTGGAAATTTGATCTCTGGTTCCTCTGCATTTTCTAAATTCAGCTTGAACATCTGGAAGTTCACAGTTCACATACTGTTGAAGCCTGGCTTGGAGAATTTTGAGCATTACTTTACGAGCATGTGAGATGAGTGCAATTGTGTGGTAGTTCTTTACATTAGACATTTTCATATGCACTTCATCTACACTTCAGTCCTCTAAGGTCGGTACTATAAATCTATGTATGTACAAGTAAACAGCAGCTCCTCATGGAGGTTAATCTATTACACTTTACCAAACTAGAATCTGAATCTGAAGCCAGATCTTCCATGTAACAACATATAGCTCATGTCTGTACTATACCAAACTGACTTCCAGGCTCTGAGTATTGTTAGTCCTTAAGGGCTTCCCTGGTGGCTCAGTGATAAAGAATCTCCCTGTTAAATGAAGGAGATGTGGGTTTGATCCCTGGGTTGGAAAAGGTGGGTTTGATCCCTGGAGGAGGAAATGGCAACCCACTCCAAGATTCTTGCCTGTGAAATCCCATAGACAGAGGAGGCTGGTGGGCTATACAGTCCAAGGGGTCCCAGAGAGTTGGACACAACTTATGGACTAAACAACAGCCCTTCTTAAAACCCTTTCTTCATTTGGTTCTATAGCACAGCTTGTTGTTTAGTTGCTCAGTCATGTCCGACTCTTTGCAACCCCATGGACTGCAGCACATCAGGTTTCCCTGTCCTTCACTATCTCCCAGAGCTTGCTCAAACTCATCTCCATTGAGTCAGTGATGCCATCCAATCATCTCATCCTCTGTCACCCTCTTCTCCTCCTCCCTTCAATCTTTTCGAGCATCAGGGTTTCTTCTAATGAGTCGGCTCTCTGCATCAGGTGGTCAAAGTATTGGAGCTTCTGTATGAGTCCTTCAAATGAATATTCAGAGTTCATTTCCTTTAGGATTGACTGATTTGATCTCCTTGCAGCCAAGCTATTCTCAAGTCTTCTCTAGCACAAAAATTGGAAAGCATCTGCCTTTTCTAAATAAAGCTTGTACATCTGGAAGTTCTCAGTTCACAAACTGTTGAAGCCTAGCTTGAAAGATTTTGAGCATTACCTTGTGAAATGAGTGCAACTGTATGGTAGTTTGAACATTCACAAACTGTTGAAGCCTAGCTTGAAAGATTTTGAGCATTACCTTGTGAAATGAGTGCAACTGTATGGTAGTTTGAACATTCTTTGGCATTGCCCTTCTTTGGAACTGGAATGAAAAGTGACCTTTTCTAGTCCTGTAGCCACTGCTATGTTTTCGAAATTTGCTGGCATATTGAGTGCAGCACTTTCACAGCATCATCTTTTAGGGTCTAAAATAGCTCAGCTGGAATTCCATCACTTCCACTAGCTTTGTTTATAGTAATGCTTCCTAAGGCCCACCTGACTTCACTCACACTTCACGATGTCTGGCTCTCAGTGAGTGATCACACTATCACGGTTGTCCGGGTCATTAAGATCTTTTTTGTATAGTTCTTCTGTGTACTCTTACCACCTCTTCTTAATATCTTTTGCTTCTGTTAGGTCCATACTATTTCTATCCTTTATCATGTCCTATCTTTGCATGAAATGTTCCCTTTGTATCTCTAATTTTTTTGAAGAGAGCTCTAGTCATTCCCGTTCTATTGTTTTCCTCTATTTCTTTGCATTGTTCACTTAAGAAAGTGTTCTTATCTCTCCTTGCTATTCTTTGCAACTCTGCATTTAGATGCATATCTTTCCTTTTCTCCTTTGCCTTTCACTTCTCTTCTTTTCTCAGCTATTTGTAAGGTGTCCTCAGACGACCATTACGCCTTTTCCATTTCTTTTCTTTGAGGATGGTTTTGACCACCACCTCCTGTACAATGTTACAAAGCTCTGTTCATAGTTCTTCTGGCACTCTATCAGATCTAATCTCTTGAATCTATTTGTCACTTCCACTATACAATCATAAGGGATTTAAGTCATACCTGAATGGTCTAGTGGTTTTCCCTACTTTTTTTCAATTTAAGTCTGAATTTGGCAATAAGGAGTTCATGATCGAGCCACAGTCAGCTCCTAGTCCTGTTTTTGCTGACTACAGAGCTTCTCCATCTGCAGCTGCAAAGAATATAATCAATGTGATTTCAGTATTGACCATCTGGTGACATCCATGTGTAGAGTCGTCTCTTGTTATTGTTGGAAGAGGGTGTTTGCTATGAGCAGTGTGTTCTCTTGGCAAAACTCTGTTAGCCTTTGCCCTGCTTCATTTTGTACTCCATGGCCCAACTTGCCTATTAGATAGCAAAGTCTATCTCTGATATTTCTCTGTCCTTTCTATTCTGTTTATTTTGCTGGTTCTTCTTCCTCCTCCCTAGGATTCCTAGGCTTCAGTGTTTCATCTGTACTTCAGGGCCACAAGGCCACTCTAATTTATTAAACAACAGAATCTTAGGAAATGCCAAATGTAAAATAATAATGAATTGCTTCTCACTTATCACCCTGACTTATGTAAAAACCACTGTTGGCTGTTCTCCTACAGCTGACATTTTTTCTCAGTTGACAGGACCTCCCTACCTACTTTTACCGATAAACACTGGAGTCTGTCAGAGCTTCCTTCCCTATAGACTGTAGAACTAGCTCATCCATTCCCATGATCTCAACAACCATGATTATTTGAAACCTTTATCTCTAGCTAAGGCTACTCCCTGAGCTACTCCCAGATTATATCTCCAACTGGGAAAAAAAAAAATCTACATAGATGGTATTTCACAACTTATCCAAATCTAGTTTCTTCATCTTTCCCTCAAAACTTGTCTTCCCTTTTATCTTCCCTGTCTAGCCACTAATCCCAGGAAGAAATCTGGGAGTCATTCTAAAGCCTTCCCTCTCCTTCAACTGATTCTAACTTCTTAACACTTGGAGTATCTGACCCTTTCCACTGTCCTCATTAGGTCTCCACCTTACCTCACTTCTCACCTATGAATAACTGGTATACAGAAGGATCTCAAAGATATTTGTACAATAAAAATAAAATAAACATACTTGTTCCACTAACAAGCATGGACCACATCTTACTCATTTTGGAGACTCAGAAATGAGTTGACATGCCTCCCCAGAAAATCTACAGAGTGAATCATTCCAGAGTTTCCATTCCTTGAATCAAACTCTTAGGAAGTAAGAACCAGGAATCGATTTTTAACAAGTTCTCTAGATGACTCCGATATAACCCAATACAGCAACAGTCTTTAAGAACTAATGGATTAGTAGTAAACCCATTATCATGTTGAAAAGGAGCAAACTCAGAGGCAGAAATGGAATTAAAACAACTTTCTGAAAACAGTATGTTGATTTCTTAAAAAACTAGGAATAAAACTACCACACAACCCAGCAATTACCACTTCTAGGCATATGCCCTGAGGAAACCAACACTAAAAAAAAACACATGTATTTCAATGTTCATTGTAGCACTATTTACAATAGCTAGAACACAACAGATGTCCAACAACAGATGAACGAACAAAGAAGCTGTGGTACATATATACAATGGAATACTTCTCAGCCATAAAAAGGAATGCATTTGAGTCAGTTCTAATGAGCTGGATGAACCTATTATACAGAGTGAAGTAAGTCAGAAGCAGAAAAACAAATATCATATATTAATGCATATATATGGAATCCAGAAAGATGGTACTGATGAAACTATTTGCAGGGCAATAATGGAGACCCAGACATAGAGAACAGACTTATGGACAAGGGTGGGGGAGAGGAAGGAGAGGGTGAGATGAATAGAGAGAGTAGCATGGAAGCATATACACTAACATATGTAAAATAAATAGCCAATGGAAATTTGCTATATGACTCAGGGAACTCAAACTGGGGCTCTGTCATAACCTAGAGGGGTGGGAAAGGGTGGGAAGGAGGTTCAAGAGGGAGGGAACATATATACACCTATGGTTAATTCATCTTGCTGTAGGACAGAAATCAAACCAATATTGTAAAGCAATCACTAAATCAATTAAAAATAAATATAATTATTAAAAACTGAAAGAAGGAAATAGTCTTAAAAAAAAAAATTTTCCACCCATCTCTCCATAGACTTAGGATAAACAGACCTCCCACAGACATAAATATAAATAATCCTTGAATCATCTCCTACTATAACTATTCTTTGTCTAACCCGGCGCCCTTACTCAGTTAACATACTTCAAGAGCTCACTTCCATCTTGCAACCCCACAAACTGTTCTCTAGAGAGTAGTCAGAATGATCTTTCTAAAAGGCAAATCAAAGGATGCTACCGTCCCCTAACCTCATCCCACCACCCAGGGATAATTTCTTCTCACATGGTAGGAACAAAAACCAAAATCTTACTTTAGTTTAAAAGCGTTAAATAATCTGGCCCTTGTTTATCCCTCTGGCTTCATCTCAAACACTCTCCTGGTTTTACTGTCTACATTGCAACCATGCAGACCCTTCTGTTCCTAAAATACATCAAACTTTTAACAACCTTAGAATTTTTACATTTGCGATTTCTGTCAAGAATGGTCTTCTACATGGTTACTACCCCCCTGCCATGTTTCTATTCAGTCTCAACTTAAAATGTCACCTCTCAGAGAAGCCCTATTATTGTCACCCTGCTTATTTAACTTATATACAGAGTACATCATGTGAAATGCTGGGCTGGATGAAGCACAAGCTGGAACCAAGATTGCCAGGAGAAATATCAATAACCTCAAATACGCAGATGACACCACCCTTATGGCAGAAAACAAAGAAGAACTAAAGAGCCTCTTGATGAAAATGAAAGAGGAGAGTGAAAAAGTTGGCTTAAAACTCAACATTCAGAAAATTAAGATCATGGCATCTGGTCCCATCACTTCATGGCAAACAGATGGGGAAACAATGGGAACAGTGAGAAACTTTATTTTTTGGGCTCCAAAATCACTGTAGATGGTGACTGCAACCATGAAATTAAAAGATGCTTGCTCCTTGGAAGAAAAGCTATGACCATCCTAGAGAGCGTATGAAAAAGCAGAGACATTACTTTACCAACAAAGGTTCATCTAGTCAAAGCTACGGTTTTTCTAGTAGTCTGTATGGATATGAGAGCTGGACCATAAAGAAAGCTGAGAACAGAAGAACTGATGCTTTTGAACTGTGGTGTTGCAGAATACTCTTGAGAGTCCCTTGGACAGCAAGGAGATCCAACCTGTGAATCCTAAAGGAAATGGTTCCTGAATATTCATTGCAAGGACTGATGCTGAAGCTGAAACTCCAATACTTTGGCCACCTGATGCGAAGAACTGACTCACTGGAGAAGACCCTGATGCTGGGAAAGATTGAATGGGAGGAGAAGGGGACAACAAAAGATGAGATGGCTGGATGGCATCATGGACGTGATGAACAGGAGTTTGAATGGGCTCCAGGAGTTGGTGATGGACAGGGAAGCTTGGTGTGCTAGAGTCCATGGGATCACAAAGAGTCAGACACGACTGAGCAACTGAACTGAACTGAACAGAAAAGCCCCCAGTCACTAAGTCAAAAGCAGTCTTACAGTCACACACCACAGCACTCTATTTTAATTCCTTACAAGGCATTTATTACAAGTTGATATTCTCCCTATTTGTTCTCTATTTCCTGCCCACAGGAATGTAGTAAGATCTATGACAGCAGTGAACCTCCCTTGAGAGTAGATTGATTCATTACTTTAGACCCAAGGCTTAGACAGTGCCTAGCATACAGCAGGTGCTCACGTATACATCGGTAATGAGTCTACTCTTATTTGGGGTTCAAAAACATACAAAGTTCTATTTTATCAAAGGTGACAAAATTTCATTTTTAATAAATATATCCACTGAATACACCCAATCTGTCTATATTAATGGGAAGATAAAATTCAAACAAAAAAATTTTTTTTAGATATTCTATATCAGGGAATAACAAAGAATAATCAATGTGTCCAAAAATTATATTCACATCAAAATCAGGTTGTATATTTTTCAGCCACCAGTTTAAAAAATATTACTTTAATGTTGTTACAAATTTTACCAGCATTATGAGGGGAAAAACCAAATGTTTATCAAGCAGTAAACAGGTAAACAAATTGTGGCATATCCACACAAAGAATTCTATTAAAATGAAGCAATAAAAAGGAATGAATTCTTATTGATATATATAACAATATGGCTAAATCTTAAATTATGCTCAGTGAAAGAAGCCAGGCAAATGAGTACATACTATATGATTCCATTTATATAATACAAGGTTCTAAAACAGTAACAGCAGATCAGTGGTTATCTGAGGGAAGGAGAAATAAGATGGATAGGTCACAGAGGGGAACTAGAAAACTTATGGGAATGACGGACATGTTCATTATCTTGATTGTGGTGATTGATTAGTGTAAACAAAACTTATCAAAGATACACTTCAAATATGTGCAATTTATTGGATGTCAATTATACCTTTATTAAACATTAAAAAAATTTTTTTCTTAAATCAGATTAGGTCACTCCCTAAGCCCTTCAATGGCTTTCCATCCTCCAAAAGCAAAAAATAGAAAATCTGTCACAAGCTTTACCAGCATTGGTGAATTAACATTTAAATAGAATGAATGGCATATTAATGTCATAAAGCTGATTTCCAATAGCTAATAAAAACCAAACACATACTTCAATAGATTTTATTTAAATTCAACAAAAATTGAATGTAAATTCACAAAAACTAATTTTAAATTTCTACATTGAAAAGCTAAAAATATGGTAAACTCTCACAATTACCTGTAGAAGATGGTGCTTTTTCTGGGTGTTTTGCATTTAAAAGTTTTCTGCTAATAAATATGTAACCACAGGGACATGATTTACATGCAACAGGAACCTACAGACAAAAAAAAAACACACAATTTATTATTACTACTTCACTGTTGTTAAACTTCTCAGTGTTTATTTAGTTTCCTGAGCTGAATGATAAATTACTTGAAGTAGAAATCATGGGTTTATTTAAACCCCACCTCCTTATAATAAATGATGAGATGGGTATTGGGTCCTCTACATCTTCACATTCTACTAATGCATTACAACACTAAGACTATAGCAAATACATGATAAAAGTGTGCTGATGTAAGTGAACAACAGAAAACCACAATAGGATCAGAGCCAAGGAAAATATATTGGAAAAAAGGTAGCATTTCCTAAAATATTAGTTTGATAGCAGTTGATAATAGAATAAGTTGGGGGGGCATGGTTGGGAAGTCATTAAAGTAATCCCAGCATAACATTTTTGAGGGCCCCACTGGAATAATGAGATTGGAAACAGAGAAAAGGTAGATCTGTAAGACATTTCAGAGGGTAAAGAACTGAAAACAACCCAGGTTCCAACATGAGAGGGTAAGATACCAATTACTACTGACAGGAAAACAAAATAGTTTACAACAACCAGTTTGAGGGGCCAAAGTACAGCATAAACAACTGAGAATGCAGGACAAAGCAGGAGTTGAGATCTAGGATTTTATAATCTCAGGTCCAGGAAGGAAGTTTGATAAAACACTTAAATTCTCCAGGTTTCTGTTTCAAAATCTATAAAATATTTTTACAAGAGGATCCTTTCTCCATTTCATATAAATATTTTTTTTAAGTCAAATGTTACTGAAAATTACTGAAAAAAGTTTTAGATTTTCCTCTACAGTTGTTTCACTAATGTTAACCTTAATGTTCCTTGGACTGGGGACACATTCACTAAGAACCAGAAATTAATCTCAACAAAAACTACTCACAAAATAGTAATTACAATTCTGGTTTGTAAGATAAATTCCATTTGTCGTAAAAGTTTAATTATGATTATAAAGCTTTCATCCATTTATGTACGGAATGCCTCATATTATAGAATATAAATATTTGATCTAAATAAGCTAAATCATAATTTTGGGAGAATTCCTTTTCTTTGCAGTAAAAATACTGAAGAAAGAACTTGTTGTGTATTCATGAAAAATAACAATGAATCCTAAAAATAATCAAACTCCAGAATGTCTAACAGGTTCCTTTATCAAGAATATAATGAGATTCTTTCAAAAAATAGCAGAAAATGTAATGTTACATTTCTTAATAGTGAAAAATATGCCTAAAATAGGTAAGTTTTGTCATTTTAAAATTTCACATCTTCATAGAAACCAAGCTCAAAGGTACTGACTCATTTCCTTTACACTTAAACACATCATTAAGGGCATAGCAATAACATAAATTGTTTTAAGTTAATGCTACCCAAAAAACAACAGAACACGATGTTCTTATTCAACAGATCCTTTGCTACTCAACAGCCATTTTCTTTCAGCTACTGAAACTCAACAAACTGAAATTTAATTCTGTGTCTTATACACAAAAAATACATCAATCCAATCCAGAATTAACAGAGTGCTAGAGTTAGATGAGAAATGTAACATTTGGCTTTCAGATGACTAACGCAATCGATAGGCTGATTTACATCCCTTAATGAAAGCATCTTATGTGCAAGGAACATTTAGGTGCCTGAGCTAAATCACCCCAAGGGCCTTTTGAAAATGGAAAGTTCCTTTCCCTCACACCAACCCTGGAAAAAAGCCAACTAACCACCACAATACAGATCCTGCAAAAAGAATTATTAAGCAGGGTGGCCAATTTCAGTAATAGTAGTCTCTTTAAATTATTGTATAATTTAGATTTTTAAAAAAATCTAAACTTCCTTTAAATTTCAGTTGTAATGCCAAAAACAACAGTAATGAAAGTTCTAATGTTATACTTTCAGGATTTTAAAATGGAAGAAAAAAATTTTAAGTTTTGTTTACTGATGGCTTGTGAATCAATTTATTCCTTGAAAAACAGGTATTTGGATTGTTTGCCCATGTTTTAGAAGACAAGCTTTAAAAAAAACTGCCAAAAAAAAAAAACAACCAAAATCCTGGCCCTATATTATTTCACTGATTTAAAAAAGCTCAAAAAATAACCGTTTTATGGAGCATACATTTATATTCTTTGTTGCTAAGGGGAAAGTTACCTATAGCAGACATATTTGCTAAAGGTCACATAAAATTTTCTAAAATTTTTTTCCAAAAAAAGGGGGAAAAGCTGATCTAATATAGAAGAAAACAAAAACGCAAAAACAGAAATATACACCAAAGACACCAAAAAATAAGGATCTTTACTACTACTATACTCAAAATGGCTCAGTAATTTGAATTAGTGGATGTGAAACCTGTTGAAAATGAAAAGTATTGTGGTTTGGATGTTTCAGAACTATATTTTCAATGGAGGCATGTAACAGGGGATGTTATAAAGTAACTGAAAATCTAGATCTTTCTTGTTTACTGATCTCTGTACCCATTTTTAAACTTACACATACAGAACACATGTAAATCTACTTAGCTGAGGCAACTTCCTCAAACTTTAAAGATTTTACATTTATGCTTATAAACTGTATCTAGATTGTAATTTAATGTTCACCAGGCAACTTAGAATAACAGCAGTATTTTTTTTTTAGTTTTTTTAAAATGGCTTTTGGGGTTGTAATTTTTCTCATTTATAAGAAATCTATACTTTCAAATAATTAGAAAGCTAAAATTAATCTGATTTTCTTCGATTGAATTACTTTCAGTAAAAGACAAACTGCTTTTAAGAATAACCAAAAATTTGAATTAGTCATCATTTACGTTATCTTAAGTATTGAGAATAAAGGACAACACAAACTAACATTTTAAATTATGTTGTAGCTTGCTATGCAATGAATTGTGTCCCCACCCTGCCAAAAACATCCCAGCAATAAATTCATCTGTTAAAGCTCCAACTCCTCAATGTAATGGTTTTTGGAGATGAGATAATTAGGTTTAGATGAGTTCATGAGGGTGGGGCCCTAATGATGGCATTAGTGTCCTTAGAAGAGCTGTCTCTTTTGCCAGGATCTTGGGGCTTCCAGCCTGTGACAAAATAAATTACTGCCGTTTGAGCCACCCAATCTACAGTATTTTGTTATGGGAGCTGGAAGAGGGGTTGTGTGTGTTAACAACAAAATGAAATATGGTATTTCCAAATAAAATGCTGATCACGTTCTGATGAACAGATACAAAGACTCCTACAAGTTTACAATCCTTTTCTCTTTCTTCAACCAGGATATTCAAAATAGGTTAAGGTTACTTCATGCCAAGTAATGCAAGGTCATGATTCACACTAACTGATGCCCTACAGACACTGGGATGCATAATGCATACCATGTAAACCTTATATTTCTGCACAATTGGAACAAATGGAAATGATTTAAATATTGAAATAATCTTCGACAAGGAGACTTAAATAAAGAAGTCCAATTTTTTCAGAATTTAACAAATTTAGTTCAATGTTAAGAATGGAAATTTAACTTTGGTTTGGAAAACATGGCTAGATTGTTTTTTAAAATGCATACTCAATAAATTCATAAAATCAACAAACCATAATTCTCCTTGCACAGCCTTCCTCTAATCAGTATCTCTACCATTGCCCATAAAAGATACTGAATAAAACATGTAACATTTTCTGTTAAAAGATTTGCTCAATCTTTAAGCTTGCTCCTTAAAGAATGCTCTAAAATCAGCTTATTAAAAGAATCTTCAGCCATTTCAAATTATTCCTCATTTTAAAAAGAAAGGAAGAAAAAGAAAGGGGGAGGAGAGAGATAGTCATTTTGAAAAAATTCTCCCAGTGGAAAAGGAAAAAACACACCCAGATCAGCATGTTGGCGTGAAACAAGGGCCCTTACTAATGCTTTTAACTGAGAGTTTTAACTCATTAGATTATAAGGTTTTAGAGGAACGGGTGAAAAATGAGGCATTCTTAAACTAAAAGAGTAAATGAGATTTAAAACATTACAGCTATGACACCATTAATTCTGTGTGGAAAGCAGTCATTTAAAATTCATAAAACCACATACGTATTTTTTTAGAAGATCTGGAAGCAGAAATCCTAAATTTTTAACAGTGGATACCGCGGCGGGTAGGGGAACGTGAGGAGCGCCCAGAAAGAAAGGGCTTCAATGGGGACGTAATTCAATTATATTCCATTTAAAACAATGTACAGAAAAGATTCAAGATTATTTACGGCAAAAATAATACGTTTTAAGAGAAAAAAACTCCATATTTCGCCAAAACTTATAACTATTACACTGTGGGCCTTACTGTCACATTTGAAGCATCCGCCCAGGTGGCGGGGGGACAGTTTGGAGGGTCCACTGTACACATCTGAAATGGGAACAAAGCCACCCTGAGTGGCAGGACGGGGATTTGGGAGCCGGGAGCCCTGCCTTGGGAGGGCGCACATCAGGCACTCTCGTCGGGGCAGGAGGGGGGCTGAGGGACGTCCTCGTCCACTTGGGCCGCTGCCCCACACTCCTGCCGCTGTCACCGGAGCCGGCCGGGCGACTCGAGGAGGCTCCGGACAGGTGGCCCCGTCTGCTCAGGACGAACTCACGCCCCCTCTCACGCAGCCCCGCCACAGGGCACGACACTCGCCCGTCTGACCGCCGCCAGGCAGGCACCGGCCGGGCCGCGGCTCCGGGCGCTTCCCCGGCAACCCCTCGGCTCGGCCGGGCCGGTTCGGGGCTGCCGCGGTGGCCGCAGAGCCCGAGGGCTGGCCCACTCGCTCGGCCGCCGGGACCCCGGCGAGGCGGCCTCTCCACAGCCAACGGCCGCAGGCAACGGCCGCCTGCCCGCGCGCACCCGCTCCGCGGGCCCGCGTGTTCGGTGCCCGGCCCCCGATGCCCACCTGTTGGTCGCACTCGGGGCATGATTTGGTGGCCATTTTCACTTTCTTAGCTCGAGTTGCAGACATGCTTCTCTCAGGCGGCGGCGGCAGCAGCAGCAGTGGCGGCGGCGGTGGCGGCGGTTCGGACTCCGCCCCTCGTACCTCAGCAGCCCAGCCTCTGCCCGCGCGGCCCCCGCTGGCCAGACCGAGGCTCTGACGGGTGCGCGCGCGCGCGTCCGCGAACTCGAGCAGAGCCTGCGGGTCGAGGAGGCGGGGCGCGGCGAGCGCCAGCTCCAAGGAACTGCGGAACACGCTTCCACCCACACGGCTCGGGTCCTCCAGCAGGTCTCGATTCTCACGAGAAGACACAGCATGGATTTTCCGACGGGACAATGGACACGCCCTCTCTCGGCCGGATGAACGGCGTGGGGGCGTGGCTTAGCCGGGATTCGGCAGTAACGGGCGTCGGGCTCCACCAACGAAAACACAGAAAGGGCGGGTCGTAGTGCTGAGCACGCCCCCTTCCCCGGAGGAAGAAGGTGAGCGTGAAAAAGCAGGTGGGGAGTAAGACTTTTCGCACAGATACCGACGTTTGATAGACTAGAGTAAATGTTAGCAAGTCTAATCATTGATAAATTATAATAGACAGCTGATGAGTCTGCTAGATGCCAGCCTTGAGCTCTTCACCGGGAGGTATGAAATTCGTTAAGTCAAATATGTATTGAGGGCCAAATCTGCCAGACAAATTTGAATACTGGGAGGTGCCTGTCCTCAAACACTTTGTGAGAGGTGTAGAGGGCCTAACATTCGAATACAGGGGAAATGAGTTGTTGGGAGGAGTAATTCGGTTGACTACAATATCCCCCTGGAGAAGGAAATGGCAATCCACTCCAGTATTCTTGCCTGGAGAATCCCATGGACAGAGAAGCCTAGTAGGTTACAGTCCACGGGGTCGCAAAGAGTCGGACACGACTGAGCGACTTCACCTTCACCTTCACCTTCACAATATCAAAATTTAAAATTCACCTCGCCTTTGATCTTGCAATCACATCCCTAAGAATTTGAAAAGATATTTTCCCTAAGAATTTAAAATATATTCTCCAGCTGTGCTCAAATGCATTTGTGCCAAGATGTTGCACTTTGCAGCACAGCTTGATCAGAAACAGCCCAGGTGTCCACCAACAAATTGCCTGAGCAAATTTAGGTATGCACACATCAGAATTATCATTGCAGTTTTTCAAAAGAATGATAGTTCTATATGAAGTGATATAATGATCTCCAAAATAGTATTAATTGGAAGAGCAAAGTACTCCACACCTTGTTTAAGATTGTGTAAAATAACATGAAAATGTATTTATGGTTACATATACATTAAGAGACTAGGAAAAGAAATGGAGGGCAGGAAGAGGAGGGAGACATATTCCATATAGTATTGTATTAATGTGAATTGTCTACTAGGTTAACCTAATATGACATAGGACAACCCCTCACCCCCCACCCACTCCTCCGCCCCCGCAAAAGAGAAAAGGATTTGTACACAGTTACTGAGGAGGTCAGCTGACACACTGTCAAGGGAGTTGGTGTTCCTAGAAGGCTTTCTAGTAGAGTTATCTCCAATATTGAATCCCCAAGAAGATCAAATTGCCAATGTCTGCTGGATCATCAAAAAAGCAAGAGAGTTCCAGAAAAATATCTATTTCTGCTTTATTGACTATGCCAAAGCCTTTGACTGTGTGGATCACAACAAACTGGAAAATTCTGAAAGAGATGGGAAAACCAGATCACCTGACCTGCCTCTTGAGAAACCTATATGCAGGTCAGGAAGCAACAGTTAGAACTGGACATGGAACAACAGACTGGTTCCAAATAGGAAAAGGAGAACATCTAGGCTTTATATTGTCACCCTGCTTATTTAACTTATATGTAGAGATAATAATGATGGTGTGATCACTCATCTAGAGCCAGACATCCTGGAATGTGAAGTCAAGTGGGCCTTAGAAAGCATCACTACGAACAAAGCTAGTGGAGGTGATGGAATTCCAGTTAAGCTATTTCAAATCCTGAAAGATGATGCTGTCAAAGTGTTGTACTCAATATGCCAGCACATTTGGAAAACTCAGCAGTGGCCACAGGACTGGAAAAGGTCAGTTTTCATTCCAATCCCAAAGAAAGGCAATGCCAAAGAATGCTCCAATTACCGCACAATTGCACTCATCTCACATGCTAGTAAAGTAATGCTCAAAATCCTCCAAGCCAGGCTTCAGCAATACGTGAACCGTGAACTCCCTGATGTTCAAGCTGGCTTTAGAAAAGGCAGAGGAACCAGAGATCAAATTGCCAACATCCGCTGGATCATGGAAAAAGCAAGAGAGTTCCAGAAAAACATCTACTTCTGCTTTATCGACTATGCCAAAGCCTTTGACTGTGTGGATCACAATAAACTGTGGAAAATTCTGAAAGAGATGGGAATACCAGACCACCTAACCTGCCTCTTGAGAAATCTGTATGCAGGTCAGGAAGCAACAGTTAGAACTGGACATGGAACAACAGACTGGTTCCAAATAGGAAAAGGAGTACGTCAAGGCTGTATATTGTCACCCTGCTTATTTAACTTCTATGCAGAATACATCATGAGAAACGCTGGACTGGAAGAAACACAAGCTGGAATCAAGATTGCCAGGAGAAATATCAATAACCTCAGGTATGCAAATGACACCACCCTTATGGCAGAAAGTGAAGAGGAACTAAAAAGCCTCTTGGTGAAAGTGAAAGAGAAGAGTGAAAAAATTGGCTTAAAGCTCAACATTCAGAAAACGAAGATCATGGCATCCGTCTAGTCAAGGCTATGGTTTTTCCAGTGGTCATGTATGGATGTGAGAGTGGACTGTGAAGAAAGCTGAGCGCTGAAGAATTGATGCTTTTGAACTATAGTGTTGGAGAAGATTCTTGAGAGTCCCTTGGACTGCAAGGAGATCCAATCAGTCCATTCTAAAGGAGATCAGTCCTGGGGGTTCATTGGAAGGACTGATGCTGAAGCTGAATCTCCAATACTTAGGCCACCTCATAAGAAGAGTTGATTCCTTGGAAAAGTCCCTGATGCTGGGAGGGATTTGGGGCAGGAGGAGAAGGGGACGACAGAGGATGAGATGGCTGGATGGCATCACTGACTCAATGGACAGGAGTTTGGGTAAACTCCAGGAGTTGGTGATGGACAGGGAGGCCTGGCGTGCTATGGTTCATGGGGTCGCAAAGAGTCGGACATGACTGAGTGACTGAACTGAAGGAAGTCAGGTGAAATTGCCCAATCAGAGGTGAGAAACCACCAGGCAGATGAGACAGAGTAAGCAAAGGCAGAGAAGTCAGTAGCTTGGTGTTGTGAGTACACCAAGTGCAAGACAGAGTTAAGACTGGCGATGTGGATCATATCCAGCTGTGCAGACAAGGGTCTTTGCTACCATGGGAGGGAGTTTGAGCTTCTTCCTGAGTGCAGTGGGGCAATAGAGGTTTTATTTTGGGGAATTAACAGGATTATACTTGAAGTTGATAATGATTGGACCAGTACAACACCTCAGGTATTAAGACCTGAGGCGTGGGGAGAGGATGGACAATAGTGGAGAGGAATTTTAAAAATATGAAGGCCATAGTGTTAGTAAAACTTAAGGAGCTATTTTATTTTGTTGGTGGAGAGCAGCAGCCATGGACATTTCCAGGATGATTCTCAAACTTCTAATACAAAGAAATGGAGGAATAGAAGTAACAGAGGAAGATAGTACCTCAGTTTTCCTTGGAGAATGGTGTAGGGCATGAATTGGGAACCCAGGTGCTGCAATCCTGGCCTTGAGGAGTTTTCTTAAAATTTCATTTGACTAGGTCCTTTTTAGGAAACTCTCCCCAAAAGGGCACTTGGTTGGTGTGGGTAAGGAAGAGGTCTTTATCTCTGTGGGGTTTTTGGCAGACACTGACAGTTGACTGATGCAAACTCTATCCAGGCTCCCCCCTTCTCTCTAGCCATCTTCTAAGTAGGAACGGGTCATGTGTTATCGCTGGCCAAAAAGATATAAACCAAAGTCCACTGAGTGGGATTTTTGGAAAGGCTCTGAGTTCCTGATAAAAATGAAGCAATTCTTGTCCAGAAAAACCTCTTTGTCCTTTGCCTTTCACACTTTTCTTACTCTCTGGAGCATCACCTTGAGGCCCTATGGGTAAAGCAGGCATCTTATGACAATGAGACAATAAGGTATTGGTTATATATTGTTACATAACAAATTACCCCCAAAATTAGTGTCTTAAAACATACCTGTTTCTGTGAGTCAGGAATGCACATGTGGTTCTGCAATCTCATCTGAGTGCTCAACGATGGGGAGATCCACTTCTCAGTCAGTTCAGTCACTCAGTCATGTCCGACTCTTTGCAACCACATGAACTGCAGCATGCCAGGCCTCCCTGTCCGTCACCAACTCCTGGCGTTTACCCAAACTCATGTCCATTGAGTCGGTGATGCCATCCAACCATCTCATCCTCTGTCGTCCCCTTCTCCTCCTGCCCTCAATCTTTCGCAGCATCAGGGTCTTTTCCAAGGAGTCAGCTCTTCAAATCAGGTGGCCAAAGTATTGGAGTTTCAGCTTCAGCATCAGTCCTTCCAATGAACACCCAGGACTGATCTCTTTTAGAATGGACTGGTTGGCTCTCCTTGCAGTCCAAGGGACTCTCAAGAGTCTTCTCCAACACTATAGTTCAAAAGCATCAATTCTTCAGCGCTCAGCTTTCTTCACAGTCCAACTCTCACATCCATACATGATCCACTTCTAAGCTCACTCATTTGATTGTTGACAAGCCCCAGTCCCTCATCACATGGAGATCTGATCTATGGTAGTGTAGAGTAATCAAGGAGGACTTCCTGGAGTAATCAAGGAAGAAATGTGCATGATAGGTAGAGTTAACAAGGTAAAGAGGAATAGCAAATATTCAGCCAGAAAGAGTAGCATGGGCAAATTAACTGAGGTAAAAGGAAGTGAAAGGAAGCTATTGTTGCTGAAGCACCAAGAGGAAGAGGAAGAGAGAAATCTTTCCACTGGCTTTCAATGCTACTTCTCACTTTGTTCAAGATCTTTTATGTGTGCTGTTAAAGTGGCTGTAGGTACTCTAGTCTCACAGTAAGCAATTAGAGCAGGCAGAAACTATAATATTTTAATATAGGGATTATGTACTTGAGAAACCAAAATGGCCATTTAAATGTGTTTGTTTTTTTTTTTGGCTGAGTTTACTCAGCTTGTGGGATCTTAATTTCCTGACTGGGGATCAAACCCAGGGCCTCGGCAGTGAAAATGCAGTCTTAGCCACTGGACCACCAGGAAATTCCCTTGAAACTGTTCTTTATACCCTTTACTATACCCAAGCTGCAGGGTGTGGGGGAGTAGGGGGTAGGAGTGGTGGTAAGAAGAAGTGAGGTGTAACAGCCTCCATTTCCATTCCTTTATTTTGATACTCAAAGTTTCTACCAAGGAGCCCTTTAAAGCTTCTCTTTCTTTTCTGGGAAAGGAGAATGAGAGCACTTGGCTGCTTGGGAGGTCTTGATTTCCTTAAAATTTCTCATTTTTCTTGAAAATCTAATATAGCTCCTAAATTAAAGAGTTAAAAGTTTAAAGCTGTAGTTCCTACTTTTCCAAAGCAATGGAGAGATCATCACAATGATGAAAATGTAGTCATTTTGTGTTGATTCTGTTCACAACACTATACTCTGGATTTCCAAGAAGGAACAGTCCATGAGTTAAAAAAAAAGAAATATCAGATAATAGACAAAGAAGATGCTATCTTTTTCCTGAAAGAGAGCTTTTCTTTTCTCCCATGAAGCCAATAACACACTGCATCAAGGAGCACTCACTGCAGGAAAGCCCCAGGCTCAAAGCAACTCCAGAGGCCAGCCCTCTTTTACAGCTGGGTACCGCTGGACAGTTCAAGACATGTACCCGGCTTCACTTAGCACTGATCTCAGCCCACTGGCTTGCCCTGGACACAGAGGGGTCTCCAGAGGTGTCCCATGCCTTGCTTTGCCTCCTTTTTCTTTTTCTATCATAGTATTAAATACTACTTATTGGGCGTCTACTCTGTGCTTATTCTTACATTATGTTCCTCTTCCTCCCCAAATCCTGCAGAGAATACAGTTAAATAAAGTAAGGCTCAGCGAGCATTATCAGTCAGGAATGTGTTTGTTTTTTTTTTTTTTGCCAAACAAAAACCCCAAATCAAAATGGCTTAAACAAAAAGGGTTACTGGCTCACATAACCAAAAAACATGAATAGTAATACCAGTTTCAGGCACAACTGGATCCATGTCCCCAAACAAACATTTTTGTCTCTCAGGTCTACATCCCTTCTGGAGGTGATAAGAAAGATAGCTCAAATAGCTCACCATCCTATATTTGCTCCTTTTCCTGTCTCATTACACTTCACTGCTTCTGTTTGGTTTTCCTACCTATACCAGAATCACTCATCTGGGCTGGACAAGGACATCCACTGATTATTTTAGACCAAAATTCAGCATCCAGCTCTGGAAATCTGACAGGGTATCTGAGAACTGAGGGAAGGATGGGTGGGTCACAGAACAACTACCATCCAGAGTAAGTAACTTTACAACAGCACTTTCTTTCACAATCATCAAGCCACTGCCTCTCGCCCTGTTACCATTTATCCTCACCCTGACCTTGATCCTGGGAAAGACCGAAGGCAGGAGAAGGGGATGGCAGAAGATGAGATGGTTGGACATCACTCATGACTCGATGGACATGAGTTTGAGCAAGCTCTGGGAACTAGTGATGGACAGGGAAGCCTGGTGTGCTGCAATCCATGGGGTTGCAAAGAGTCTGACATGACTGAGCAACTGAACTGAACTGGACTGTGCTGCCTTTGAAATAAAGTCCTTCCCACACTTCTGGTCTTAGTCCTCTTACCCCATCAGTCTGAACTAAATCAGAAGCTTCACTGTCCTGGGAGTAAGCAGGAGTCCACAGAAACTGTAGATTCCTTGATAAACCCATACATGTAGTAATACAATGAGCATGTGACTCCCAACCAGGGCATCCAGCAAAGGAAATAAATTAAGACTGGAAGCATGCTATGCTCTGCTTACCAAGCCTTGTGTCATGGTGCAGGATTGCACCTACCCCAAGGAAAGAACACTTTTTCCCCTTTTCTGCAGTAATACGTCCCATTGTCGTTAATCCTTGGGATCACAGTCAATTTTACTTTAGGGAATTTCCATTCTATCTCTTCCTCCATTTCTCTCCTTCCCTCCCTTTCAGTGTCTCTGTCCCCCTCCAGGTTAAGATTCATTCCAAGATGTCCTCTTACCTCTTACCTTTCAAGATTCCTTAACTCGCCTCTCTTTGATGGATTAGACATAGCAAATTGTCAGCAGGGAAAGAGGCAGGAAGAGGACCATCCCAGTATCTTTATCATAACTTAATCCCTGGATGCCACAAAGAATAACTGCAATCTGGTTACAAAATCATAAAGAGGCCATTAGCTATGGCATAAAAAAATAATAAAATCAGAATGGAAAGTATATGAATGAAAGGATTGGCTCTGTGTGACAGAATGAGTGTTATCATCCAAAAGCATCACTGAGCCATGTGTGCATGGCATTTAGTATTAGAAACATGCTTTCATTTCTTTAATGAAAAAATATTTTCTGAGAGCCTCTGATGAGGCAGTTCATCTCTCTGGAACCCACTTTACTCGGACCTTTGCATGACCGACTCCTAATCATCTTTCACATACACATATACTCGGCTCCACATTCCTCCAGTGAAGAAGCCCAAAACTCAGGGGCAGCCTGTAGTTTTCCAGCACCATAAGTTCCTTTCCATATTCATGTTCTGCCAGGGTCTGGGAAGGTATCAAGTTGAACCACATGAAATTGCCTTTTTATGGGCTAAATGAAAATGTTAAATATTTTGGAGAAAAAAATGCTATACTCAACCAAAATATGCACTGTTAGCATTAACTGCTTTCCCCAACCGGTAAGTTTCCCCCAATATTAAATGGTGTATACTATATTTATAATATTCAGCATTATTAATATTTATTCAAATCCTCCAATTACTGCTTCTCAGCTGGAGAAAGTTTTGTTTCTTAGAGTTCCAAATGACAGGAAAGGTGGTAATTGGTTGAAAAGGTAAGTATGGTGAATGTGGTAAAATTTCTTAGCTCAATTGACCTCTCTATGGTAGTTTGTGATTTCTGTGGTCAGATGTCATGGAAAAATATAGGTTCATGTCTGCTAAACAATACAGAGTACTTTTAGATAAACTTTTTATATATAATTTCAACTTTTTGGCAATAAGATGTTACCATTAGTTATACCTGGATTAAAAAGTAGTAATGAAACAGTCTTTGTAGACCACCATACCATTACCAGAACCTTTTTGATTACAGTGATGGTTTGAACACATGTTTGGGAACTTCATCAACATCTATCCATCGTCCAGATCACTTTCGATGTCACTTTTTGTCAAAGCTTATGATCCTCTCCCAAATATATCTCTGTTCTTTCAAATCTTAAGAGATGAGAATATCTCTAACCATCTGAGTTTATGATCATCCATTAACTGGTGTGGTACCTGCCCACATGTGCATTTTTTTTTTACCTTTCCTATTGCAGCCAGGTGTCGAGAAATTATTGTAGCAGAAACTCCTAAGTCTGCTGCAAGACTTCAAATTGCTGTTTTGGGGTTAGCTTCTATCATAGCTCTCAACTGATCTTCATTTAAAACAGATTTGAGTTTCCCCAAAGGCTCATTTTTCAGATTCAGATCCCCAGAACAAAATTTTTCAAACTAACATCCAGCACTAACAGAGCCTTTCACTAACAGAACCTTTCCCAAAGACAGAATTGATATTTCTACTTACCATGTCTGCACTATGAGCTAGTTTAAATTTATATTTTAAAAAGTATTTGTAACTTTCAAAGACGTAGTATTGTTCACATCTGTAGAGAAAATAAACAATAAAAACTCAGTCATCAAAGAAAACTGAACATATACAAAATTGGATACTTAGATTCTGTTACAAAACTTTCATTTTCCTCAAATTTTCACTCACTGATTTTACTGCCTATCAGTTCATCTTGTCTGCAACAAAAATTACTGTTTAGCTAATGCTGGTTTTCTATTTCCTGCAGTTCTTCCACAGTTGTTAAATTGAAGTTCTACTATGGAGGAAGAACTGTCCCTTTCCCCTCATTTTAAAATTTATATCAGTATGGCTCATGGATTATTATACTTTATTAATTCAATGATAACATTATTTCTTTTGCTCAAACTATTCCAGCTTTGGCCATTAGGAACTCCTTTAGTTTGGCTCGTGTGTTCTTTCAGCAATATTCTCCCATTTCTTTCTTAAAACAAAACAAAACAAAACATTTTAAAAAAAATTATCTGGCACACCTAAAGATTTTCCAGCCGCCTTTATCCCATCTTAGTCCTGTAATTGACCTTTTCTCTAAAGATCCCTGGTTCCTTTTATTGAAGAATCATACTTAAAAATTGGATGTAATAAAGTTACATAAAGTAATAAAGTTTCTTCATTACTGCTGAGGTGTCATCACTTCTAGTTCCTCACACTGAACAGTTAGGAAAATATGTATGCATACTAACTGACACATATAGGGATAGCTCAGATTCCAGTCCAACCCCAAAGAGTTCATTTTAGCCTCTTCCTCTCTTTACGAAAAACCCAGTTCTTATCTAAAACATATTTACCTGTTTGTTCAGTTTGAGTACACACATAAAGCACAGAATTGTTAATCTATACTCCTGTGAGAAATACATTTACTGACTAGATTACAGCGTTAATCCATGGTTCTTTGATGTCTAACATTGCTGTATCTACTCAAGATAGTATTTTCCATAATTACTTGGGTTAGTTCTTTTCTTTCCCATCCTATTCAGTGTCACTCTTTTCTCATTCCATAACCCAGTTCCCATCTCTCCATTTCCCTACACCCTTATAGATTACCAGTCACTTCATTTTATGGTTTAACCCCGCTGGCATTGATTTTGGACAAATGAACAACTACATATATGTATTGTCTTATGTCTCCTTTCTTACATAAAAGATAGGATACTATAAATACTATTATGCTTGTTTGTTTGTTTTTTACTTAACTGTATATTTTGGAAAGAACTGCAAAGAACTGACTCATTGCAAAAGACCCTGATACTGGGAAAGATTGAAGGCAAGAAGAGAAGAGGTTGACAGAGGATGAGATGGTTGGATGACATCAACGACTTGATGGACATGAGTTTGAGCAAGCTCTGGGACTTGGTGAAGGATAGGGAAGCCTGGCATACTGCAGTCAATGAAGTTGCAAAGAGTCAGATACGACTGAGTGACTGAACTGAACTGGTGTTCTGGAAAACACTCCAGATAAATTAATAAAGATTATCCTATTTAAAAAATATAGCTCTATTACTCCACTGTACAGATAAACCAGTTTAATTACTTTCCTATATACAGGCATTCAGATTGTGTCCAATGTTTTGCAGTTACATACAATGCTGCAGTATATATCTGTATGTGTTTTCATATTGCTGGAGATATATCTTCATGGTAGATTCTCAGAAATGGTCTTGCTGGGTCAAAAGGTAAATAAACACTAAAAAAAATATTATGTAACATTTTTTAGGTATTGCCAAATCTCCCTTCAGAAGAGTTAGAGCAATTTGTATTCTCACAAGCAATGTATGACAGTGCCTGTTTCCCCACAGTTTCACCAACAAAGTGTCTAATTACCATTTTTATATCCGGTGGTTAGAATTTTGTCTCTCAATTTTTAAGACCTCTTTATAGATTAAAAAATTAATAAGGACTGACTATAAAGTACAGGTAACTCTACCCAATACTATGTAATGACCTATATACAAAAAGAACCTAAAATATATATATATGCACACTATGTTATATAGCAGAAACAATATTATAAATCAGCTATACTCCAATAAATAAAAATTAATAAAGAATTGTAGAAGTATTCTCATCTAAAAAATTATCATTTTATGGCATAGATTGTGAATATTTTTCCGCACAAACTTTGTTTATGGGATTTTTGTCATGCAAGAATTGAATTTAGTGAAATTTATAAATCTTTTCTTTTAATGCTTCTGGATTTTAAGTCACAGCCTTATTTTCTACACCACGATTATAGAGGAGCTAGTTTATGTTAGCAGTAGATTGAAGTGAACTTGTAAATAATATTACAAGGACAACAAAAGTAAAAATAGGTAAACTGAACTACATCAAAACTTAAAACTTCAGTGATGAGGACACAATCAACAGAGTGAAAAGGCAACCTATAGAATGGAAGAAATAATTACAAATCATGTATCTAATAAATGGTTAAATAGTCAGAATATATAAAGAACTCTTACAATTCAACAACAAAAAAAAATTACCTGATTTTAAAAAATGGGCAAAGGACCTGAATAAATATTTCTCCAACAAACATACACACATGGCCAACAAGCCTATGAAAAAATGCTCAATATCACTAATCATTAGGGAAATGCAAATCAAAACCACAATAAGATATCACCTCATACCCATCAGTGAGAGAGTAACAGGCAGGAAGGCCAGGGGTCTCCAAACAGAGGAAATAGCCTGCAAGTGTCAGACATTTTTATCTCTCTTAAGCGGCAGGAGGAAACAAACTAGTGATATTTTTTTCTTCTCTATACAAATTTAAAAGGAGGTTTCTCTTAAAATACTGTGTTACCATAATGACACCTGGTTTCACTGAAGTTAACTATTCTCAAACCTTGAGTTAACCAATGCATTTTTCTTATGGAAATGTTTGTCTTAAGCCATGCTAATGTACTATGCATTTACCCCAAACTCTGTCTTCCAGTCGGTTCTGCCTAATGGCTCAGAACCTACTTAACAAACCAGTATGTTATACTTAGATATTGTTTCCCTAATCTATGTAAATGAAACTATTTGAATGGTAATCTGCCCTTCTACAGGATTCAAGTTAATCATTTTATGGCCTGGGATGAATCCTCTGCTGCCAAGATTATCCCAAAATACATCTGATGGGTGAGGGGCCTGGTGCCATTCTGAGTTTTAAGACATTCCTTTCTTTCATTAACAGACTGCTGCTGCTGCTGCTAAGTCGCTTCAGTCGTGTCCGACTCTGCGACCCCATAGATGGAAGCCCACCAGGCTCCCCCGTCCCTGGGATTCTCCAGGCAAGAACACTGGAGTGGGTTGCCATGTCCTTCTCCAATGCATGAAAGTGAAAAGTGAAAGTGAAGTCGCTCAGTCGTGTCCGACTAGTAGCGACCCCATGGACTGCAGCCTATCAGGCTCCTCCGTCCTTGGGATTCTCCAGGCAGGAGTACTGGAGTGGGGTGCCGTTGCCTTCTAGTGACTATATAACATCCAGCTGAAGACTAACAGGGGGTACTCTTTCTGCCCCCTTCTGATGCCTATGTCAAGAGCTTTCTCTATCTCCTTTATACTGTAATAAAACTTTATTACAGAAAAGCTCTGAGCAATCAAGCCTTGTCTCTGGCCCCGGATAGAATTCTTCTCCTCTGGAGGCCGAGAATCCTGGCGTCTTTTTATTCAGCAACAACCTTTCATCAGGAAAGCTGCTAACAACAACAAAATAATGGAAAATAACAAGAGTTGGCAAAGATACAGAGAAATTGGAACACTTGGCTACTGCTGGTAAAAATATGGTGCAGCCACTATGGAAAATAGTATATTGGTTCCATAAAAAATTAAAAATAGAATTACCATATGATCCGGTAATTCCACCCTAGGAACTGAAAAGAATTGAAAGCAGTGTCTCAGATATTTGTACACCCAAATTCATGGTGGCATTATTCACAACAGCCAAAAAGTAAAAGCAACCCAAATGTCATTCAAACAATGAATGGATAAACAAAATATGGTAAATACCCAGTAGAACATTATTCAGCCTAAAAAAGGAAATAAATTAAGTCACATGCTACAAAATGGATGAACCCTGAATACATTATGCTAAGTGAAATATACCAGTCACAAAAAGACAAATACTGTATGATTCCCCTTATATGAGGTACATAGAGTAATCGTATTCACAGAGATAGAAAGTAAAATAGAGGTAGGTTACCAGAGGCTGAGGGGAGGGAAAAATGGGAAGATGTTGTTTAAGGGGTATAGAGTTTCAGATTTGGTAGATAAGCTAGTTCCAGAGATCAGTGGCACAAAGATATATATATATATATACACATACACTTACTACTTCTAAGCTATATATTTAAAAATGGTTAAGATGGTAAACTTTATATTTTGTATTGCAGTGAAAGTGGCTCAGTTGTGTCTGACTCTTTGGGACTCGATGGACTGTAGCCCATTAGGCTCCTCTGTCCATGGAATTCTCCAGCAAAGATTACTGGAGTGGGTAGCCATTCCCTTGTCCAGTGGATCTTCCCAACCCAGAGATCAAACTCTGGTCTCCTGCACTGCAGGTAGATTCTTTACCATCTGAACCACTTTACCACAATTAATACAAATTAACAAAACGTAGATAAATTGGGCTTCATAAAATTTAAGAATTTTATGTATCAAAAGACACTATAAAAAAGGGAAAAGGACTTCCCCAGTGGTCTGGTGGTTAAGAATGCACCTTGCAATGCAGGGAACGTGGGTTTGATCTCTGGTCTGGGAACTAAGATCCTACATGCCTTGGAACAACTAAGCCTGCTCGAGCCACAACTAAGAGTCCATAAGCTGTAAGAAAAGATCTGCATGATACAACGAAGATCCCATCTGTCGCAACTAAGACAAGACACAGCCAAATAAATAAGAAAAGGAAAAGACAGCCTACAAAATGGGGGGAAATATTTGCAAATCATGTCTCTGACAAGAGATTAATACTCAGAATATAGGGAATTCCCCAAAACTCAACATTCTAAAAATGAAGATCATGGTATTTGGTCCCATCACTTCATAGCAAATAGATGGGGAAAAAATGGAAACAATGACAGACTTTATTTTCTTGGACACCAAAACCACTGTGAACAGTGACTACAGCCACGAAATTAAAAGATGCTCCTTAGAAGAAAAGCTATAATAAGCTTCAGTTCAGTTCAGTCGTGTCTGACTCTTTGCAGCCCCATGAATCGCAGCACGCCAGGCCTCCCTGTCCATCACCAACTCCCGGAGTTCACTCAGACTCACGTCCATCGAGTCCGTGATGCCATCCAGCCATCTCATCCTTCATCATCCCCTTCTCCTCCTGCCCCCAATCCCTCCCATCGTCAGAGTCTTTTCCAATGAGTCAACTCTTCGCATGAGGTGGCCAAAGTACTGGAGCTTCAGCTTTAGCATCATTCCTTCCAAAGAAATCCCAGGACTGATCTCATTCAGAATGGATTGATTGGATCTCCTTGCAGTCCAAGGGACTCTCAAGAGTCTTCTCCAACACCACAGTTCAAAAGCATCAATTCTTCGGTGCTCAGCCTTCTTCACAGTCCAACTCTCACATCCATACATGACCACAGGAAAAGCCATAGCCTTGACTAGACGGACTTTGGTCGGCAAAGTAATGTTGCTGCTTTTGAATATGCTGTCTAGGTTGGTCATAACTTTTCTTCCAAGGAGTAAGCATCTTTTAATTTCATAATAAGCCTAGATAGCATATTAAAAAGCAGAGACATTACGTTGCCAATAAAGGTCTCTATAGTCAAAGGTATGGTTTTTCCAGTAGTCACATATCAGTGTGAGAGTTGAACCATAAAGAAGGCTGAGCACCAAAGAACTGATGCTTTTAAACTGTGGTGTTGGAGAAGACTCTTGAGAGTTCCTTGGATTGCAAGGAGATCAAACCAGTCAATCTTAAAGGAAATCAACTGTGAATATTCACTGGAAGGACAGATGCTGAAGCTGAAGCTCCAGTACTTTGGCCACCTGATGCAAAAAGCCAACTTATTAGAAAAGACCCTGGTGCTAGGAAAGGTCAAAGGCAGGAGAAAGGAACATCAGAGGATGAGATGGTTGGATGCCATCACTGACTCAATGGACATGAGTTTGAGTAAGCTCCAGGAGATGGTGAAGAACAGGGAAGCCTGGCATGCTGCAGTCCATGGGGTTGCAAAGAGTCAGACACAACTGAGTGACTAAACAAACAAACAAAAGCATTAAATGCACAGTGTAGGGAATACAGTCAATAATAATGTATATGGCTATATGGTGCCAGATGGTAACTAGACTTATTGTGGTGATCATTTTGTAGTGTACAGAAGTACTGTGTCACTATGTTGTATTCTAGGAACTAACACTGTGTTGTAGGCCAATTACATGTCAAAAACAAACTCAAAGACTTAAGAGATCATATTTGTGTTTCAGTTCAGTTCAGTCGCTCAGTCGTGTCTGACTCTTTGCGACCCCGTGAATCACAGCACGCCAGGCCTCCCTATCCATCACCAGCTCCCAGAGTTCACTCAGACTCACCTCCATCGAGTCAGCCATCTCACCCTCTGTCGTCCCCTTCTCCTCCTGCCCCCAATCCCTCCCAGCATCAGAGTCTCTTCCAATGAGTCAACTATTTGTGTTTACCAGAGTCTTATAGAGAAGGGTGGGGGAACTGGATGAAGTACACAAAAAGTACACATTTCCAATTATAAGATAAATTAGTACTAGGGATGTAATGTGCATACATTTGCTTCCTTAGTTGCTTCAGTCGTGTTGAGTCATTGATCCTACGGGCTGTAGCCCACCAGGCTCCTCTGTCCATGGGATTTTCCAAGCAAAAATACTGGAGTGGGTTGCCACGCCATGCCATCCTCCAGGAGGTCTTCCTGATCCAGGGATCAAATCTTTTGTCCCTTGCACTGGCAAGCTGGTTCTTTACCACTAGTGCCACCTGTGATGTAATGTACAACATGGTAAATATAATTAACACTGCTGTATGTTACATATGAAAGCTGTTAAGAGAGTAAATCCTAAAAATTCTCATCAGAAGAAAAATTTTTCTTTCTTTTATTTAGTATCTATATGAAATGATGGATATTCACCAAACTTACTGTGGTAGTCATTTCATGATGTATGTGAGTCAAATATTTGTGCTGCACATGTTAAACTTATGCTGTATGTCAATTACATCTCAATAAAAATGGAAGAAACAAACAAGAATAAATCCTAATAGACTCTGCATTAACCTGAGAGGCCTTTGCTTAGGGCAAGATTTAACAGTTACCTTAAAGAAAGAATATTTAATCCTGAAGACAGCCAGCCAGATCACATGGAATTACTGGAAAGCCTTAAGAAAAAACAAATGGAACAAAAATTATAATGAAATATAATTCAGTGGTTTTCAGTGTTTACAGTGCCGTGAATCTAATTTTAGAACATTTTTTTGCTCCACCTCCCATAAAAAAACTCTGTACCCATTAAAGTTATTCCACATTCTCCCTCTATCCATTTCCCAGTCCTGAACTGTAAATCTATTTTCTGTCTATAAATTTGCCTATGTAGGTATTTCCTACAATTGGAATCCTATAGTATGTGATCGTTCATGACTACTTCTTTCACATGGTATATTTTCAAGTCATTCACATTGTAGCATATATCATTACTTCCTCTCCGTTTATTGTCAAATAATATTTCATTATATGGATATACAACATTTTTGTTGTTCAGTTGCACAGTTGTATCCAACTCATTGCAGCCCCATGGACTGCAGCATGCCAGGCCTGCTTGACCTTCACCATCTCCTGGAGTTTGCCCAAACTCATGTCCACTGAGGCCATACAAACATCTCGTCCTCTGTCGTCTCCTTTTCCTCCTACCTTCAATCTTTCCCAGCATCGGTCTTTTCCAGTGAGTCAGCTCTTCTCATAGATGACCAAATATTGAAGCTTCGGCATCAGTCCTTCCAGTGAATATTCAGGGTTGCTTTCCTTTGGGATTGACTGGTTTGATCTCCTTGCTGTCCAAGGGACTCTCCAGCACCACAGTTTGAAAGCATCAGTTCTTCAGTGCTCAACTTTCTTTATAGTCCAGCTCTCACATCCATACATGACTACTGGAAAAATGATAACTTTGACTATAAAGACCTTTGTCAGCAAAATAATGTCTTTGCTTTTTAATACACTGTTCATTTAGTCATAGCTTTCCTTCGAAGGAGCAAGAGTCTTTTAATTTCATGGCTGCAGTCACCATCCACAGGCATTTTGGAGCCCAAGAAAATAAAAGTCTCTCACTGTTTTCATTGTTTCCCCATCTATTTGCCATAAAGTCACAGGGCCAGATACTATGATCTTAGCTTTCTGAATGTTGAGTTTTAAGCTAGCTTTTCACTCTCTTCTTTTACCTTCATCCAGAGGCTCGTTAGTTCCTCTTTGTTTTCTGCCATAAGGGTGGTTTCATCTGCATATCTGTGATTATTGGTATTTCTCCCCGCTTTCTGGATTCCAACTTGAGCTTCATCCAGCCCGGCATTTCACATGATGTACTCTGCATATAAGTTAAAGAAGCAGGCTGACAATATACAGCTTTGATGTACTCCTTTCCCAATTTTGAACACTTCGTTGTTCAGTGTCCATTTCTAACTGTTGCTTCTTGACCTGTATACAGATTTCTCAGGAGGCAGATAAGGTGATCTGGTATTCCCATCTGTTTAAGAATTTTCCAGTTTATTGTGATCCACACAGTCAAAGACTTTAGTGTAGTCAATGAAGCAGAGTAGATTTTTTTTTCTGAAATTCTCTTGCTTTTTCTATAATCTGGTGTATGTTGGCAATTTGATCTCTGGTTCCTCTGCCTTTTCTAAATCCAGCCTATATATATGGAAGTTCTCAGTTCACAAACTGTTGAAGTCTAGCTTGAACAATTTTGAGCATTACCTTGCTAGCATGTAAAATGAGTGGAATTGTCCAGTAGTTTGAACATTCTCTGGCATTGCCCTTCTTTGGGACTGGAATGAAAACTGATGTTTTCCAGTCCTGTGGCCACTGCTGAGATTTCCAAATTTGCACTCAATTCTGACGTATTGAGTGCAGCACTTTCACAGTATCATCTTTTAGGGTTTGAAATAGCTCAGCTGGAATTCCATCATCTTTATGCTTTGTTTGTAGTGATGTTTCCTAAGGCCAACTTGACTACCCACTCCAGGATGTCTGGCTCTAGGTGAGTGATCACACCATTGTGACCAGTTATCCAGGTCATTAAGATCTTTTTTTGTATAGTTTTTCTGTGTTTTCTTGCCACCTCTTCTTAATATCTTCTGCTTCTGTTAGGTCCATACCATTTCTGTCCATTATTGTGCCCATATTTGCATGAAATGTTCCCTTGGTATCTCTAATTTTCCTGAAGAAGTCTCTAGTCACTCTCATTCTATTGCTTTCCTCTATTTCTCTGCACTGTTCACTTAGGGAGGCTTTCTTATCTCTCCTTGCTATTCTTTGGAACTCTGCATTCAGATGGGTGTATCTTTCCCTTTTTCATTTGCCTTTCACTTCTCTTCTTTTCTCAGCTATTTGAAAGGCCTCTTCAGACAACCATTTTACCGTTTTCATTTCTTTTTCTTGGAGATGGTTTTGATCACCAGCTCCTGTACAATGTTAGGAACCTCCGTTCATATTTCTTCTGGCTCTTTGTCTATCAGATCTAATCGCTTGAATCTGTCACTTTCACTTTATAATTGTAATGGATTTGATTTAGGTCATACTTGAATGGCCTAGTGGTTTTCCCTACTTTCTTTAATTTAAGTCTGAATTTGGCAATAAGGAGTTCCTTATCTGAGCCACAGTCAGCTTCAGGTCTTGATTTTGCTGACTACATAGTGCTTCTCCAGCTCTATCATCTTTGGCTGCAATGACCATAATCAATCTGATTTTGGTATTGACCATCTGGTTATGTCCATGTGTTGAGTCATCTCTTATTGTTGGAAGAGAGTGTTTGCTATAATTTGTGTGTTCTCTTGGTAAAGCTGTTAGGATTTGCCTTGCTTCATTTTGTACTCCAAGGCCAAACTTGCCTGTTACTCCAGGAATCTCTTAACTTCCTACTTTTGCATTCCAGTCCCTAATGATGAAAAGGACTCCTTTTTTTGGTGTTAGTCCTAGAAGGTGTAGGTCTTCATCAGTTCAGTTCAGTCTCTCAGTCGTGTCCAACTCTTTGCGACCCCATGAATTGCAGCACGCCAGGCTTCCCTGTCCAACCTAGATAGCATTTTCAAAAGCAGAGACATTACTTTGCCGACTAAGGTCCGTCTAGTCAAGGCTATGGTATTTCCTGTGGTCATGTATGGATGTGAGAGTTGGACTGTGAAGAAGGCTGAGCGCCGAAGAATTGATGCTTTTGAACTGTGGTGTTGGAGAAGACTCTTGAGAGTCTCTTGGACTGCAAGGAGATCCAACCAGTCCATTATGGAGGAGATCAGCCCTGGGATTGCTTTGGAAGGAATGATGCTGAAGCTGAAACTCCAGTACTTTGGCCACCTCATGCGAAGAGTTGACTCATTCGAGAAGAGTCTGATGCTGGGAGGGATTGGGGGCAGGAGGAGAAGGGGACGACTGAAGATGAGATGGCTGGATGGCATCACGGACTCGATGGACGTGAGTCTGAGTGAACTCCGGGAGATGGTGATGAACAGGGAGGCCTGGCGTGCTGCGATTCATGGGGTCGCAAAGAGTCGGACATGACTGAGCGACTGAACTGAACTGTCGTCTTTTAACTTCATGGCTGCAATCACCATCAGTCAGTTCAGTTCAGTCGCTCAGTCGTGTCCAACTCTTTGCGACCCTATGAATCGCAGCACGCCAGGCCTCCCTGTTCATCACTAACTCCCGGAGTTCACTCAGATTCATGGCCATCTAGTCAGTGATGCCATCCAGCCATCTCATCCTCGGTCGTCCCCTTCTCCTCCTGCCCCTAATCCCTCCCAGCATCAAAGTCTTTTCCAATGAGTCAACTCTTCGCATGAGGTGGCCAAAGGACTGGAGTTTCAGCTTTAGCATCATTCCTTCCAAAGAAATCCCAGGGTTGATCTCCTTCAGAATGGACTGGTTGGATCTCTTTGCAGTCCAAGGGACTCTCAAGAGTCTTGTCCAAGACCACAGTTCAAAAGCATCAATTCTTTGGCGCTCAGCCTTCTTCACAGTCCAACTCTCACATCCATACATGACCACAGGAAAAACCATCGCCTTGACTAGACTATAGTACTGTTCAATTTCAGTATCTTTGGCGTTAATGGTTGGGGCATAGACTTGGATTACTGTGATATTGAATGGCTTGCCTTAGAGAAAAACCAAGATTGTTCTGTTGTTTTTGAGACTGTACACAAGTACTTCATTGTATATTCTTTGTTGACTATGAGGGGTACTCCATTTCTTCTAAGGGATTCTTGCCCACAGTAGTAGTCATCTGAATGGTCATCTGAATTAAATTCACCCATTCCCATCCATTTCATTTCACTGATTCCTAAAATGATGTTCACTCTTGCCATCTCCTGTTTGACCAACTTCCAATGTACCTTGATTCATGAACCTAACATTCCATTTTCTTATGCAATATTGTTCTTTACAATATTGGATTTTACTTTCACCACCAGACACAACTGGGTGTTGCTTCCACTTTGGCTCAGCCTCTTCATTCCTTCTAGAGCTATTTCTCTGCTCTTGTCCAGTAGCATATTGGGTACCTACCAACCTGGGGAGTTCATCTTTCCATGTCAGTGTTATATCTTTTTGCCTTTTCATACTGTTCTTGTGGTTCTCAAGGCAAGAATACTGGAGTGGTTTGCCATTCCTTTCTCCAGTGGGCCACATTTTGTCAGAACTCTTCACAATGGCCTGTCCATCTTGGGTGGCCCTATATGATGGCATGGCTCATCGCTTCATTGAGTTAGGTTGTGATCCATGTGGTCAGTTTGGTTAGTTTTCTGTGATTGTCATTTTCATTCTGTCTGCCCTCTGATGGATGAGGATAAGAGGCTGTAGATAAGCTTCCTGAGAGACTGGCTTTTGGGAAAACTGGGTTTTGCTCTGGTGGGCAAGGCCATGTTCAGTAAATCTTTAATCCAATTTTCTGCTGATGGGTTGGGCTGTTTCCTCCCTGTAGTTTAGCCTGAGGCCAAACTATGGTAGTCTAATGGAGACCTCCTCCAACAAGGCTTATGCCAGAATGCCCTGCTTCCCAGGACTGCTGCAGTCAGTGTCCCTCACCCCACAGGAGGCAGCTGTAGACACATGCATCTGCCAGAGACTCCCAAACACACCCAGCCAAGTCTGGCTCAGTCTTTTGTGGGTCACTTCTCCTTTCTCCTTGGTCCTGTTATGCACAAGGTTTCGTTTGTGCCCTCCAAGAGTCTCTCTCTCCCCAGTCTTGTGGAGGTTCTGTAATCAAATCCACAGGCCTTCAAAGTCAAATTCCCTGAGGGTTCTGAGTCCCTTTGCTGGATCCCCAGGTTGGGAAATCTGTTGCGGGGCCTAGAACTTTCGTAACAGTGCGAGAACTTCTTTGGTATAATTGTTCTCCAGGTTGAGGGTCGCCTGCTTGGTGGCGCTATAGTTGAGCTAACAGCGACCTACTCGAGGAGGATTCCCTGGTGGCTCAGATGGTAAACCGTCTGCCTGTGATGCGGGAGACCCAGGTTAGATCCCTGGGTTGGGAAGATCCCCTGGAGAAGGAAATGGCAACCCACTCCAATACTCTTGCCTAGAAAATTCCATGGATGGAGGAGCCTGGTGGGCTACAGTCACAAAGAGTCAGACACAACTGAGCGACTTCACTCACTCACTCACCCAAGGAGGACTTATGCCACATGCCATGCCTACCAGGACTGCTGCCGCCAGAGCATCTTCTTGTCTTCATTCCTAAACTCATTTGACCCCTCATTCAAAGGAGTGAGCATTCCTACTTTTAAAATACCACTTTCTATTGGTAATAATACCACATTTATTATCAAATAGACATGGGGACTGTTTTCATTTTTTAGCTATAATGAATAAGGCTGCTAATAACAACATATTAGTTGCTCAGTCATGTCTGACTGTTTGCGATCCCATCGACTGTAGCCCACCAGGTTCCTCTGCCCATGGAATTTTCCAGGCAAGAATACTGGAGCAGGTTGCCATTTTCCTCTCCAGGGGATCTTCTCAACCCAGGGACTGAACCCAGGCCTCCCACATTGCAGGCAGATTCTTTACCATCTGAGCACCAGGGAAGCCCCAAAGCAGCATGTACAAGCATAATTCACATACAAGTTTTTGTGTAGACATAGGTTTTCAGTTCTGATAAGTATATACCTAACAAACAGCTGGAACACATAGGATCACTCTGTTTAACTCTTTGAGAAACTGGCAGTCTGTTTACAAAGTGGTTGCACCATTTTACATTTCTGTTAGCAGTGTACAAGAGTTTTAGTTTTCCAATTTCCACACCAATACCTGTTATTTTCTATCTTTTTTATTATTGCCATCAGTGTGTGAAATAGTATCTCATGATTTTGATTTGCATTTCTCCAGTGCTGAGTATCTTTTTATGTACTTATTGTCCATCTGAATATCTTCTCACATTTTCAGGTGGATTCTTTACCAGCTAAGCCATGAGGGAAGCCTCACCTGCCTCCTGAGAAATCTGTATGCAGGTCAGGAAGCAACAGTTAGAATTGGACATGGAACAATAGACTGGTTCCAAATTGGGAAAAGAGTACTTCAAGGCTATATATTGTCACTTTGCTTATTTAACTTATATGCACAGTACATCAGGTGAAATGCCAGTATGGATGAAGCACAAGCTGGAATCAAGATTGCTGGGAGAATTATCAATAATCTCAGATATGCAGATGACACCACCCTTATGGCAGAAAGTGAAGAAAAACTAAACAGCCTCTTGATGAAAGTGAAAGAGGAGAGTGAAAAAGTTGGCTTAACGCTCAACGTTCAGAAAACTAAGATCATAGCATCCAGTCCCATCACTTCATGGCAAATAGATGGGGAAACAGTGGAAACAGTGACAGACTTTATTGTTCTGGGCTCCAAAATCACTGCACATGGTAATGTGCATGTCCATCGAGTTGGTGATGCCATCAAACCATCTCATCCTCTGTCCTCCCCTTCTCCTCCCACTTTCAATCTTTCCCAGCATCAGAGTCTTTTCCAATGAGTCAGTTCTCCACATCAGGTGGCCAAAGTACTGGAGTTTCAGCTTCAGCATCAGTCCTTCCAATGAATATTCAGGACTGATCTACTTTAGGATTGACTAGTTGGATCTCCTTGCAGTCCACGGGACTCTCAAGAGTCTTCTCCAACACTACAGTTCAAAAGCATCAATTCTTTGGTGCTCAGCTTTCTTCACAGTCCAACTCTCACATCCATACATGACTATTGGAAAAACCATAGCTTTGACTAGATAGACCTTTGTTGGCAAAGTAATGTCTCTGCTTTTTAATATACTGTCTAGGTTGGTCATAGCTTTTCTTCCAAGGAGCAAACATCTTTTAATTTCATGGCTGCACCATCTGCAGCAATCTTGGGTCCCCATGGCCTGGGTCCCCATGATCTGAGATGAGGATAGGCAGGTAGTTAGACATGAGCAGGTATTAAGGGGCCAAAGATTCGGCCCATTAATAAGAGGAGGGAATGTTGAGTCTTGCCCTAAGGCCACAGGGGCAAGACCTTGTACCAAGGCCACAGAAGTGGAGCCCAGAATCAAGGTCACTCCAAAGCTAAGCCCCTTTGTAACCATTGCCAAAAGCCTCTATGATCATCACCAGCAGGCTTCCTGATTCCAAACTAGGCAAAGATGCCCACTGCAGTAGTTACCCTATAGCACCCTAACGAATCCTCTAGAGCCAACCTTCCAGCAGGGATTTTCTTTGTCTTGAGGTTATAAAAATTGGCCACTAACCCACGAAAACTGTCGACTCTCCCTGGTCTGTCAGGAGGTCAGCCCACTTCACTCACAATGCCTTCATTATCTCTACTCCTTGCTCTTAATAAACTCACTCCTTTCTGAAATTCTCTGCATCTGGAATTCTTTTTCAACCTGCACTCAGACTGCCTCAACAGCTTGATTAGCTCTTGCATTTAGTCTTATGATAGAATTTGAATTGGTTTTTGTGTGTCACTATGCTGTGACATAGTGGCCCAACTGCATTCTTTCAGATGTAGATATCCAGCAGGGTGTACTAATACTATTTGCTGAAAAATTTTTCTTTCCCATTTAGTTTCCTTGGGACCCTTACTGAATGTCAATCGACAATTTTCCTGGTTATTTTTTGCATATTTATTTTTCCATATGAACTTAAAAAAAATCAGTCTAACTCAGTAAAATAACTTCTTAGAATTTTTATTAAGGTTGCATTGATTTTATAAATTAGAAAGGATTGACATCTTCATGTTTTGCTATTTGTTTAAATTTGCTTTAATGTCTTTCAGGGGTGTTTTAAATTTCCTTATATAGGTTTTGCACCTTATTAAATTTATCCATAAGTATTTAATCTTCTAGTTAGCTGTTGTAAATGGGCTTTCCTCTAACATTATGTTCTGTTTACTACAGGCAAACCTCAGAAGTATTGCAGGTTTGGTTCCAGACCCTGGCAATAATGAATACTGCAATAAACCAAGTGACACAAATTTTCTGGTTTCCGAGTGCATGTTTATAAAATTATATTTATATTACACTATAGTTTATTAAGTAATAGCCTTATGTGTAAAAATGTATAACCTTAATTTAAAACTACTTTATTGCTAAAAAACCTAACCATCATCTGAGCCTTCAGTCATTCTGTTTTTGCTGTGGAGTCTTGCCTTGGTGTTGATGGCTGCTAACTGATCAAGGCAGTGGTTGCTGAAAGACTGGGGTGGCTGTGGCAATTTCTTAAAATAAGACAAAAAGGAAGTTTGCCACATCAATTAACTCATTCTTTTGTTGCAGGAAGGGATCCCCTTCCAGGGCCCAAGAGTGGGCTCTTGTCTAACACTTGGAAATGAACTGTCTGAGGAGACACACATGTTGAGAAAGCCAGAGACTTTATTGGGAAGGAGTGCCAGGGCAGAGACCATCAGAGTAAGGGAACCCAGGAGAACTGCTCTGCCATGTGGCTCGCAGTCTCAGGTTTTATGGTGATGGGGTTAGTTTCCAGGTTGTTTCTGGCCAATCATTCTGACACTCAGGGTCCTTCCTGGTGGTGTGCACATATCGTTTAATCAAAGTGGATTCCAGCGAGAAGAATTCTGGGAGACAGGTAGAACATATGGACTGTGTCTCCTCCCTTCTTTTGACCTGTCCTAAATTCTTGTTGATGGTAGATTGTTAGTTCCATATTCCTTACCGAAACCTCCTACTGTAATATAACTCCTGCAAGTAGCTAGTATCTTGCCTATCCAGGGTACGTGATTTCAGTCAGTGGTTCCCCTAACACTTTCATAAATGATTTCTCTGTAGCATGCAATGCTGTATGACAGCATTTTACTCATAGTAGAACTTCTTTCAAAATTGGATTCAATCCTTTCAAACCTACCTCTTCTGCTTTAATAACTAAGTTTATATAATATTCTAAATTATTTGTTGTCATTTCAATGATCTTCACAGCTTTTTTACCAGGAATAAAGTCTATTTCAAGAAAGAAATCACTTTCTCTGAAACTCCTTGAGTGTTATAAAGTTTTTATCATGAGATTGTAGCAATTCAGTCACATCTTCAAACTCCACTTCTAATTTTGTGAAAATTACCAAAATGTGATAGAGACACAAAATAAGCAAATGCTATTGGAAAAAAGACACGTAAAGACTTGTCTGATGCAGTGTTGCCACAAACCTTCAATTTGTAAAAAATGCAGTTATCTGTGAAACTCTATAAAGTGAATCAAAATATGGTTATGCCTGCCTTATGAAAGCCGATTTTTGTTAACTTTAAATCCTGCTCCTTCACTAAATTCTTTGTTTCAGTTAGTTTTGTTACTGATTCTCTGGGGGTCCGGGTATACTACTGTCAGGCGAGTGTATGCTCCTCGGTTCTGTCTCATCACAACAAAGATTTGAAGTGATGGACATTAAAGCCCTCAGCGCATCACAGCTCTCGGGTCTTGGACAGTCAGTGTTATAGCTCTTAGACAAATCAATGTTAACAGCTCTATTTTATTTAGAAGATAGCAGGAGAATCCATCCTGGAAGCGTGAGGGCATGCCAACCCAAAGACGCAAAGAGAAGAGAGTGGAGGAGCGCGCCAGTGCTTGGGGGCGGGGAGAGAGAGGGAGAGAGAGAGAGAAAGTGCTTTGGCTCCTCCTTTTGTATGTTTTTTCCTCCCCCTGGGCCTGCCCTATGCAAATTGGGCTTAGCCAGGAGTGCTGTTTGTTCTACCTGAGGTCTTAACTCAGACCTTCCTTTGTTCTATTTTTGCAGGTTTTTCCCTTCTTTGTCTTTTAGCCACCGCCATTTTGGACTCCTGTTTCCTATTCTAACTACCTAACATTCCCCCCACAAGAGATGGGAGGCCTAATTCTTTGGGAATAGGGGTATCGAGGTCTTTCTGGCTACTTTTTGCTGAATTGGGATGGCGAGGGGTATTGGGCCTCCCCCTCTTGCCAGTCTCAGGCCTCAGAGTCCTCATAGTGGTGTCCATCTAAAGGTGAGTGATATTTTCCATGGTCGGCTGTAATTTTGAATCTTTGTTGAACTGGTGCCGCATGTTGTAGCTTGTTGACCTGAGCAGAGACAAAACAGGTTAGACAATTGATCATATACGGAACAATCATAAGCAGCATCAGTATGGTGTAACAAGGACTAGTAGGGGCATTAGCCAATTCTAAATTCACATCACCAGCATGGCTCAAGTCCCTCCTTGTTCAAGGATCAGAAGATCTATATCCTGTCTGTTTTGGAGTACAGTCTCTGTCAAGCTGTGTTGGCTCTTTAGAGTTATCCTGAGAAATCTTATTCCCAGAAACCAGATTTTGGCGGTGTTCATTAGAATGGGACTCATTTGTAGTCCTGAATAAGTATCTGAGATCTCCCAGGAGCTCACAGGTGTATTCAATATCCTCTTCTGTTTTCTTCCATGGCTTGACTCGTGAATAGTGAATCCAGGAGTCATGTCCTGGTAACCTTGACTGCTGTGGGGGTAGAAAGTATTACAGGGTAGCGGACCTTCCATGTGGGCTGGAGTTGAGTCTTTCAGTTCAGTTCAGTCGCTCAGTCACGTCCGACTCTTTGCGACCCCATGAATCGCAGCACACCAGGCCTCCCTGTTCATCACCATCTCCCGGAGTTCACTCAGACTCACATCCATCGAGTCCATGATGCCATCCAGCCATCTCATCCTCGGTCGTCCCCTTCTCCTCCTGCCCCCAATCCCCCCCAGCATCAGAGTCTTTTCCAATGAGTCAACTCTTCGCATGAGGTGGCCAAAGTACTGGAGTTTCAGCTTTAGCATCATTCCTTCCAAAGAAATCCCAAGGCTGATCTCCTTCAGAATGGACTGGTTGGATCTCCTTGCAGTCCAAGGGACTCTCAAGAGTCTTCTCCAACACCACAGATCAAAAGCATCAATTCTTGGGTGCTCAGCCTTCTTCACAGTCCAACTCTCACATCCATACATGACCACCATGTATGGATGGAAAAACCATAGCCTTGACTAGACGGACCTTAGTCGGCAAAGTAATGTCTCTGCTTTTGAAAATGCTATCTAGGTTGGACATAACTTTTCTTCCAAGGAGTAAGCATCTTCTAATTTCATGGCTGCAGTCACCATCTGCAGTGATTTTGGAGCCCCCCAAAATAAAGTCTGACACTGTTTCCACTGTTTCCCCATCTATTTCCCATGAAGTGATGGGACCAGATGCCATGATCTTCGTTTTCTGAATGTTGAGCTTTAAGCCAACTTTTTCGCTCTCCTCTTTCACTTT
>SJYT01057888.1:108448-120272 GCA_006410635.1 Cephalophus harveyi | reverse complement strand
CACTGTTTCCACTGTTTCCCCATCTATTTCCCATGAAGTGATGGGACCAGATGCCATGATCTTCATTTTCTGAATGTTGAGCTTTAAGCCAGCTTTTTTGCTCTCCTCTTTCACTTTCAGGCTTTGCTTACACTGTGACAAAACATCCTCTTTAAGAGGACTCACAGGACATAATTACCTCTGGCCTCAATTTTATGAGTAATTGTGCTTTTGATCAACTGTCTCTTTTTCTCCTTGGATGCCACAAATCACTGTTGTAAGACTGTGCCAGAGATTTGTTTTAGTCAGTTCTGGTAAGACACACAGACATGGAAACATCTGTCACAAAGGAAGAATTTTTGCACTCTCACAGGTCCCTGGACATGAGATGCAGGGCCATACAGGGAAGCCCCATGGTCAGCCAGGAGACAGGGAGTGGGGAACATTCAGCCAAGAGCCTTTGTGATGGTTTCCACAAGAAAGGTAAGGAGAGATAGAGTAAGCAGATTTAATATTGGCTAATTCAATTTTGAATAATTGAGTTTGAATAATCTCAGTGAGTTTGGGGACACAGGTGTCTGTTACCTGACTCTGGGTGATCAGGGCAGGGGGATCTTGGCCCAGAGCATGACAGCCCCTTAGCCAAGCAGGGTGTGGTATTGGTTGGTTTGCATTTGAAAAGTGCCTGAAGGCCAGTTGTTTACTATCTCTGCTCAGTCATGTCCAACTCTTTGCAACTCCATGGACTGTAGCCTGCCAGGCTCCTCGGTTCATGGAATTTTTCAGGTAAGAATATTGGAATGCGTTGCCATTTTCTCCTTCAGGGTTTCTTCCTGACCCAGTAATCAAACACACATCTCTTGCATTGGCAGGTGGACTTTTTATCACTGTGCCTCTGGGAAGCCCAGCTTATCTCTGTTTACTGTCTCTGGTCCCGGGAGGGAAGTGGTCCTCACAAAGTCATCAAGGCCCCAAGACATCAAAGCACCAGAATAAAAAGACATGATTCATACATATATATACTGACTCATCCTTCTCTCTTTGTGTAAAATGTTCACTTCAGTTCAGTTCAGTCGCTCAGTCATGTCCGACTTCCTGTGGCCACTGCTGAGTTTTCCAAATTTGCTGGCATATTGAGTGCAGCACTTTCACAGCATCATCTTTCAGGATTAATTAAATTTATGGTTCATTTATACCCACCTGTCTAATTAATCTTACTCCTATATTTATCTTAAACTTCCACCTTCCATGGTCCTGTGGCTTTATTTGTTTTTATCTTTTATAATCTTGTATAAACTATCATAAATCTTTTCTGGAACAAGAAAGTGTACAAACAAGCATTTCAGTCTCTTGTAAGGACTTTCATACAAATTACTATATGAATGCAAAGTGAAAGTCGCTCAGTCATGTCCAACTCTGCAACCCAGGCCGGAATATTGGAGTGGTTAGCTGTTCCCTTCTCCAAGGGATCTTCCCAACCCAGGGATCAAAGCCAGGGATCTCCCACATTGCGGGCAGATTCTTAACCAGCTGAGCCACAAGGGAAGCCAAAGAATACTGGGGTGGGTAGCCTATCCCTTCTCCAGGAGATCTTCCCAATCCAGGAATGGAACTAGAGTCTCCTGCATTCCAGGCAGATTCTTTACCAACTGAACTATCAGGGAAGCCCAACGAGAATGAAAGCATACAGCAATTTTATAAGGAATCTGAACTCTACAGAACACTGCCCTGCAGCTGGATCAGAACATAACCTCCTAGTGTACAGGTCATGATATGTATTTTTTATACATTTTTATAAAAATAGTTTTGCCTGAGAATTTAGCAGAAAGCTTGGTGTAAGGAGGGTTTCCTTTCTTGAAGGGCTCTCTGAAGAAATGGGAATGGCAATGTTCCTTTGCTCTGGATAAATTTCCCTATAATAAGCAAGTGGAGGCCTTTGAATTCATCTGCTGTTGCTGCTGCTGCTAAGTCGCTTCAGTCGTGTCTGACTCTGTGTGACCCTATAGACGGCAGCCCACCAGGCTCCCCCATCCCTGGGATTCTCCAGGCAAGAACACTGGAGTGGGTTGCCATTTCCTTCTCCAATGCATGAAAGTGAAAAGTGAAAGGGAAAGCGTTCAGTCGTGTCCGACTCTTAGCGACCCCATGGACTGCAGCCCACCAGACTCCTCCATCCGTTGGATTTTCCAGGCAAGAGTACTGGAGTGGGGTGCCATTGCCCTCTCCGTTGGATTCATCTAGTTACACTTAATTCTGCCTCAGAAATAAGAACATTATTTTCAACAGCAAACTCTTGTTTGGAGCACATGACTTGGAGGCCTTAAAAAGACTCAGTCATAATGATTGGCAGGTGTTGGAAGCCTTCTTGCCTGTTATCACCTGTGCATGAACAACAGGCTCTTTAAGGGTGGTCTGACCTATCTCACACCTGAGAAAACAGGCTGGAGGCTTTAGCATCCTGCACTTAGGACCAGGATCACAACCCAGGCATCTGTGCCTTTAACCACTAGGTAGCTGCCTGGGTACCAGGGACAGCCAGAACAATTGTAGGTGAAAGTGACAGAAACCCAAATGAAACTAACTGAAGCCCAACAGAGATGGGAAGGAAGTAAATTCTCATTACTGATACCACACAGGGCCCTGTGGGGCTCCTGGGCACAAGGCCTTTGTATCTCCCGTTTCTTTAATTATAGGAAACAATGTTCATTCAGCCTCCATGACCTTCCCTGAGTTACAAGAGGCAGATTCAAACTGTTGTTAATCAGGGAAAGGAGGGGACAGGAGACTAAGGAGAAACAAATGATCTAGAGCAGCTTTGCAGCACAGTCTTATTTCCCCATCAACAGGTACATACAACAAAATCTTTGAGCTGTTTTGCAGCTACCTGAAACCCTCCAGGTGGGAGAAGTTAACAATCAGTGGTGGTATGCTGCCCACAAGCATGTAGACCCCAGAGAAGTTGGACCTGAAGGTTGCTGATGCTGACTCCTACTTACCTTACCACCAACCCATCAGAAGAATGTCCACAAGCTGCTCATGACTTCTTTGAACCGTTGCTATGAAACTTGTCACTGTCTTTCCCAGGTTGGGACACTTGGTTTGAGGGCTGAGCTCACTGTGTCCCCCTTTGCCTGGCAAAGCAAGAAAGTTCTCCTTTTCTACTTCCCCCAAAACTTTGCCTCCAAGATTTGATTTGAACCAGTAAACAGAGAAACTGATCTTTTGGCATCATTACTCAAGCAATGGGAAGGGGTACAGGTATAGGCTGGGTCTTCAGACCCAAACCCAGTGCCTCCAACCTGTCTCTCTGTCTCCCAACTCCTTCTCTGGGTGTGTGGGGCCCTAGCCACAAAGGACTCCCACCGAGATCTGGGATGCCCAGATCCCACAGAAGCAGCCCCATCTCTGCCCTCTGCAAACCAGCCTGAGTGAGGGCTCTCCCTGGACCGTTTGATCACGGGTTCATCCAGGACTGAGTGCTATTTCTGGCTCATCCTGGGTCATGTGCCTGGTCCTGGTTTGTGGGGATAGGGGAGTACAACAATGTGATTGATAGTGCTGGGCAGCATCGACAGCCAGTCCCCAGGAAGACAGAAGGGTGTGGACAGATGTCTACCACAAAGCGTCCAGGCATCTCAGCATCCTGTGCCTGTGCAGCAGTGCCTTCTCCCTGGAGGCCTGCACAGCAGTTCTCTTGCCCCAGGGAAGCCTCCATGCTGGGAATGTCAGCACTCAGATCCTCTCACTAAGGCTGAGCAGCAGGGATGTGGCAGGCATTCTGCTAGCAGCCTCCTGCCGTGGTGAGAAGGCTTCCATTATGATGTGATGCAGGCGTGATACAGGCAGCTGTCACAGGTCGCTTAGAACCATGAGCTTTGACATTGAACCAGAAACACATTGAGAGTACGGCTGTCTAGCTCTCCATCAGAGCTGAGAGGCTGCCTGCACAGCTTCCTCTAGGGAGGGCAGCCTCCAGGGTCCAGGAGGGCTGATGGAAAGCAGGCACGCAGTTACAGCACAAGCCTGGATTTGCAGTGCAGAGGTGGTTTCAGTTACATATGGCTGCTCCAGGGATCAGGCCATGCATCTCTGTATTTCCTTCCAAATACATGGATGCCGACAAATGGCCCTAGATGATGGAGACTTTGTTTGAAAGTCATCAAAGTCCTCCAGGACCACAGCAATATCTCCTCGCCCACCTGCTTACTCCTTGGAAGAAAAGTTATGACCAACCTAGAAAGCATATTGAAAAGCAGAGACATTACTTTGCCAACAAAGTTCCATCTAGTCAAGGCTATGGTTTTTCCAGTGGTCATGTATGGATGTGAGAGTTGGACTGTGAAGAAAGCTGAGCACTGAAGAATTGATGCTTTTGAACTGTGGTGTTGGAGAAGACTCTTGAGAGTCCCTTGGACTGCAAGGAGATCCAACCTGTCCATTCTGAAGGAGATCAGCCCTGGGATTTCTTTGGAAGGACTGATAATAAAGCTGAAACTCCAGTACTTTGGCCACCTCATGCGAAGAGTTGACTCATTAGAAAAGACCCTGATGCTGGGAGGGATTGGGGGCAGGAGGAGAAGGGGACAACAGAGGATGAGATGGCTGGATGGCATCACCGACTCAATGGATGTGAGTCTGAGTGAACTCTGGGAGTTGGTGATGGACAGGGAGGCCTGGTGTGCTGTGATTCATGGGGTCGCAAAGAGTCGGACACGACTGAGCTTAGCGCAGTCTATTGCATGGAATACACATAGGCCAAGTGAGGTAGATCTGTGATCAGGCTTCCAATGAGGCTAGTTCTGTCCCTTGAACTCTGATGTTGGTTTCACCTGGAAAGAGGGTGCCAGCCCTGGGGTGGAGCCGTGGTCGAGCTGACACTGGGGCTCTGGTCCCCGTAGATGTTCCACATGGCTCTAGAAAGAGGGACATGTATGGCTTTTCAAAACTGTGAGATCAAATTCATTGATTCTATCTGTCAAGGCTAGGTTCAGAGGCAAAAAGTATTTCAAAATGAAAAAAAAAATTATTTGCAAAAAAAGCGAGGGAATCATTCATCAATAAAACCGATTAAAAAAATTCAACGATATCTAACCCCCATAAGATCGTCATTTTACATCTATCTGTTCATGGTGGGAAAAGATCAGCTCCTTACATCCTGATGTAGGGTACAGCCTCAGACATTAACCCAAAGCCAGGATGATGTGGCTCCTGCTGAGAGTCCTGGATTACAGGAAGTGCTCAAGATTTTCTTCTTTGCAGAAACCAAAACTAGACAGAGTGGCTGTATTAACTTTCTTTTGTATGAAGTGCTGTTTCTCCCTACCTGTGGGAAATAAGCTACACAGTGATAACAGGACTGAATCAAGTGCTGATTTCCTCCTGATGAACCTTATTTACATTTTGATCCATTTCTCCTTATTACAGTATCATCCAAACCCTTCGAAGATGTAATCGAAATCAGTATCACTGCTAAGAGTGATCAGGAAGTTCCTAGTGTGGTGAGGCAAAGTGGCTTCAACAAACATGACAAGTGTCATTTCACATTGAAGAAGTTAGACAAAGTAGGGCCCAAGTTGCTTCGTTCTATTTCTTTCTGTTTTTTTCTTATTTCCTGAACACACTCTGAGACACATGGATCTATACATCTGTTGATCTTGATGAAGCAGAATATCCTGAAATATTCTTCTCAGCACTTCCTCTTTATTCTGTGACTCTTTCATTGTTCAAAAGGCTTCTGTTTGATGCATCAAGAAAGGCTGAGCATCTTTGGCTTTGATTGCTAACTTTGGTTTTGTGTTGGGTTTTTCTGGTATAATTTTTAATTTTTTAAATTTTTAAAATTAATTTTTATTGGAGTATAGTTGATTTACAATGCTGTGTTAGTTTCTGCAGTACAGCAAAGTGAATCAGTTGTGCATACACATGTATCCACTCTTTTCCTGTATAGGTCATTATAGAGCATTGAGTAGAGTTCTCAGTGCTATCCTGTAGGTCCTTATTAGTTATCTATTTTATATATAATAGTGTATATACATGAATCTGAATCTCCCAGTTTTATCCCTCACCTTCTTTCCCCTTTGGTAACCCCTTTGGTTTTTTTCTGCATCTGTGACTATTTCTGTTTTGTAAGTAAGTCCACCTGTACCATTGTTTTAGATTTCACATAGAAGCGGTATCATATGATATGTCTTTCTCTGTCTGACTAACTTCAGTCAGTATGATAATCTCTAGGTCCATCCATGTTGCTGCAAATGCATTATTTCATTCTTTTTATGGCTGAGTAATATTTCATTGTATATATGTACATCTTCTTTACCCATTCCTCTTCAATGGACATTTAGGTTGCTTCCATGTCTTGACTATTGTAAATAGTCCTGCAGTAAACATTAGTGTGGAATGGTGACAGATTCTATTTTCTTGGGCTTCAAAATCACTGCCAACAGTGACTGCAGCCATGAAATTAAAAGATGCTTGCTCCTTGAAAGGAAAGCATTGACAAACCTAGACAGTATATTAATAAGCAGAGACATCACTGGGCTGACAAAGGTCCATATAGTCAAAGCTATGGTTTTTCAGTAGTCATGTACAGATGTGACAGTTGGACCATAAAGAAGGCTGAGCACAAAAGAATTGATGCTTTCAAATTGTGGTGCTGGGAAAGACTCTTGAAAGCACCTTGGACTGCAAGAAGATTGAACCAGTCAATCCTAAAGGAGATCAGTCCTGAATATTCACCGGAAGGACTGATGCTGAAGCTGAAGCTCCAATACTTTGGACACCTGATGCAAAGAGCCAACTCATTGAAAAAGACCCTGATGCTGGGAGAGATTGAAGACAGAAGGAGAAGGGGGCGACGGAGGATGAAATGGTTGGATAGAATCGCTGACGCAAAGGACATGAGTTTGAAAAAACTTGGGAGATGGTGAAGAAGAGGGATGCTGGCGTGCTGCAGTCCATGCAGTCGCAGAATCAGACCTGACTTGGTAACTGAACAACAGCAACAAAAGCTGGGTGCGTGTATTGTGTCAAACTATAGTTTTCTCTGGATAAATACCCAAGCGTGGGATTGCGGGGTGATATGATAGCTCTATGAGGTTAGGCTTTTCAGGAACCTCATGCTATTCTCCACAGTGGCTGTACCAATTTACACTTCCACAGAGAAGGAGGATTTCCTTTTCTCCACAGCCTCTCCAGCATTTATTGTTTTTGTTTTATTTGTTTATGGTCTTTTTAGATGAGGTCAGTCCTGAGGCCCAGAGAAATTCTGGTTCTTGCCCAGAACTTTCTGCAAGTCAGGAGGCCCCTGTCCCTAGCTCTAAGTTGCCAGCATCATCCTCCCTGTCATCCCGTGACTATCTGCTGTTCCCCTACCTCACCCAGAAGCAAGGGTGTCACAGAGCTGCCCGGCCCACCGGAACTCTCCACCCTGTTCAGCCACACTCCAGAGGAAGCAATTTTATCAGCGCTACTGACAAAGAGCTTTTGTCACAAAAGCTCAAAGTTCAAAACCAGACTAGCCTATATGTGTGATCCACACTGATAATGTGTAAATACCTACAAATCCACCACACACACAAAAAAAAGACCACAACATATAAACTGTCTCAGAAGCTGGAGTGAAGAATCCTTTCAGGAAACTGGATGTGTTTTTCAACAGGCCCATCACAAAAGGTCAAGTCTGGCCCAGTGAGCATATGCCACACACACGCCACAAAAACAAACTTCAACTCACTAGTGAACAAAGAAAAGCAAATGAAGTCAACAACCAAGGCCTTTATTCCCCATCAAATTTCTAATGGAAAAAGTGATGCTACCAGTGTCAGGAGGGTCCTGCAGCCCCCTTCTGTCCACACATCTCCCTTCCCCCTTCCTCCCATTTATTTATTCCTTTTTTTTTTTTTTTTTTTGCAGCTGGGAGTTGGCAACTACGTATCCCATTTTCTTCTGGTTGCAGAAGTCGCTTACTTGGCTGCTCAGCCAGGTGGAGTTTGTCTATGTCTAGGGAAAAGCCAGCTACACATCAGGCCCAGAAGCTCAGTGGAGGGCTGGGTGGTCAGCAGCTAATTCTGTTGGGATTAGCGCAGCATCACTTCTCAGCAGAGGCCTGGTCTAGAAAACAAGTCATCTGGAAACAACATATCCTTTTAGCTGAAGTGCAAGCTTCCCTCTCTCTTGATGCTTTCAAAGCAAAAACTGCCTCCAAAAGTGGGGAGAGGCGTTGATAAGAAAATATGACATGGGCTCCAGGTGTGCCTGCCTCCTTCAGCCTGCAGTTTCCCCTCCAGGCACCACTTTAGCATTAAGTCATGGGTGGGAACATTTGTCAGAACATTTGGGAGATCTGACAGTATGGAAAGATAGTCTCCATTTCAGGACTGCCAGCCACTAAGACCAGTGTGTCCCACTTAGGGAAGAAAAAAAAAAAATCACACGTACAATTAGGGCCTAAGTAAAGGAGTTCTTAAAATTTCAGTTTGCCAAAGCAAACATAATTTCATTCACTTATTGATTCATTATTGGGTTTCTACTAAGTGCTGAACGCTAGGAATACACAGGTAAAAACAACAGACGTGGCCCCTTCCCAGAGCCAGTATCTAGCGGAGGAACCAATAGGAAATACCATGGATGCTGCATGACTGAATCACTCTGCTGTACGCCTGACACTAACACAACATCATAAATCAACTATACGTCAACATAAAATGAAAATTAAAAAATAAGGAAAGAAAACACATTAGATGTTTTTGGCCTAGGAAGGCTTCTGTGGTAACAAGGTCTCCTATTTTCTGTATTCTCAGACTTTAACATGTGATGAAGACCTGGTTGCCGTTGTTCAGTAGCTCAGTCGTGTCCATCTCTTTACAGCCCCATGGACTGCAGCACACCAGGCTTTCCTGTCCTTCACCATCTCCCAGAGCTGCTCAAACTCATGTCCATCAAATTGGTGATGTTATCTAACCATCTTATGCTCTGCCAACCCTTCTCCTTTTGCCTTTCCTGTTTTCCAGCAAACACTGGCTGCCAATCCCCAGGGAGAGTTAACTTACCCCAGGAACAAACCTTTAAAATGCAAAACAGCCAACCCGGAGCCCACCCTACTGACCAGCTCCTCTATGTGACTCCAGTCAGGATCCCCATCCCTTGCTCCAATGGCTCCCGGACCACACGACTAGGGACCCCCACACCCAGCGTCCCCCGAATGATCCAAGCCAGCATGCGTGGAGGCTGCTGATCCAGCCTTGCCCTCTCCTTCCCACACAAGCCATAATTAAAGCCTGTGCCCACATCTCCCCTTGTTCCCCTACCACCTGACCAAACGGTCTTCCCCTTGTGGCCTTGCAATGCTTGGCACCTCCTGTTTCTAGGGAACTTTGGTATAAAAATATTTCTTCTTCGTGGCAGTCATTTCCAGGTTTGAGTGTCTTTCTTGATAAAAGAAAGCAGATCAGGGTGGGGTGGGGGGGCTTCTGCAGGGTGGAGGTTTACCTGCTCCCTGAAGCAGGGGGAGTTATTATGTCAGAGGTGGGGACAGGGGAGACATTGCAAGCATAGGCCTTAAGGCGGGATGAGACTGGCTTTCTGAGGGCCTGGAGGAGACCTTAGGGGCCAGAACCTGGGGAGCAGGACAGGGGCCCCGTTCACAGGATGTGCCCTCCATGAGCACTTTCTGCTCTGAGACCTGGGAGCCTGTGGGGCCCACGGCTCCTTCTCAGGGTCAGGGTCCTTGACATGAGCAGCTGTGGTACAAATGCAGACAGAATGTCCTCGTAGGGTTCGAGGGACCCCAGTCTGAACAGGACGTGGCCTGAGCTCATGCCACAAACAACTGGGGAAAACACTCTGTGAACTGCCATAAAAAGGGTTTAAGAGGATATTTGATCAGTTAGCGTGGTGTTTAATAAACAAGGCAGAATCTTTCAAATACTAAAGGTTAAAGCCCATTTTCCATGTGTTTTCTCATAAAATCCTTCCTCAGTGCTTTGCCTGGTGCATCTTCATTAGGATTTGACAACTGGGTCCCGTCTGAGGACTGAGCTGTGGTGTGATGTCTCCAGTGTGAGCAACGGAACCCTCTTGAGAATCAGATCATCTACTGGTGAGAAGGAGCCGTGCCTGCCTCCCTCCCCAAACCGTGCTTCCAGAGCAGTGAGGGAGCAGGCCCAGGAGTGCAGTGCGGGGCTATTGACCTATCTGAGGCCCCAGGCACTGTCTGGGGCATCTAAAGCCCATTTTCCATGTGTTTTCTCATAAAATCCTTCCTCAGTGCTTTGCCTGGTGCATCTTCATTAGGATTTGACAACTGGGTCCCGTCTGAGGACTGAGCTGTGGTGTGATGTCTCCAGTGTGAGCAACGGAACCCTCTTGAGAATCAGATCAGCTACTGGTGAGAAGAAGCCGTGCCTGCCTCCCTCCCCAAACCGTGCTTCCAGAGCAGTGAGGGAGCAGGCCCAGGAGTGCAGTGGGGGGCTATTGACCTATCTGAGGCCCCAGGCACTGTCTGGGGCATCTGTTTTTTTTTTCCATTTTAGCTTTTTATAGATCCATAATACATATCCAGCAAAATGTCAGATGGTGAGTATGCAGCCCAATGAATTTTCACATTCTGAATTCACTTGTATATTCCACACCCTGATTAACAAACAGCATCACCAGCGATCCAGAATCCCCTCAGAGACTCACTTTGGTCACTATACGCTCTGCAGGCAATCACTATCCTAAGTGTTCTTATTGAGATAAAATCGATATGAGGTCAAATTAACCATTCAGTGTCACTTAATAACAGTTCAGTGTCACTTAATCCATTCACAATGCTGTGCAACCATGCCCACCTCTTTAGCTCCAAAACACTGTCATCACCCCAAAATAAAGCCCCTCACCCAGGAAGCAGTTCCTCGTCTGTAACCTACCCCACCTCAGCTTCTGGAAACCACCTCTCCGCTTTTTGTTCCTAGATTTACCTATTCTGGATATTTCATACAAAAGGAGTCATTCAGCATATGACCTTTCATGTGTGGCTTCTTTCACTTAGTGTAAGGTTTTCAAGATTCATCCACTTTATAGCATGCATCAGGGCTTCATCCTTTGTATTGCTGAACTGTATGAATGGGTTACATTTCTTTATGCATTCATCTATTGATGAGTTATTATCTCTTTCGGTCTATTATGAATAATGTTGCTCCAAACATTCATATACAAGTGTTTATTTTAGTACCTGTTTTCAAATCTTTTGCGTATATATCAAGGAGTGGAATTTCTGAGCCATAAAGCAATTCTATATTTAACTTTTTGAGGAACTGCAAAACTGTCTTCCAAAGTGACTGAACCATTTGACATTCCCACCAGCAATGCCTGAGAATTCTAGCTTCTTCATATCCTTGCCAGTATTTTTTGTATTGTTTTGCATATCTGAGTGGGAATGAAGTGGCCTCTCATTGCAGTCTGATCCACGTTTCCAGAATGACATTGACCATCATGTGCTTATTACCCATTTGTTTATATTTTCTTTTGTAGAAAAGTCTATTTAAATCCTTTGCCTATTTTTAATGAGGTTTCTCATTTTTTACTGTTGATTTTGGGAATTATTTCTCTTTTCTGGACACAAGTTTCCTATCAAATATATGATTTGCAAATATTTTCTTCCATTCTGTGGGTGGTCTTTTCACTTTCTTGATAGTATCCTATGAAAAACAAAGGTTTTTAATTTTGAAGCTCTGATTTCTCCTTCATATTTGAATGAGATCCTTGCTGGGTACAGTAATCTGGGCTGTAGGTTATTTTCTTTCATCACTTTAAGTATGTCTTGCCATTCCCTCCTGGCCTGAAGAGTTTCTATTGAAAGATCTGC
>SJYT01057888.1:0-99381 GCA_006410635.1 Cephalophus harveyi | reverse complement strand
TTAATCTCAAAAATATACAAGCAACTCCTGCAGCTCAATTCCAGAAAAATAAATGACCCGATCAAAAAATGGGCCAAAGAACTAAATAGACATTTCTCCAAAGCAGATGTACAGATGGCTAACAAACACATGAAAAGATGCTCAACATCACTCATTATCAGAGAAATGCAAATCAAAACCACAGTGAGATACCATTTCATGCCAGTCAGAATGGCTGCTATCCAAAGTCTACAAGCAATAAATGCTGGAGAGGGTGTGGAGAAAATGGAATCCTCTTATACTGTTGGTAGAAATGCAAACTAGTACAGCCACTATAGAGAACAGTATGGAGATTCCTTAAAAAACTGGAAATAGAACTGCCATACAACCCAGCAATCCCATTGCTGGGCATACACACTGAGGAAACCAGAAATGAAAGAGACATGTGTCCCCAGTGTTCATTGCAACACTGTTTATAATAGCCAGGACATGGAAGCAACCTAGATGTCCATCAGCAGATGAATGGATAAGAAAGCAGTGGTACATATACACAATGGAGCATTACTCAACCATTAAGAAGAATACATTTGAATCAGTTCTAATGAGTTGGATGAAACTGGAGCCTATTATGCAGAGTGAAGTAAGCCAGAAAGAAAAACATGAATACAGTATAATTCCCTGGTGGCTCAGACAGTAAAGCATCTGCTGCAATGCAGGAGACCCAGGTTTGATTCCTGGGTTGGGAAGATCCCCTGGAGAAGGAAATGGCAATCCACTCCAGCACTCTTGCCTGGAAAATCCCATGGACGGAGGAGCCTGATAGGTACAGTCGATGGGGTCGCAAAGAGTCGGACACGACTGAGCAACTTCACTTTCACTTCAATGCATATGTATGAAATTTAGAAAGAAGGTAACGATAACCCTGTATGTGAGACAGCAAAAGAGACACAGATGTATAGAACAGTCTTTTGGACTCTGTGGGAGAGGGTGAGGGTGGGATGATATGGGAGAAGGGCATTGAAACATGTAAAATATCATGTGTGAAATGAATCACCAGTCCAGGTTTGATGCATGATATAGGGTGCTCAGGGCTGGTGCACTGGGATGACCCAGAGGGATGGGATGGGGAGAGAGGTGGGAGGGGGGTTCAGGATGGGGAACACATGTACACTCATGGTGGATTCAAGTCAATGTATGGCAAAACCAATACAATATTGTAAAGTAAAATAAATAAATTAAATAATTAAAAATAAATAAATAAAAATAAAACGACGCACAAAACTCAATAGCAAACAAAATGGACAATGCAGTTTGAAAGATGGGCAGAGGATCTGAATAGACATGTTTCCAAAGAAGACATATAAGTACGTTAAAAGGCCAACAGGTACTTGAAAAGATGCTCAACATCGCTAATCACCAGTAAAATGCAATTAAAACCACAATGAGCTATCACCTCACACCTGTTGGAATGTTTATTATTTAAAAGACAAGAAAGAGATCCCTCGTGCACTGTTGATGGGAATATAAATTTTTGCAGCTACCATAGCAAATAGTATGGAGTTTCTTCAAAAAATTAAAAATAGAATTGCCATATGACCCAGAAACTCCTATTCTAGATATTTGTCCAAAAGGAAACAGAAACAGTAACTCAAAAAGATATATGGACCCCCATGTGCCCTGCAACATTATTTACAGTGAGTGTAGCATGAAAGCCACCTAAGAGTCCATCAATGGATAAAGAGAATGTGAATATTACGAAATTATGGAATACTATTCAGCCATAAGAAAGAAGTTAATCTTGCCATTTGTGAGAACATAGATGATCTTTTGAGGGCATCGTGCTAAATAAAATAAGTCAGACAGAGAAACACAATTACTGTGTGACCTCACTTAAATGCGGAATGTAAAAAAAAAAAAAATACAAAACAAAATCAAACTCATAGATACAGGGTACAGATTAGTGGTAGCCAGAGGCAGGGGTGTGAGGGGTAAAAGGTGAAATGGATGAAGGTAGTCAAACAGTACAAACTTCTAGTTGTAAAATAAATAAGTCCTGGTGATGTAATGTACAGATGGTCATTATAGTTAATAAAGCTCTATTGTATGTTGGCTAAGAAAGTAGATCTTAAAAGGTCTTGTTACAAGAAAAAAAAATGTAAATATATGTAAGGCTATGTCCATTATATCTTGGTTAAAGAAAAAAGAAGACACAGAACTTGGAAAAAAGTTTTTCACTTTGATAAAGTCCAATTTACCTATTTCTTTTGTGGCTTGTGCCTTTGGTGTCATATCTAAGAATCTATCACCTATTCCATGGACACAAAGATCTATTGCCGTGTTTCTTTTAAGATTTTTATGATTTTAGCCTTTGCATTTAGAATCATGTCTCATTTTGTGTTAATTTTGTGTTGGTGTAAGGCAGGGGTCCAACTTTATTCTCTCGCATGCAGTAGGCTCCAGGGTGAAGCAAGTGAGGCATCTGACAACCACCTGGCTTTCGACCAGAAACCTGACTCACCACCACATTAGACAAGGAGCCTAGTTCAGTCCCGGCCATATCTCTCAGAGATGAAGAAGCAGCTCTCAGTTGTGAACTGAGAATAGGTTTAAGATGCTGTATGATGTGCAGGACTGCTGTCTGAGCGCCATCATGAATGGCAGGGCATGGGGCATGGGCTTTGCTGGTTTCCATTGTCTGTGACATGCCCAGGGTCCTCCATCTGTGGAAGGTTCTGCCTGCAGGGAGCCCTCCCCAAAGGGATGTACTCCTCGTTAAGTGTGAAATCAGCTAGAGTGCACAGAGAGTAGTGAGTTTGTTGTTTCAAGGCTTCCTCAAATCTCGTGGAAAATTCAGTCCATCTATTTCTGGAGAGGTAAGAGCATATGACACCCACATCCTCACATACACATGCACACAGAAATGTCACCATTCTGCGTGCCCGGCTCCAGCGAGCCATTCTCCCTCGAGACACTTTGTTATTGAGAAGGGAAAAGCCATGTGTGAAAATAAATCCTCAGGCAGCAGAGGCTCTGCCTCGGGGGTATTGTTGTCATCCTGATATTCAGGAAATGAAGAGGCTCTAAATAGCAAAGGCAGATAATTACTACCTTCAAAAAGAGAACAGAAAGCAAGTCTGCTTCCATCTGAGTAAAGTGGATGCACATTATCAGTGTGCTTTTGATGTGGAGGTGGTGGGAGCTCAGTGTCAATTCCTAACACAGACTCCAAAGAAATCAGTCCGCTTCACAACACCATCTCCATCACTTCTGTACAACCTGTGGTCCAAGCTGAGAAGGAAGTCAGCCCTAGAAAGGGTCATTTTTCATAAAGCACTTGTGTTAGTTTCCTATCACTGCTGTAACAAATACCGTTTGGCATTTCTGGAGTCCAGAAGTCTGAGAAGGCTGTCAGCAGGGCTGAGCTCCTCCTGGCGGGAGCGGCCGTTTCCTTGGAGACTGCCTGTCTTCCTTGGGTCCTGGTCCCCTGCTGGAATTGCATCCCTCCCATGATCACTCGTCTGACTCTGAATCCCTGCCTTCCTCCCATAAGGACTCCTATAACTACTCTGGGCCCAGTCAGCTAATCCAGGATAACTTTCCCTTCCCAAGGCCCTTTCCTTAGTCACAACTGTGGTCTCCTTGGACATCTACAGTACCAGGATCACAGGTCCTGGGGATTAGCACATCTTTGGGGGCAATTTGTCCTCAGTATCACCCTACTATAGGCTTTTCTGCTTCCAAGGGAACAGGTAAGGAGTCCTGTTTGCCTGGCCTGCTGCTATTTGAGGCAAAAGCAGAAGGGCCCAACACAGGGCCTGTGCTCCTCCTCCCTTCACGCCTCTTTGAAGATTCCCTGGGAGCTTGCAATGAGAGTGGCAGGCAGGTGATCTTGGACTCAGTCTCCAGGAGGTGGGCCCATGGAGATGTCCTTGGCCAGCATCCCTACTAACAGGGTGGTTTCCTTTCTTTCAGAAACAGTGGGCTCTTTGGGCAGGAAGGATGTCTCTTCTTCCTTTGCCGTCTCCCCACCTGGTCACAGTGCTAGGTACACAGTGGGTGCCCAATAAGTGTCTTTCACCTTGCCTTGCCTGCTTCTGATTCACCTTCTGTTTCCCTCCCTGGGAGCTCTGTTCCGTCTGGGATCAGCACTGATGCAGCCCCAGCCGGGAGTGCCCTCTACCAGCCCCACCTGCAGCAGGTCTGAAGCAGAAGGGAGTTATAATTCATTCTTACAATAGCCATGTCTCCTGCTCCCCCTCCAGTCTTGGTGCTCCCAAGATCTCCGAGTCCCACGTACACTTCAGATGGGCCCTCTGTCCCGACTTACAGAGGGACCTCAGGCCCAGGCAGTGTAGCCCTTCTGTGCCCATGCAGAGGAGGGGGCTGGCAGCAGACTGGCCATGTGGCTGGTGACTGGGCATTGCCAATGTCCCGAGAGGTGAAGGCACAGGTCCGCTACGACGGCAGAGATGGACAGGACTATGCTGGGCGAGAGCCTGGGCTAGGCTTCTCCTACAGAAGTGAAGACCACACTTTTTAGGATCCTGGGGTCAAGACAGGACCTAGTGGGCCCCTCCCTGGGGGCTCTAACGACCCAGCCTCCTGACCTTTATGGAAACTTCATCATAAGTTGTGTGTCTGTGTGCTAAGTCGCTTCAGTCATGGCCGACTCTTTCTGACCCTGTGAACTATAGCCCGCCAGGCTCCTCAGTCCATGGGATTCTCCAAGCAAGAACACTGGAGCAGGCTGCCATCTCTGATGGGTCATCAACTCCACTTTCAGCTCTTCTCAATGGGGGATGGGGCTGACAATTCCAGCATTCTCATCCTGCCTGGATCTTGCTGGTGACCCGCCCTTACCCAGGACCCAAAGTCACCTCACTAGAACAGAAGACACTCCTATCACTCAGGAAATCACAAGGATCTTAGGAGCTCTGTGCCAGGAACCTATGGCAGGGACCAAAAATACATATATTTCCTACTATCTTATCCAACCTGAAAGAGTTTCTATTGCCAAATCCAGAAGGATTTGAACAACAGAATAAATAGTATAGTATTGGATTATAACCCAAAATACAAAATAACTATATATGCATATATATATATAACCCATACTAATGAAAACCATGATTGAATAAGTATATAAATGGGTGAGAAGGGGCCGCTTCTCTTTACAAAGGGTTTCTTACAGTATATTGATACAGTGCCCACTCCAGGGGGCTGGCACTTCACACCTCTCCTTTACGCCTGGGAGCCAAAGAATATGGTGGGAACATTTGGAACTGTACCCGGAGTGGAGAACGCTGTCGGGCAGCCCTCAGCCATGTGTCATGCTCTTTCCAAAACCCATAACCCAAGCCTAATCGTGAGGAAAACACCGGCATAACCCAAATTGAAGCACCTTCTACCAAATAATTGACCACAACTCCTCAAAACTGTTGAGGTCACAAGAAACAAGAAAAGACTGAGAAACTGTGAACAGACCAGAGGAAATGAATGTGATAACCCTGTGCAACATACTGTCCGTCCTGGAGCAAAAAGAGGGCAGCAAAGGGAGAACAGGGGAAACCCAAAGAAAGCCTGCAGTGGTTGATAGCATCGCACTAAGGCTGGTTGCCAAGAGTGACAAGTGTTCCAGGAAACAGAAGTGTAACCGGAGGGAGGAGGGAGACATGATGCATGGGAGTCTATGTCCCCCCAGGGAACTTCCTTCAAAGCTAAACTTTTTCCAAAATAGAAGTTCCTTTTTGAAAAGTCTCTAATTGATAAATCCCTAATGCATTCAGCAACCATGTATGTTGCACTTACCCCCTCCAGGATGCTTTTCTCCGGGCGGCCCAAACATCACCTCTCCCTCTGACACGGTGGTGACCATGGTGGCCCACGCTGGCAGGCAGAGGACAGAGGACACAAAAAGGCCCTGGCCCTGGTGCTGCGAGCAGGGAGGGGGGAAGATCTCCTCCCCAAGGGCGGAGGGTCCACCAGGACTGCCATAGTCGAGACAGCCTTCAGGAGCCCACCTAGTCCTGAGCTTGGAGTCGAAGAGCAGGCAGGATTTCAGGGCTGGGCTGAGAGGCCCCAGGGAGTGACTGCGGTGACCCTTGTTTACAGACCCTGAAGATAAGACTCAGGGGCTCAGAGTCAGGAGGGACTGTCCCCAGGAGCAAGGGCAGAGCCCACATGTGTGCCCAGTGCCCCCTGGAGCCAGTGGCCACATCTGCGGTGGAGGGTCCTTGGAGGAGGTGGGGCCTCCGGGGCCATGAGAGCCCAGGGGAAACTGGCCCCTGAGCTGCCTGCTGCGGGGGAGGTGCCCTCTGAAGAAAGGCTGTAGTTCTCACCCTGAGCCACCCCCCGGGAAGGGGTCTCACCCCGGGCTCAGGCAAGGGATGAGCGTGAGGCGCCCACCCTGAGGGGTGGCTCCTTCAGCTCCCGCCTCAAGCCCGGCCTCCCCGGACCAGGTTCTTAGCTGTGCTCAAACCCAGGTGAGGAGTGAAGATGAGGATCAGATCTCCTGGAGAATTCCAAGAGCCAAGCAAACTGAACTGAGTCAGCATCAGAAGGTGACAAAACCTGAGGATGTAACTGGGAGCTGCCATTCTGTTATGACTGCTTTTAAAACTTTTATTCATGAATCTGATAAAATCTAAATCTCTAGTAGTTTTAAGTCCAAGCCTCCTGGACACTGCCGTTCTTTTCACCCTTTGCTTAAACAATTCATTCTCCACAGCTCACTAAGCTGAAGAAGCCTGGGAATAAACCTTGAAACAAATGTTAATGAAGTTCTTTGCCTGTAAACAAAAGATTAATAATAATCATGATGATAATCAGATCAAACTAAACTTGCCCACTAGGCCTGGCCTTGGTTGGCTCTGAGCCCCCAAGGCAGCAGGCAGTGAGCTTTCCTTGTTGAAGGCAGAGAGTGAGGGGCCTGTCACTTCATCCCCTTGATGGAAAAGCTGCTCAGTTTCTCCCCTCTCATAGTCATTGTGGAATAGTGTCCAGGCATCCGTCCCTTCCCAGGACTCAGCAGCCAGGCCAGGCCTGGGCACGGGGGTGCCTCTGTGCCCACCAGGGCAGTGTGATCCCAATTTCCAAAACTAACTCTCCTTGTAGAGTCGTGGCATTAATTGCCCCAGTAAACATAAACATGCCCCAGTGTTACCAGGGGAAGAAAACAGTGAAGCCTCCATCAGCCATGAACTAGTTTATAGAACAGAAACCAGCCCCTGGGAGGCAGTGGGTGCAGGCGGGGATGGCTGAGCATTGGGAGCTCAGAGACAGGTAGCAGAACAGCAAGAAAAGGCATTGATAGCTCCCGAGGCCCCTTCTCAATCTGCCAGCAGGAGCTGGTCTGCCTGTCCTCTCAAGTGGGCTGGAGGACCCCTGACAAAGTCCAAGTTCCGGGACACGTCCCCTTCACAGACAGGCTGGGCCCCACCCTCCGAGGATCGCCCAGGACTGCAGGAGTCCTGAGACCTAATAATACACACAAATCAGAACACGGGCTGCGGGCCCTGGCCATGCAAGGACAGAGGGAAAGCTGACGCCCAGCCCGGCCCGCTGGCCTTGCCCTAAAGCAGCAGGGCGCCCAGCCTTGGAACCAGGCCCCCGGCTGTGCCAGCAGCCCCTATATCGAGAGAATGAGCCCGCCGAGGGGAATGGCAGGCATGCGGCCCAGCTGTCGCTGAGGCGGCCCAGAAAGCCAGCTTCCCCCACACCCTCCTTCCTGTCCCCAGTCTGTGGCCCAGACTGAACGGTAATGAACCTGTGAAATGGCAAAGCAGGAGCACAGAGCGCAGAGAGGCCACTTAGAAAAGGGAAAAACAGCAAACCCGTTAAAGGAGGTGGTAGCTTTGTCCTCAAAGCTGACTCTGACTGAGGGGATGCGGGAGGGTCGTGTCCCTTTAGTCTTTCCGCATAAGGACCCTGACTGTTTCCAGGGCTGCCCCAGGCTTGCCCACCATCCTCACCACCACATTCCCCCACGCATCCTAGAAGAAATAACCAGCTTCTATACACAACAGCAGCCTGGGACTGTATCATCACCTCTTGGCCTTGACTTTCCAATCTGCAAAATGGGAAAACGTCTAGCTTTCCTCTGGGGCTGGCAGCTCCTTGACACAGGGGCAGGGGGCAGGGAAGACCTCCCAACCCCAGGTCACCATGGGAAGAGACCCAGCGCTGGGCCAGCAGCCCCCCAGAGCCAGCCCCCTAGGAGGAGTGGCAGGGCTCTGGGGGCTTGGCCAGCACTCCCGAGGAGCGCCTGAGATTAACGAGACCGTGGCCAGGTACCTGAAGCCAAGGATAGCCTCCAAGGAGCTCAAGACCCGACTGCCTCTCCCTGGGGGCCATGCCTTGCCCACTGACTGGGGCCATGGGCAGAACAAGCTTTCCAGACACCCAACGGGAAGGGGAGGGCACACAGTGCCCAAGGAGAAAGGGAAAAAAACTGGCCACTTGTCGCTGTCCCTCTGCTTCCTTCTAGGGTCAGGTGGAGTGTGTGAAGGAGAGGACAGCTGCCTGCCCCGGAGTCCCCAAAAGGTGAGGCTGTGCCAGTGGCCAGGTGCCTGCTCTGCGGCCGTGACCTTTAGGGCTCTGTGCTGCTCCGGGTCAGGGTCGGCCTGGCTAGCCCCAGCCTCAGGGCACAGGCAGGCCCAGGGCCTGGGCCACCAGGTTCTCACTTGGAACATCAGAGGGGAGACCCGAGAGTCATGGCTGTTCACCAGGCCTGGAAGCTGGGGGGCTGGTGGGGCTGGCGCCCAGCCCACAGAGCAAGCGAGAGGGAGCATTGTTCCCAATCCATCCCTTCGCTGCTAATGAGAGTCAACCCTGACTCTGTCTTCCAAGGGCCTCTAGACCCCAGGCTAGCAATATTCATCCTGTGATTTGATGCAAACACCTAACTTCAGGAGCCAGGAACCAGTAGCAGCCTCTGATTGGATGCACCAAATAAAGAAGAGATTGAAAGTACAGGACCTCAGAGAAGCTATAGCCTCTAAGAGATGATCTACCTGAGTGCAGGCTGAGCCCCTGCTGCTGCTGCTGCTAAGTCACTTCAGTCGTGTCCGACTCNCCAGGAACCAGTAGCAGCCTCTGATTGGATGCACCAAATAAAGAAGAGATTGAAAGTACAGGACCTCAGAGAAGCTATAGCCTCTAAGAGATGATCTACCTGAGTGCAGGCTGAGCCCCTGCTGCTGCTGCTGCTAAGTCACTTCAGTCGTGTCCGACTCTGCGACCCCATAAATGGCAGCCCACCAGGCTCCCCCATCCCTGGGATTCTCCAGGCAAGAACACTGGAGTGGGTTGCCATTTCCTTCTCCAATGCATGAAAGTGAAAAGTGAAAGTGAAGTTGCCCAGTCGTGTCCGACTCTTAGCGACTCCATGGACTGCAGCCCACCAGGCTCCTCCATCCATGGAATTTTCCAGGCAAGAGTACTGGAGTGGGGTGCCAGTGCCTTCTCCGAGGCTGGGCCCAAAGGGACATGGCAGAGCACCTCTAGCCCTTGACCCCTGCCAGTGACCTCAGAAAGGCTCCTGTACCCGTCACAGAGCTAGGCTAGTGAGCAGAGCTCTTCTCAAGACACAGCGAAGAGGAAGAACTAGTGATTTGCTGAGACCCTCCCACCCTGCAGAGCTGGGCTCGCTGCTCCCTTGCACAGACCAGAAGGGGGCTCACAGACGCCACGGGTTTGCAGGAGGTGGCACTGCCCAGAGGAGGGAGGCTCCTAGGGCATCTGACTGCCAATCCCAGGCTCCTGCCCGAGTTTCTGAGGGTTTCTTAGAGTCTGTTATCCACCACTGTTCACTGAGGCCGTCACGCTGCTGGGTGGCACAATTTCCACCCAGCCTCACTGCAGCTGCCACCGTGCTGGATTCGTTCGCTGCCAAATCCAGGCTGGTGTCCGGGGTGACTCTCTGTTCTGTCCCCACAGCTCTGACGGCCTGGCAGGGGCACCGCAGACCAGGGAAAAGATGAAGATCTCGCAAGAGAGAGGGATGGCTTCATAATTCCCCTCCACCACTGGGAGGCTGATTCAACCCACTAGATACGAACAGGCACTGATATAAAAATAGAGGCAGGTGGTGGGGGTTGACTCCTTGCGGCCGGCGGGCCTGGCGGACAGCTGCCGTCCCTCCCTTCCCCCTCCTTCCCTCCGTCACCCCGCCCCCCAGGGCCCTCTGAACAAACCCTGGATAAAACAGTGCTATTTGAGGCAGGTTTCTCCAAGGCTCATTTATCATTTACTATTTCCTTGCTTCAGTGCCTGGCGATAGGAGGAAAACAGCACAAACCCTCATTCTGTGGTTTTTCTGAATTTTCTATAGAGAACGTTCCAGAATGGAATGAGAGAAAGTGCGAGGCTGCAGCTCATAGCACACTCCTGCCTCAGGACTCAGACTGTATACTCCCTTCTCAAGGTCCAGGATGCAACCCCATCCTGGGACCCTGCGTGTACCCTGTCTCAAGGCCGGGGCTGCACCTCCCCTCAGGGTCTAGGCTGCATCCCCTCAAGGCCAGGACCCCTCCTACAGGACCACCAATCTACCTGGCTCCCACACGAGCCACAGCTCACAAACTCCAGGAGCCACTGCTTCAGTGGGCATCCACAGGTAAGTCAGAGGCCCAAGAGGCATCCTGGAACCCCTTTCTGCCCCAGCAATGCAGCTTCCCCTTCTCTCTCTGCTTGAAACAGTTTCATGGTTTTCCATCACTCTTAGAATAAAGAGAAAATATACACTCAGAGGTGGTGGATCTTCAGGCTGTGTCTACCTCCCTCTGTATCCTTGTTGCCCACCGCTCCTCCCCACCCCCACCCCAGCCACACCCACCTCTCTGCTGGTGGAGAGCCTCCAGCCTCCCCAGTTCACCTGCCACCTCCCCAGTTCACCTGCCACCTCCTCCTCATCTTCAGAGTGTCTCACAGATGCTTGCTCAGGAACCCATCCCCCTTGGCATCTACATTGTCGCATGCCATGCCTCTTGTAGCCTGTGCCACACGGACAGACTCACATCCATTTGTGTCATAGTCTGACGAATTCTGACCTGGGAATCAGCCCTGAATACTCATTGGAAGGACTGATGCCAAAGCTGAAACTCCAATACTTTGGCCCCCTGATGCGAAGAGCCAACTCACTGGAAAAGACCCTGATGCTGGGAAAGACTGAAGGCAGGAGGAGAAGGGGACGACAGAGGCTGAAATGGTTGGGTGGCATCACCAACTCTATGGACTTGAGTTTGAGCAAGCTCCAGAAGATATTAAAGGACAGGGAAGCCTGGTGTGCTGCAGTCCTTGGATTCGAAAAGAGTCAGACATGACTGAGCGACTGAACAACTGATAAATATGGTCTCCTACACGGGCTCCCTGAAGCTAAGGCCAAGACTGTCCAGTTGGCCTCCTTGTCTGCCAGCACAGTGCTTGCACATAGTAGAAGTTCAGTAAATGTTTACTGAGTAAACCAGCAAATTGACTGATAGCTGCAGGGTGTGCCAGAGTGGAGTGACAGAGTGCTGGGTGCTTTTGGAAAATGAGCTAAAGAATAATCAAGACTTGATGTTAGATGTCTTGGCTCCTCCAGCTGAGGAACTGACAGCCCCACGCCTTTGTCCTTGGATAACCAGGAAGACAGTGGAGAAAAAGGACACTTCCCTGGCTGTGAACGAACCATGACCCTGTGCTCTCCTGTGGCTGGGAACAAATCTGTTTGCCTCACAGTGCCTGGATTGCCCTTTGGAAAAAATATGACCACCCAGTGCAGGGCTGGGACTAGGGAGCAGCCAGGGAGGTGCTGGGGAGGGGGCACAGAGACTTGAGGAGGCTCGGCTGCAAGGGCACCTCCAAGCTTTGACTAGACGAACCTTAGTCGGCAAAGTAATGTCTCTGCTTTTCAATATGCTACAGAGCAGTGTAGGAAGAAATAAATAGTTTCTCTGGAAGGAGGTAAGTTCTGGGCGCCCCTGGTGTGGGCTGATCCCAGCGTGTGGGCTGCCTGGAGTCTGGCTTTCCACCTGCCTACCCTGCACCCACACTAGAGGCCAGAAACAAAGCTCAGAGGAAAACCTAAACTCCAGAGAACCTTTCAGAGCTGGGAAGCATCTAAGGCATCCTTTTAAAGCATTTACTGGAGAAGTTCAAGTGCAATGTAGTTACCCTACACAGTACCTCTCAGTGCCTCAGTAGAAGAGACACTCAATAAATATGTGTGGATGAATGGAGATGAGGGAGCAGAGTTGTGAGTGCTCTGGCTTAAGAAGGGCAAAGTGCAAATGGAGACTTTTCAGAACTTCGCAGAGAACTTGGAGGTGGAGAAACTCTTTAGAGCACGGGAGTCTCATCTTCCTGGTTCATCCCCTTCTCCTTCATCCTGAGGGCTTCAGAACAGCCTTCCCTTCCTGTCCCAGGGGTCCCAGGCAGGAGGAGTTGGAGGGGAGCAGGATTGCAGGATATCAGAGGAACGGGGACCACCTTGAGCAGAGCTCCCCATTGCTGTTACCCATGGAAACCAAAGTCATCCACTGAGCCGGGGCTGCAACTCAGAGATGCTTTTCCCAGTGCTATCTGCCCAGCTCACTCAGGAGCTCAGACTGAAGAAATGGAAGAAACAGGTTTAGTTCCTTTAGCAGAGGCTGCCTTGGGATCATGCTGGACACAGCCATCCTGACTCCTGGCCCAGCCCGAACTCCTAAGCTCCTCTGTCGGGCTCAGTTTCCCTGCTTCCCATCACTCCTTTGGGTGCAAATGGATCTGCCCAAATCCATATCTGCTGCTGGAAATACCATTCAGGGTGAGTATAGAAGGGGCTTTTCTCTATTAATTTTTTTCATTTTTCACTTAAGTATGTTTAATATTAACATAGCATATATATTTTGAAAAAAAGTTAAAAAAATAGTGAAGTATGAAAAGCAGAAAAAAATCACCTGTCATCCCCTCTACAGAAAGCATCATGGTGATTTATCACTTTGAGCGAGTTGCTTTGATCCTTTGCCCTTCATTTTCCCCTGCTCCAGTGGGTCCCTGCTGACACATGGCACATTAGTGCTGGGGTTCAGGGCTCCAGGCAGCTCTGCCTCCCAGTTGGTGCCCTGTCATCCTTGGCAGTTTTCAGACCCAGTACATTTTTAGGTCCAGGGGGAAAAAAAATAACAGCTTTAAAATAAGGCAACAGAATTTGGGGCAAAATTTCTTAAGTCTATGTGTGAGATTTGAGCTGCATTTCAAGGGTGGCCAAAGCCAGGCTTGTGCAGTGAGAGATGTTAAGTTCTATTTTTAGGGAATATTACAGGCTGAGTTCTTGGAACAACCCTCCTGTGGAAAACAACTAAAAAGTCAGATCAAGTATTTTGAACATCTTACAGGCACTGAAGAGTTGACAAGGAAGTAAAAAATTAGTCCAGAATCTGACAGGAGCCAGCAAGGCCAGTGATTCTAGAAAAAACATTCTTGCCCCAAGAATGTTTGCTTATCTCATTTACTTTGCACTTGAGGGCTGAAAGTTTTGCAAAACTTGGTACCTCCCTCATGAAGCTGGGACCCTGAAACCTATACCATGGGTAAGCGTGATGGAGTAAGCCAGGAGTAAGCCCTGCCTATATGGAACTCAAGGATCTGAAAAGCCAGTGGCCTTAGCTGAGTGTGTGCTAGTGGCATGGGGGCAGATTCCTGGGAAACTATAAAATCAGGCTGAGCTGTCTCATATATTTGCAGCCCATGTCCTCTACAGGGGCCAAGAGACCTATGGATTTAGTTTCACATCATCTCAGATTAGTAGCATCCTAGGAGATCCCTGGCAAAAGCAAATACAATCCTTTCCGAAGACAATCATCTTTGATCTGGGTTTCTTCAAAGACATTGAACATAGCACTGTCAAGTACACACAGAAAAGGGTAGTATGAGTAAGAACCAAAACAGTAAGTAACAGACACAGACTCCAAGACTTTAGCCACTACGACTGGTAGATTCACACGGTTGTTCTATTAAAGAAGTAAGAGGCAAGGTAACAAATATCTACAGGAAGCAGAAAACTGTAAAAAAATGACTTAGTTAACTTGAAAAGTAGTAAAATAATTTTTAAAATTTTCTAAAAGTCCTATGGCTGATTCATGATGACATATGGCAGAAGCCAACACAATATTATAAAGCAAGTATCAGTTAATTAAAAATATATAAATTAAAAAAAATTTTTCTAAAAGTTAAAAATTCAATACCAGAAATTTAAAACTGAACAAAAGGATTTAACAATAGATTAATTAAGTGAGAAGAAGATTGAAAGATCGATTAGAGGAAATAATCCTATGTAACTCAGATGTAATTCAGATATACATCCTAAAAAGAAAAATACAAAAAAAAAATTAATGTAGAAAGTATCAGAATTTCTGACATTCTATTCTTTGCTTGCAATTGTTCCTTTTGATTAAAATGTACGTAAAGTGAAATGGACAGATCTTAATCATACAGTCACTGTATTTGACCTTGGTAATCCCAACCTATATCAAGATATAGAACATTTCCATTATTCCAAAAAATCTCCTCATGCCACTTTTCAATTTCCATGCCACTCCCAGAGGCAACCATTGCTCTGAAGTCTTGCTATGCCATAGACTAGCTTTACCTATTCTAGAATATTATATAAATGGAATATCACAGTATATATTTGTTGTGCAGTTGCTAAGTTATGTTCAACAGTACATATGTTTCTGTGTTAATTTCTTTTTCACTTAGGATGTTTTTGAAACCCATTCATATTGTTACGTGCATCTGTAGTCTGTTCCTCTTTATTTTTGAATAATATTCCATTATACAGCTGTACATGATTGTTTATCCATATTGATGGACACCTGGTCTATTTCCAGGTGCTATGAATAAAGTTGCTATTAGCATTCTTGTATAAGTCCTTTTATATTTTTAATCTTACTGGGTAAACTCTTAGGAATAGCACTATCAGGTATTAGAGCAGGTGTATGTTTAATACTCTTGCCTGGCAAATCCCATGGACGGAGGAGCCTGGTAGGCTGCAGTCCATGGGGTCGCTAGGAGTTGGACACGACTGAGCAACTTCACTTTCACTTTTCACTTACATGCATTGGAGAAGGAAATGGCAACCCACTCCAGTGTTCTTGCCTGGAGAATCCCAGGGATAGCGGAGCCCAATGGGCTGCAATCTACGAGGTCGCACAGAGTCGGACACGACTGAGGCGACTTAGCAGCAGCAGCAACATGTTCAGTTTTATAGGAAGCTACCAAATGTTCCCCAAAATGGCTGTGCCAGTTTACAATTCCCAGAGTATGAATTCCAGTTGCTCCACATGCTTGACAAAATTTTAGTGCCAATCTTTTTCATTTTAGCCACAATGATGAGTATAGAGTAGCATCTGATTGTTCTTTAATTTTGCATCTATCTGATGACTAAAAACATTGAGCACTTTTTCATATGCTTATCATTTTTTTCAATTGTGATAAAAACATATAACATTAAATTTTATCATTTTAAATATCTGTAAGTGTACAGTTCTGCACATTATACACATTCACATTGTTGTGTAACCATCACCACCATCCATCCACAGAAACTTTTCATCTCCCCAAGCTGAAATTCTGTTCCTATTAAATGACAATTCTTCATTCCCCTCTCCCCAGTCCCTGACAGTCACCATTCTACATTCTTTGAGCTTGATTCCTCTAGGGACATCCTATAAGCAGAATAGTACAGTATTTGTTCTTTTGTGACTGGCTTACTTCTCTTAGTGTAATGTCTTCAGGCTCATCCATGCTGTAGGGTCAGAATCTCCTTCCCTTTTAAGAGTAAATAATATCCCATTGTACATATACACCACACGTTTACCTAGTCCTCTGTTAACAGACACAGGCCACTTCTACCTTTTGCCTATTGGGAGTAATGCTGCAATGAATATGGATGTGTAAATAACTCTGAATCCTTGGCTTTTCTCTGGAGTATATATTCAGAAGTAGAATTGCCATGTCTGGTGGTAATTCTAACATTAATTTTTTTAGAAATTGCCATAACATTTTCTGTAGTGGCCATACCATTTTACATTATCATTAGCAATGCATGAGGATTCTAATTTCTCCATATTCTTGCCAGTACTTGTTATTTTGTTCTATTTGTTACAATAGCCATTGTAATGAGTATGATTATATGCTTATTATATCATCCATTTATATGTTCTTTTGTGAAGTGTCTGTTAAAAATATTTTGCCCATTTTATTGCATTTTAGTCTTTGTTATTGAATTTTAGATTTTTATATAGCCTGGACACCAATCCTTTGTCAGATACATGTTTTGCCAGTGTGCGGTTTGAATTTTCATTTTCTTAGTGGTGTTATTTGATGAATAACTATTTTAATTTTGGTGAAGCCCAATCTGTCAATTCTTCAGAATGAGAGGAGAGAAAAAATGGAATTGAGGCAATATTTGAAGAAACATAGGCTGATAATTTCCCAAACCTGTTGAAAGACAGGAATGCACGTATTCAAAAGCTCAAGATAAGTAAAAAGAAACCTACCTTTAGGTACAACATAGGGAAATGGCAGAATATCAAAGACAAAGAGAAAAAAAAAATTAAGCTGGAATGTGGGGCAAGGGAAATGCAGATTCCCTCAAAGAAGGTCTAGACTAACTGCTGACTTTTCACCAAAATGATGGCATTTGGAGGGCAGAGAAATGCCATCTTCATTACAACAAAGAAACAACCATTATCCTGAAATTCTATATTAGGAAAAGAGTGTCTTTTAAAAATGAGGGAGAAATAAGAACAAGCAAACAAAAACTGAAAGATTTTGCAATCAACACTTTACCATGAAAGGAAATTCCAAAGACTGTGCTTCAGTCATAAGGGAAATAATCTACCCTGGGAGGGACCCATAGGAAGAAGAAATGAGTAGAAAAAATTATTGATATACAAGGGAACCTCAACTCTATAAAACGATTATAGTCTTTGAGAAGGTTAAAACCATGACTGATGTATAATAAATAATCATACATAGGGGTTTATAAACAGAATAAAATATGTGACAAGTCAGAAAGCAAAGTAGCTCAGTCGTGTCCAACTCTTTGCAACCCCTTTGACTGTAACCTACCAGGCTCCTCTCTCCATGGGGTTCTCCAGGCAAGAATACTGGAGTGGGTTGCCATTTCCTTCTCCAGGGGATCTTCCCGACCCAGGGATCGAACCTGGGTCTCCCACATTGCAGGCAGACGCTTTAACCTCTGAGCCACCAGGGAAGCCCAACAAGTCAGAAGGAAAGCAAATAGATGAGTCAGCAGCCCTCAAAGGGTCCATGTGTGGCTTCCCTGGTAGTTCAGCTGGTAAAGAATCCACCTTCAATCAAGGAGACTCTGGTTCGATTCCTAAGTTAGGAAGATCCCCTGGAAAAAGGATAGGGTACCCATCCAGTATTCTTAGGCTTCCCTGCTGGCTCAGCTGGTAAAGAATCTGTTTGCAGTACGGGACACCTTGGTTCAATCCCTAGGTTGGGAAGATCTGCTGGAGAAAGGAATGGCTACTCACTCCAGAATTCTGTCCTAGAAAATTCCATGGACAATTCTATGGGGTTGCAAAGAGTCAGACATGACTGAGCAACTTTCTCACCCTCACAAAGAGGGTAAAGATATTGATTAATTTTAGATTTTTAACAGGGTGGGCTAATGTAAAATGATAGCTTTAATCCTAAATATGCCAGTAATCACATTAAAGATAAATGAACAAGGTGTCTCAATTAAAAGACAAAATTATCAGGCTAGAAAAACTATTCAACCTTATGCTATTTATAAGAAATATATATAAAATATGAGGGTAATAAAATAAAATATAAGGGTACATCAAAATTGAAAATGAATAGTTTAAAAAAAGAAAACAATAGAGTCAGGAGTTACAAAAGTCTTTGCTCTGCTATTTTTACTAATCTATAAACTTAATTTATAAAGTTTATAAACTGTTTATAAATTTGGGCAAGTCACTGAGTCTTGAGACCTCACTGTTATCATTTATAAAAGCAGATTAATAATCCCTATCCTAGCTACCTTAAAAGATAAAATGAGCTAATGTGTTTGAAAGTTCTTCATGCAGCACCAGATACAATATTAACATAAGTGAGGCATAGACTAATAAAATGAAATGTTAATGGTAACCTCGTCTATAGTGGGTTAAATTGTTGCCCCTATTGTGGGCTGAATTGTGTCATCATCACCCCAAATTCATATGCTGAAGTCTTAACCCCCAGGATCTCAGAATGTGACTGTATTTGGAGACAGGGTATTTTATTTTTTTCAGAATGTTCTATTATGAGGAAGTGTGGACACCCCTGTGGCAAGAGGGAAAAGGCTTCTGCAAGCCAAGGAGAGAGACCTCAAAAGGAGAAAACTTGGCTTAGATTTGGGGTTCTAGCACTCAGAACTCTGGGGAAAACATAATAATTCCTATTGTTTTAAGCCATCTGGTTTGTGGTAACTCTTTACAGGAACTTAGTACAGGTCCTGTAAAGGAAATTAGGAAGGTGGACAAGGATCCAGGGTTACTATGGTCCCCTTGGCTCATGATGTAGAGTGACCACTACTCCCGAGGCCAGCTTCTCTGGTTCAGTGACCAGAACTCTCTACATGGGAATAATGCTTAGGAAATCCCAGTGATTATCATGTGAAAAGCAATCCTGATTCCACGGGCACCTCTGAGAAATACAACATCTCTTTTGCACATTTCACAGTCTTTCTTTCACGTGGTCACCACCCCCAGAAACTGTTTAGTATCAGTGCTACTGAGCTGCAGTCTGATGCTCATCATTGAAAGCTAATATTTCAGAGGCAAGTGTTAGTAGAAAGGAAAGCTTGCTTTATTCTGGAGGCCTGCGACCTGCAGAGAAAGCACACTCATATCCAAAGGCCAATTCTCCCCTGCCAATCAGATGGCAAGAGCTTTGAAAGGGGAGCTTCAGGGATGCACAGGCAGACGGAGAGGTTATTAGGTTGGTGCAAAAGCAATTGCAGTTTTGCACCTTGAATTTTAAATCATTATAACTAGGCTCAAACACATCTTTATTAATCAAAACCATTACAATCAATACATTTTTTCCAACAAGAAACATTTGTTTATTCCTATAGCATAAAAATCTGAGCCTTGGGATTTGATGAACTCTTGGAAAGCATTTTCTGCCTCCTTCTGGTTGTGGAAGTGTTTTCCCTGCAAAAAGCTTCTGACATGCTTGAAGAGGTAGTAGTTGGCTGGCGAGAAGTCAAGTGAATATGGCAGATGAGGCAAGACTTCGTAGCCCAATTTGTTCAACTTTTGAAGCGTTGGTTGTAAAATGTACGGTTGGGTGTTATTGTGGAAAAGAATTGAGCCCTTTCTGTTGACCAATGCTGGCTGCAGGCATTGCAATTTTCAGTGCGTCTCATTGATTTCCTGAGCATAGTTCTCAGGTGTAATGGTTTCACTGGGATTCAGGAAGCTGTAGTGGGTCAGATCAGCAGTAGTGGACCAGCTGATCCACTACCGATACTGGTCTGCTGATCCAGCGCCACAGTGGGTCAGCTCTAGTGGATCAGCAGATAACCAAATAGTGATTATGGTCGCTTTTATGGTGCAAAAAGGGTTTGGCTTTGGGAAGTGCTTTGAAGCTTCTTCTCGGTCCAACCACTGAGCTAGTCATTGCTGGTTGTCATATAAAATCCACTTTTCATTGCACATCACAGTCCAATTGAGAAATGGCTCATTGTTGTTGTGCAGGATAAGAGAAGATGATACTTCAAAATGATTTTTTTGATTTATAGTCAGCTCATGAGGCATCCACTTATTGAACTTTTTCACCTTTCCAATTTGCTTCAAATGCCAAATGGTCAAATGGTCAACGGTGAGTTCTTCGGCACCTTCTCATGTAGTTGTAAGAGGATCAGCTTCAACGATGGCTCTCAACTGTTGTTTGTCAACTTCCAAAGACTGGCCATTGTGCTCATCTTCAAGGCTCTCATCTCCTTTGCAAAACTTCTTGAACCACCAATGCACTGTACATTTGTTAGCAGTTCCTGGGTCAAATGCACTGTTGATGTTGCAAGTCGTCTCTCCTGCTTTATGATCCATCTTGAACTCAAATAAGAAAATCACTCAAATTTTCTTTTTGTCTAACATCACTTCCATAGCCTAAAATACATATAAAATGAAAGTAGTAAGTCATTAGCAAAAAACATAGAGCAAGAAATGCACATTAAAATGGTATGTAACATAACTACATTTATTTAAGGATGTATTCCAATATTAGATAGCAAATTTCAACAATGCCAAACTGCAATTACTTTTGCACCAATCTAATATATGTAGAAACAGCACGACAGGGTCTGATAGTCATCTTGAAATCAATCATGCAGTGGTCTGATCAGTGTCATCTTGTTTGTTTTCAGTACAGTTCATCTTTGGTTCCAGGGTCGATTTGTACCCGTTTCTTGGAATTGTGGCAGCTTATGTCATAGCTACAGTCTGGTCATCACGTAGTTAACTTCTTCCACCTTCTGGGAGTTTCAATATCTATAAGACAGCTCACAGAACATGGGTCAGAATATTACCTATAATCCTTAAGGAGGACCTATAGTCTTTGACTTTGTTTAATGATTCCAGAAAAACATCTATTTCTGCTTTATTGACTAAAGCCCTTGACTGTGAGTTTCACAATAAACTGTTGAAAATTCTGAGAGAGATGGGAATACCAGACCACCTGACCTGCCTCTTGAGAAACCTATATGCATCTAGATAGCATATTCAAAAGCAGAGACATTACTTTGCCAACAAAGGTCCGTCTAGTCAATGCTATGGTTTTTCCACTAGTCATGTATGGATGTGAGAGGTGGACTGTGAAGAAAGCTGAGCACCGAAGAATTGATGCTTTTGAACTGTGGTGCTGGAGAAGACTTGAGAGTCCCTTGGACTGCAAGGAGATCCAACCAGTCCATTCTAAAGGAGATCAGTCGTGTTGTTTGGAAAGAATGATGCTAAAGCTGAAACTCCAGTACTTTGGCCACCTCATGCGAAGAGTTGACTCATTGGAAAAGACTCTGATGCTGGGAGGGATTGGGGGCAGGAGGAGAAGTGGACGACAGAGGATGAGATGGCTGAATGGCATCACTGACTTGATGGATGTGAGTCTGAGTGAACTCCGGGAGTTGGTGATGGACAGGGAGGCCTGGTGTGCTGCAATTCATTGGGTCACAAAGAGTCGGACACGACTGAGCGACTGAACTGAACTGAATGATTATTATTATACCATCCTGTTTGACTACCTTCTTCGCTTCTGCAATTTTTCACTTCTCTGATTAAATTTATTCTTTGGCTGAAGTTTTTTCTACAGACAAGAAGCAGGCAGATAACATGTGGTGGAGAGGGAGGTGTCTGTTCTAGGAAGACTCCATAGGGTCCTGCTGTGTTTCATCAGGATAAGCCATTAAGAAACTGACAAGCAGAAGCAGGGTCAAGCAAGAGACTCAGGACTCGGCACCCAGCAACAGAGCCACCCTAAATGAGGGGCCCTTGCTGCCCATTCATGTTGGCTAACCTCCAGCTGCTTTTGCCACCCTATGCCAATTCCAGAAGTTGCAGCCCTGGGCCTGGTTGGAGGAGTGGCTCTGATTGTAGGTGACAAGGATGCAAGTGGACCCAGAGCCCTGGGAATCACCATGCTGCCCACCTCACCAGAGTGCCAGCAAAGGAAATCTTTTCAGCTTCTCTCTGAGCCGCAGCCCAGACACAGAGCATCGGCTTGTGGAAACTCCCCAGATGAACTGTGACATATCAACAGTGCTAAAGGGGATAACTTCCAAGGACAGTACCAGGCAGAGAGAAAATAGAAATGACAAATGAGGCAAGACAGAAAAGGAGAAAAGCATGCAGGTGGGCTGGCCACATGAGTGCCCTCAGAGGCAGCGTTGGTCTATGGCCTGAGCCCTCTCTGCCTTCTGTCCTCAGGGCAGAGGTATAGCTGGATGAGAGGTGGCCGTACTCTATGTCCTTCTCCAGTACAATGAGGGATGCTTCCCCACAAGAATCTATATTTGGAACCAACCAGCCTGTCAGAGGACAATGCTGTGTGGGAGGGAAGCCAGCCTGCTGGTGGTGAGAGCAAAGCAGTCAGAAGTCCACCGCGTCCAGTGGTCATGCTCCAGGGTAGCCTCTCTGTTTCCCGCCAGCTCCTCCAGCAAGTCTTATGGTGATCCAAGGCAGGGCATCGGTGCCCAGTGGTGGCGGGGTAGTGACAGCAAACTCCCAGGAGGGAACCACATCTTAGCAGGAGGGAACCACACCTTGCACATAGTAGATGGGCAATAAAATATTTCATGAATCCCCTTATGGGTTCTGTCATATCTAGGGACAATTCAGGAATTAATACATCTAGGAGGTACCCTGACAGTCCATGGTCTAATTATATTAATAACTTCCAATAGTTTAAGTTATAAAGCCTAGGTGTACTCCAATCCCAGATTCTTCTATTTTTTCCCACTCAGTCTAATCCTTTTTTTCAGTGCTGACATACCCTCTCTTCGCATTTTCTTCTTTGTCTCTTGTTTCTTCAACTGAGTGCCAGTAAAACAGATTTGGTGTGAATAAAAATTGTGGCAATTTATTTTGATAGAGGAAAATAACTGCAGTTAGATCCCTGATAAGATTTACCAGGTCTAAGGAGACACACCGTAAGTGATCATTGGAAAGTTTTTTTGTTGTTTTCAATTCTCCCACAGGTCCAAAAACTGGAGCTCTGGGATGGCTTCTCAGTGGGAAATCAGCCATAACACTATTCCCTCTAGTTGTGAGTACACTGTTGCTGCACAGCGGCTTCTCACTCCTTCCTACTGCAAACACACTTAGTGCTGCTGGAAATAGTTATTTCTCTCCTCTCCCAGCACAGAGATGTGTATGTGTTCTATACACAGTAGGCATGTGCATTTATATGTATAGTGTTATACATATATATAGATGTTTAGTGGATAAGTTGTGTCTGACTCTTTCTGGGGCCCCACGGGACTGTAGCCCGCCAGGCAACTCTGTCCATAGGATTTTCCAGGCAAGAATACTGGAGTGGGTTATCATTTCCTTCTCCAGGGGATCTTCTTCTTTACCCAGGGCTCTAACCCTTGTCTCCTGAATTACAGGCAGATTCTTTACTCCTGAGCCACAAGGGAAGCCTATTCCACCCAGGGAATTTATATAAAGTATTTACTACACCACATCAAAAATCTTCTCTCAGGTCTAATATAGGTAACACAATTTACCAAATAATTATAATCGCAAACTACTTGAGAGAAGGAAAGATACAGAACACTAATGAAATATGTGATGCTTATTTCTTTTTAAAGAAGTACCAGAAAAGGAAAGGTCATTTGGCACACTTCCAGTGAAACCACACAATTTCTAAATTTTGTACATGCTTTCAGGAGAAGAAAACTGTCAAAGATGAGGCAGGAGGAAAACTTCTCAGTCGCTTGATGATTATGATCACAGGAGAAATGGGTCATTACTGCCTTAAATTTTTTACTAAAATTCTAATTAAGTGACTTGGGTTTTGGTTTAAAAAAAAAAAGATTTAAACTGCCAGTTAGCTGACTCATGTAATTCTGATATTTTTCAGTAAAAGCTGGATTCCTCTGAAAGACTAGAATTTAGCCCATTTTTTAACCTTTGTCCACGCCAGGTAGATAGATGGTTTTCAATGGATTTAGTATCATATACTTGTTTTATTAAAATCCTAAGTTCTACTGAATGAGTGGTTCTCTTGATATCTGGGTTTGGCAGTATTCCTACTTTGGAAGCTTCAATGATTCCTGAAGCTTTTCAGTGGGTCATAAAAGGAGAGAATAAACGTGGAAAGGTGGCATATGATATAGCTGTATTGTTAATTCTTATAAACATATTTCTGAATGACTGTATTACCTTCTTTGAGTCAGAATCTATTTCATTTAGGAAACACTTTTCCCAAGAATTTTGACTAGGAAACATTAAACTACTTTAAAATGTATAGATGTTCTGTTCTCTCATAGAAATACAAGCTGTTCTTTTGTGTTGTGCCTTTCAGACTTTGCAGGAGTGGAGTAGGGTTGCTTCCTCTCCGTTGCTGGCCTTTGCTCAGCACTGTCTCCGCTTCCCTCCCTGAAGGCACTTCCTCGCTGGCCCGCCCCCCGCGCCTGTCCCCGCTGATGCCGCGCTGTCCTTCTTTTGGAGCGTTCACTTGGTCCTTTCTCGCCTCCTCCCACCTCTGGGCGCGGTTCCTTCCCCTCCCCATTCTGGAAAGGGCGCTTCGTCACCCAGACGAAGCAAAGGCCTTCCCGAGAAGTGGTTATCTTCACTTAACAAAGAACTGGTTCCTCCAATGCAGAACGCACACCTTTCAGTTTAGATCTCAGATGCAGGAGGGAACCCGGCTTCAGTAAGGCCACGCCCGCCGCGGGTGGAGCGGGAGCGCGCTTTTCGCTCGGGACCCCGGGCCAGCACCACGGTCAGCGCCCTGCCTGAGGCGCGCCCTGGCCACCCGAGATCCGCCCTGGCGCCTCCGGCAGATAGCCCTGCACAGGGGACACGCCAGAGGTCAAGTCCGGCCACGGCGCGGGTGCCAGTCTGAGGAAGAGATCTGAGCCACAGGGGAGGGCCGTGAGCTGCTGAAGACTTAACTCAGGCCTTGTAAGGCCCGCACTCATTTAGAGTATTGTGAAAAGTGACGAAGACGGAGTCCCTTTTCCTCCCGTACCCCTACAGCTCCCCGCCCCCGCAAATAAACACAACAGACAACTTTACGCAGCAAAACAGAACGGCTGAGTTTAATGCTTCAAGTTTTCCATTTCCTTCCACAGGGCTTCGTTTTAAAAATAACAAAATGAGGTAAACAAGGTATGTACACATTATAAACAGTGTGTCAGTTTGCGGCAGCGGCAACGCTGATGGTTGGAGAGCAGCTGCCGCGCGGTGGCTCGAGGTCAGCCGCCTGCGCCGCGAGCAGATTCGTCGTCCTGGGGAGAAGTCGCGGCTGTCGGAGAGGCGTCTAGAAGCATTTGCGGTGGACGATGGAGGGGCCGGCCTCGTCGTACTCCTGCTTGGTGATCCACATTTGCTGGAAGGTGGACAGCGAAGCCAGGATGGAGCCACCGATCCACACGGAATACTTGCGCTCAGGTGGGGCGATGATCTGTAAGACAGTGAGGACCTGTCAGGTACGCGGTCGCGGCCGGGGAGCCCCTCCCAGGCCGGGGCTTGGGGGAGGGCGCCACCCACCTTGATCTTCATGGTGCTGGGGGCCAGGGCGGTGATCTCCTTCTGCATGCGGTCGGCGATGCCCGGGTACATGGTGGTGCCCCCAGACATGACGTTGTTGGCGTACAGGTCCTTCCTGATGTCGATGTCGCACTTCATGATGCTGTTGTAAGTGGTCTCATGGATGCCCGCCGATTCCATGCCTGGGGGCCACGGAAGGGAGCGTGAGACAGAGGGCGGGAGGCCCGGGGGGGGCGCGGGGCTGGCACTGGCCGGATGGCGGGTGCGCGGGGCTCACCAATGAATGAGGGCTGGAAGAGCGTCTCCGGGCAGCGGAAGCGCTCGTTGCCGATGGTGATGACCTGACCGTCGGGCAACTCGTAGCTCTTCTCCAGGGAGGAGGAGGAGGCGGCGGTGGCCATTTCGTTCTCAAAGTCCAAGGCCACGTAGCACAGCTTCTCCTTGATGTCGCGCACGATCTCGCGCTCAGCTGCGGGGAGCGGGGAGGGAGAGGAACCCTCAGCGCGGGGTCCCTGGGACAGCGCACAGTCTGCTGCCCCACCCGCCTGGGGAGCCCGGGGCGCCGCGCACCTGTGGTCACGAATGAGTAGCCACGCTCGGTGAGGATCTTCATCAGGTAGTCGGTGAGATCGCGGCCAGCCAGGTCCAGACGCATGATGGCGTGCGGCAGCGCGTAGCCCTCATAGATGGGCACATTGTGGGTGACGCCGTCGCCGGAGTCGAGCACAATACCTGCGCGAGGGTAGGGTCGGGGATGAGCGGCTGGGCTCTGCTAGGCGCTCGGGGAGGGGCCGGGGCTCTCGGGAAGAGGGGGCGGGGGCTCCTGGGCTCTCACCGGTGGTACGGCCGGAGGCGTAGAGGGACAGCACTGCCTGGATGGCCACGTACATGGCCGGAACGTTGAAGGTCTCAAACATGATCTGGGTCATCTTCTCGCGGTTAGCCTTGGGGTTGAGGGGGGCCTCGGTGAGCAGGGTGGGGTGCTCCTCGGGGGCCACGCGGAGCTCGTTGTAGAAGGTGTGGTGCCAAATCTTCTCCATGTCGTCCCAGTTGGTGATGATGCCGTGCTCAATGGGGTACTTGAGAGTCAAGATACCTCTCTTGCTCTGCGCCTCGTCTCCCACGTAGGAATCTTTCTGCCCCATGCCCACCATGACGCCCTGCGGAGCGGATATACCGAGCTCTCATTACCGAGGTTCCCAGTGGAGCGGGGCTAGGCCGCGTGGGGACCCGGCCTGGCTCCCTCCGGGAACTGGTAGCCTGACCTGGTGGCGAGGGCGGCCCACAATGGACGGGAACACGGCCCTAGGGGCGTCGTCGCCGGCGAAGCCGGCTTTCACCAGGCCAGAGCCATTGTCGCACACGAGGGCGGTGGTCTCGTCTTCGTCACACATGGTATCTGGTTTCTGCAAAGACAGGAATGCCATGGAGACGCTCAGTGTTTCAAGCAAGAAGCCCCGCTGGCTGGAGCGCCCTCCCTCCCCGGGGACCTATGGACCCCTCCAGCCTCCAGCCCCCAGCCCGGCGCCATCCTGCCGGGGAAGCAGTCAAAGGCGCGCGGGCGGAGCTTCGCTGCTGGGAGCTCTACTGCGAGGAGACCACAGAGAGCGTTTCTCCATCTGGGAACTCAGGACACACGGACCTGCCTTCGCTGCAGGCACCGCCCTCTCCGCCCCTCCCTGGCGTCGCATGGGGGTCAAGGTCCGCGAACCCCGATTGCTGGGCCACTGTGAGGGTGGAAGGAGACGCCGTGGAAAGGGCTTGGGTACTCCACCGGGGCACGAATGGCTTATTTTGGACCTCCATGGCACTTCAGACTCACAGCGGAAACGCCCTTGGGACTGATGGCGGGCCAGGGGATACTGTCCCTTCTACTGTCCTTTGGCTCTGTTGGAAAGGAACCGCCCTAGGGCGGAGGACTAAAGCAAAACCTTTCATCTACCTCGGCACGCACGAAGTGTCAAGGAGAGCTGCCCCAAAGGGCTGGGAATAAATTCGGAGATCTTTCCAAAGGACCCGGCTTCCTATCTCTTCTTTAAAGCACACGTGACTGGGGCCAGAGGCGCGGCTCACAGGGCGCGGGGCTGGGGCTGATGCAGTGAGTGGGCCGCACTCTACCCGGAGTTCTCCAGGCTGCCGCGGTGGGGCCTGTCCTCCTGTCCCCACCCCGCCCCTGCCTACCTGGGCGGGTGGCTACACCTGCGGCTCTCCGGCTCCGGTCCCGGTCACCGTGGGAAGGAAGCGAGACTTCTCTCGGCGCTGTCCGCTGCGGTGGCCGCTCGTCCCCCTGCTCAGGTTTTATATAGCCCTCGGGCGCTCCCCTCGCGCCGCCCCGCAGGAATGTCGCTCCCCTTCTCAAGCCATATTTGGGTGTCGGGCACTGGAGCCCCCTCCCCCGACCAGTTCAAAGCCTGGGTCCCCGCCCGGGTCCCCTGCGCTGACCAAAGAAGGAGAGGTCTGGCCTGAGCCCAGGTAACACGGGCCGGGCCGTATATGGAGTGTCTGCCCGCTGGTCGGCCCCTCCCGACCCCGCCCCGTTGCCTGGCGGAGGGGCTGGGGTGCGGCGAGGGTCACCGAGCGTGCGGGGTGCGCCAGTGAGCCTGCGCCCGGGCTGCACCTGTCCGCAGCCGCCCCGCCCCCGGCCATTCGGTGCTCTCGGAGCCTCGGGAAGGTGCGCCCACATTTCACCTCTTCGGGTTCTTTACCCAACCCCCCAAATCCTCAAGTGTGACCCCACCTAGGAGGACTCTGTATCCTAGTGGTGGGGCCAAGAGGACCGGAGATGCAGTCAATCCCGGAGTCCCGGGCAGGGGAGGCAGGCGATCCCTCCTTCCAGATTCCCAGCGAACTCGGTCTCTCCCCCAGCCCCGAGCTCCCCAGTCCAGAGGGCTGACGCTGTCGGCCCCCACCCCCACCGGAGAGGATCACCAGCGGCCGGCGGGCGTGCAGCTGTCGCGCGGACAACTGTGGAGAGTCGGGGAGGAGGCGCTGGGCTCCCGGCACAGGCCCCGCAGCGGCTCCGGGCTCTCGCAGCCTCTGGCACTGAGCCAGGACCCCCAGAGCTGCCCGCCTCGGGGACGCGCTGTGGGCTCGGGAGCTCATGAAAGGAGTGAAGTTGAGTGACAAGGGAGTGAAGCTGAGTGACTAACTGGCCGGCTCCGGAGTATGGCAGGCTGAGCTGAGCACCCTACTCCCGCGTCCTTGGCGGGGCTCACCGTCGTCCCAGTCCTGGGGAGGAAAGGCAAGTGTCACAGCCCTAGGGTGGGAACTGAGAGGTGCTCTTATTAGATGAAGCCTCACCCGTCTCTCCTCCCTGTAAAGAGGACAAGGGCATCGCGCTCGAGGATGGGCAAAACCTTTCCCTTCTGCAAAGGCTGAACAAACTCATCGTTATATTTAGAGGGTGATGCCCAGCCAAGGCCAGCTGATTCCCAGTCCACCTTGGAGAGTCACCGTCCACCAGAGCCTGCTGAGCGATTCTATTTATACCGCTGATACACGGGGATCTGTCTTTCTGATTTTCTAGAAGGATTTGGATCTACTTATGGTAAAGGTGGAGTAGGGGTCAGAGGAGGTTATTAAGTTGGTGCTTCTCACTGTTTTTTCCCCTGGGGGGAACAGTTCTAACCTTGCTGTGGAAGGTACAAGGAGGAACAATTTTCTGCAGTGAACTCAGGGACATGCTTTAAGGGGGTACATCAGTGATGTGGTGTGAGCCAGAATGGAACCACTCATTTTTCTGATGTGCTCAAGTGTTCCCAGAATAGGAATTCGGTGGTGGAACTCAGCAACTGGGACAGGTGTGGGTCCCCAAAGAGGGATATAAAAGCATATACAAAACCCTCTTCCCCAGCCGCACACTACTGCTGCTGCTGTTGCTGCTATGTCGCTTCAGTCGTGTCTGACTCTGTGCGACCCCATAGACAGCAGCCCACCAGGTTCCCCCGTCCCTGGGATTCTCTAGGCAAGAACACTGGAGTGGGTTGCCATTTCCTTCTCCAATGCATGAAAGTGAAAAGTGAAAGTGAAGTTGCTTGGTCGTGTCTGACTGACTCTTAGCAACCTCGTGGACTGCAGCCTACCAGGCTCCTCCATCTATGGGATTTTCCCAGCAAGAGTACTGGAGTGGGTTGTCATTGTCTTCTCCGGCACACTACTGCAGGCCTTCCTAAAAATGACCAAAGTCAATAACAAACTAGGGAGTTAGTACAGGGCCTCTCTAGTGTGTATAAAGCCACCGTGCCTTCATATTCAGCTTTTTAAATTAGAGAATGAATGAATAATGGACAGAACTACATTTCAACACCTTGTGTTCTGTTGTGGCAGTGTGACATGGAGACACTAGGGAAAAATAATGTGGCAAATGCACTCTGTATAGTGTAAGGGGAATAGCTTCAATTTTGGTCTTGAAGGTAGAAGTATGCTGTCATTTAGTGAATACCTAAGAACTTGTTGACATCTTAAAGGGGAAGGAGGTTGTATTTTTGAAAATTCTTGCTCAGTGCAACCCTTCTCAGTGCAAGTTTTTGTAAGCTCAGGATCTATTAGATTCAAACACACATGCAAAGCTATGAATCAGGCTTTTGTAAGCTCAGGGTCTGTTAGATTTGAACACACATGAAAAGCTATGAATCAAGCACTCACAAGCTAGCAGAGACCTGATGGTACAGCAAACCCTGGGGAGGTGGGCCCTAAGAACACCAGTTGGCATGTCTGTTCTCTGCCCTGGGTCAGGCTGGTTGAAATAGTCCTGGAGGGCCACTGTGGGGTGGTTGAACTCTCACTGGCTCAGGAATGGCCCAAGGAGCAGGTGGAAGGCAGTCTCCATACATGTATGCTCTGGGGATCAACCCAGTGCCTTGCATCTGAGTAAGCAGGTCACTGCCTGCACAGCCTTTTGAGAGTGACCCTGGAAAGGTCAGCCATGCAAGCTATGCTCAGAGGAGAACTTCTGCTCCCAGGTTTGCAGGGGCAGCTGCAGCTCGATCATCTGGCAGGCCCATCTGCCACAGCCCAGCCCATGTGCTCCCTCCCATCCCCTCAGCCACGTCCCTCACCTCCTCCCGTTTGTGCATCCCAGCCTTGTGCTGTCGGTTTCTGACCTATTTAGACGTGAACTTTTAAAATGCTCATGTTTTCATAATGTTCCGTTAATCCTGTAACTATCTGGAGGTATGTGAGACAGGTACTAGTTACACTAGCTTTAAACGTAAGAAAACCAAGGTCCAAAGAGCCAGACACATCCTGGGTACCATACTGCTGGGGACACGCAGGCGCTTGGAAGACTCTCCCTTCCCTAGGAGTGGGTGGGCTACCTTCCGTCTCCCTCTAAACTTGTCCAACACTTGGTATGTTCTGGAACTTTAACAGATCCTCAAGAGATCTTCTCCAGTGAAGGGCCAAAGACATCTTGAAGTCACAGCTTCACACGCAGCCATCCTCTGTCATCTAAAAAAAAAAAAAAAAACAGTGAGGGGGGGCTGTCTGGCAACACAAAGTCAGAAACAGTCCAGCAACCAAGTGGGTAAAGGAAAAAACCCAAATTCGCTGTCCACCTAAGCCACACATCTAAAAATGTGCAGTCAACTGTGGCAATCAGGAAGAGTGGACTTCGATCTTCTACTGATGGTTTTCTCAGGCTGAGACTTGGTCTGCTTCGTCATCTCTAAGGGACTAAAGACTCCACTGGAGCCATTCCTCTCCCTTCCCTCTACTGCATCTCCCCTTGCCGCTTCCCACATGTCAGCTGTAGTGAATCAGTTAAAAGGTTGCCCTTCAGTAAAGCTCACTTGAGTGTACCTGTCCCTCTGATGGTCTATGTGACCTGGGGCAGGTGGCTTCCAGAGGCAATCAGCCTTCTTAACTGAGGATGCCACCTACTCTTTAAGACTGATTTGAAGGTTGAAACTAGGTAAGTGCATAGAATACACTATCTTTCTTCTAAAAGGGTTTGGAGGTGGTGAGAGGGATGAGGTGGTAAGGGTGAGCAAAGTACACTAAAAACCATTACAACTGCTCACTGAGCACTTAGACAGGAAAAGTCAATGTATTTTAAATATATCTGGAGTGCACAAAGATTTTTGTACAGAGATTTATTCCAGTATTTAACATGGTAAAAAATAAATAAACCAACCCAACCCAAGACCAATAACCCAAGTGTTTTAAGACTGTTGAGAAGAGAGACAGAGATCTGGTAAATAAATTATAATACAGCCATATGGTAAAGTGTCAGGCAGTCACTAAAAAAAAATGTATCTTGAGGAATATTGAAGACATACATTCTTGAAGGGGGGAAAGTAAGATATTACAATGATTTGTGGCTCCAAAGACTGTGGTACATAAAAAAGATATACAATATACCCGTGGTATAAATTTTCATGGAGGTGGGGGTGCAGGGAACAGAGTAACTAAAGAAAAATTGTCTTAAAAAGTCTCCTTAGGAGGAATGAGAATGAAAAAGAAGGTTGGGAAATACTGGACTAAAGATACATAGAAATGCTCATAATCAGTCAGTCAGTTTAGTCACTCAGTCGTGTCTGACTCTTTGCAATCCCATAGACCACAGCATGCCAGGCCTCCCTGTCCATCACCAACTCCCAGAGTTTACTCAAACTCATCTCCATGGAGTTGGTGATGCCATCCAACATCTCATCCTCTGTCACCCCCTTCTTCTCCTGCCTTCCATCTTTCCCAGCATCGGACTCTTTTCCAAATCTCAGCTCTTTGCATCAGATGGCCAAAGTATTGGAGTTTCAGCTTCAGCATCAGTCCTTCCAGTGAATATTTAGGACTGATTTCCTTTAGGATGGACTGGTTGGATCTCCTTGCAGTCCAAGGGACTCTCAAGAGTCTTCTCACAGTTCAAAAGCATCAATTCTTTGGCGTTCAGCTTTCTTTATAGTCCAATTCTCACATCCATACATGACCACTGGAAAAACCATAGCCTTGATGAGATGGACCTTTGTTGGCAAAGTAATGTCTCTGCTTTTTAATATGCTGTCTAGGTTGCTCATAATACCTCACATCAAAGTACACAGGTTATAAAATGTGATACATGCATAATCTAGGATTTATTTCAAAATGTTAACTGAAGTTATTTCTGGCTAGTGGGATTACAGGGGTTTATTTTCCTCCATATATTTTTGAGAGGTTTCACATTTCCTACAGTATTTTTTAACTTATAGAATTACATAAGATTCTATGTAAAAAAATATACTTTGGTATTCAATGAGTTAAGTTTACATAAGAATATAGACAGCTGCTTTCTCTAGAAGGATTCCTTGAATAAACTGTCCAGGAACAGGTAGGTGGACCACACTGATACTTCTGTAGTTATCAAATATGCCCATGCATGGGGAGAGGCTAAGGTCATCAGTGTGGCTCTCCTCCAGGTCTAGTTACGTGGAGGACTGTGCCACACACCCTGATTCCCCCAGTACTTGGTGGGTGATGGACGCTTCAAGAAAGTATGATTCAGACCCCAAAGATAAAAAGAAGCAAAATTCAATTTCTAAAAAATTTTCTTCAAAAACAAAATGCCAAAACAAAGGGCATCAGTGTCAGTTGCCTTCTCTGTCACCAAGAACCCCAGCACGTCTCCTGCTGTGATTCTCAGATTCTGTCTCAATCCTTGACACAGTCACAAATCCCTAAAACAGGAGAGCACACAAGGCCCACGCCTCACAACCAAACCCACAATCTTATTGTTTGACTGGGGCCAAAAGCTGTGACTTTCTGAGTAGCGTTCAAAGACAGGAGCAAAGAAAACCTTTTCCAAGTCAGAACCGTTTCTGTCTCCTAAATAAACATGCTCACATTTATAGTACCTTTATAATTTATCAACTACTCAGTTTGTAAAAGAATCAGTTATTTTTTGATGAAGATTATGTTGTGGAAATTTTTAAAATTTAGAAGAAAAAAAGCACTCAATATCATTAGGCTTTAATTACGCTATTACTGTTAAAATGTTTCTCTTTTAAAAGCCCCAACCATCTTAGAGCTATGGCCATCCTAGACAGATAGAGGCAGCAGAGCCTTTTTCTCTGTCAAAATGAGACATCAGCCATCACGCTGTGAGAGCAGCACTTTACCCCTGTGGTCAGCGGGCCAGGGTCACCGTCACCGCCTCTCCCCCCACGGGGTAACCAGGCTTGTGGCACTCAAGGAGGCGGCACAGTCTTGTGTCCCCAGAGCACAGTGTCACAGGACAGGATCTTATGGACAAGAACTAAGTCCCTCTAAAACCAACATCCTTTAACACAAGAATCCAACCATTTCTTATACCATCTGACAACTCTCTCTCCCTAACTCCCCTAGAAGCGTTAGGACACTCCTCACCCTGATCTCACGCTGCCGCACCATGGCAATGCAGACAGAGGCCAGAGGCCGGGCGGCCCCCTCCTGCCCTCTGGTTACCACTGGGAGCGCATCAGAGGCAGCATCTGCAGCCTGCAGTGGAGCCGGCATGAGGGCTGAGCTCTGCGAAGCCAGGAACCGGACTCTTCACCACATTTAACTCCTGACCTTTTCGGCTGCTGGAAGCAAGTTGTTTAGTGAGGATTCAACTGGGCCGAAGTCTGAATATGCCAGCAACTCTGTCTTTATTTAAAGACAGATAAAAACTGCACGATGATATCGGCCAGGACAAAGAAGCTTTGAGAACAGCTACTTTTCAGTTAAATCAGTTGCCATACTAAGAAAACCTATAAAGGTTTCTATAAAGGTTTCACACCTTACATAAGCTAGACAGACTGGGGAGAAGCTGGAATTCAGTGTACATCATTCTGAAACGCATGAAGCTGACTGAATGAGGTTGTGGTGGTGGTGGTTTAATTGCTAAGCCATGTCGGATGCTTTGCGACCTTATGGACTGTAGCCCGCCAGGCTCCTCTGTCCATGGGATTTCCCAGGCAAGAATACTAGAAAACATAAATATGCTTTATTCACCAAAATATTTTTATTAATACTCTTATTATTTATGTAGAAAAATTTGACATTTTTCCCAATGAAGTAAACAGTTATCAAGCTCACACTGAACTGCCTCACTTTGTCTATTTCATAAGTTAGCAAATTGTGACACTTATCCTACTAGATATTCTGCTCCCAGCCCTAATCAAAATCAAAACAAATATTCCAGACACTTTGCAGTTCATAACATCTAAGAGTCACAGCAATTTCAGAGACAACTTAGTGTAATCTTGCTGTTTTTAGAGTTATAGAAGCTAAAGGCTAGAAGTGGTCTTTGCATACAAGAAGCTGGAACCAGGACCCTGGATGGAGTGAGAGAAAAAGGAACAGTAATAGATATGAAAACAACTGATAAGAGAAAGAAAAAATATCATGTAACTGAAAATCAAAACTACAGCCATACAACTATTTTGTAGTAGCTTACAAATAAAGTATAAAAAACACAGAAATACATGTTATAAAACTGTACAAACTTCTAGATGTTTAAGGTCTAAAGTTTTTATAAGGACACACTTATACAAATTTTCAGGGAAAACAACCATTTTTAGAAAAAGTCACATTTGTCCCTGGACATAGTATTCATAATTGGCTTTCAAAACAAACTCAAAGTAAGGGTTGGACTTCAAACTTCCCAGCTGGTCGGCCTGCAGCAGCTCCTTCACCTCGGGTAGGTACTCACTGAGCTGAATACCTAAAAATACAAACACAGAAAGGTTTTATTTTTTAAATTTTCACATAATTCTCAAATGAATTAAGATGACGGATGACAGAAACACCTGTGCTTATATTTAAAATATAACGTCACTCTGCTATTGGAAAATACTCTGTTCTAAATTCCTTCCATCTGCCAAGCATACTCACAGGCCTGACAATATGACATTCTTCACTTAGTAGGGGCTACACGTTTGACTCTAGTGGTCAAAAGAGCCATCAAAACAGCCACTCCATGTAAAGTCTTTAAAACGATCTGCAATATTTTCATTTTTCTCCATAGCTTCAGCCATTCCTTCAGTGTGGAAGTTTTAAGTTAATAATCACTTGAAAACAAACATTTCAAAGCCAAGCAAACAGCATTCTAAGCAACTATACAGTAAAAGAAGTAGAAGGTATCAGTGAAAGATTGCTTATAAACCAACTGTAAAATTTGTTAAGACAGGAATCCTGAGTTACCAAGGAAGACAAAGTTATACTGTATCTTCTTAAAAGACTTTCAGACATTTATCTGTCCCCCAGATCGAAGACCCACTGTTTCACCTGGATGGGTGGTCTCCCACACTCCAGAAATGCCAGATTGCAGAGGTGCTTATTTGAGAACTGGTTTTTAATGTTTTTTCCTAGGGTGATTGGTTTGCTTAATTTTTTTAAAATTAATTTCCAGAGTCAACTTTGGTAATATATATTTTCCTTTCCTTGATTTTGATCACCTTTCTTTTGTATTTCAAGTTTATTTTTGAAAGGGAAGGGAAGGGAAGTCGCTCAGTCGTGTCCGACTCTTTGCGACCCCATAGACTGCAGCCTGCCAGGCTCCTCTGTCCATGGGATTTTCCAGGCAGTATACTGGACTGGATTGCCATTTCCTTCTCCAGGGAATCTTCCCAACCCAGGGCTCGAACCCGGGTCTCCCGCATTGTAGACAGAGGCTTTACCCTCTGAGCCACCAGGGAAGTCCTTATTTTTGAAAAGACATATAAAATTCTTTAAAAATTAAAAAAAAAGAAAACAAGTATTTCCAACAATTCTATATTCTCCTATTCAGGAAATAATTTAGTAGAACACTGCCATGTAACATACTGGCAGTTTCTCTCTGAGACTAGGAGGGAAACCATGTCTTTGTCAGTCCCCTATGGACCTGGAAAGCCGATAAGCATCTGTGTAGTTACAGAACAGCATATACAATTTTCTCATTTGATAAAGAAAATTGGAAGAAACATTTTAAATTAATAAGGTAACATTTTATAACCTGTCACATTACCACAAGCTTCTCAAAATCAAATACTGTTTATTTTTAACATCATCTAACTGCCTGGCACCACTGTTGGTACTTAGTTACTATACAATAAAAATCTTGTAATAAATGTTATGAGACTTAATCTGCAATATTTATATATCATTCATTATAATCAACACACTTTCAATAAAGACTTTTTATCTGTGAAGCAGTATTATACTTGTGAAAATATCAATTCCCTAAAGATCAATTCTCTTAAAAACTTATGACCCCATTCTAAGTGGGAAGTGTTCACTGGCTCTAGGTGATGGCCACCAGGTTAATATTTCAGTCTAGTATAGGAAATCTTTCTATTTTTAAGAGAAGTCAGAAAACATTTTTTTATTTATTTTAATTAGAGGCTAATTGGACTGTGAAGAAAGCTGAGTGCTGAAGAATTGATGCTTCACAATATTGCAGTGGTTTTTGCCATATATTGATATGAATCAGCCATGGGTGTACATGTGTTCCCCATCCTGAACCTCCCTCCCACTTCCCTCCCCATCCTATCCCTCAGGGTCATCCCAGTGCACCAGCCCTGAGCACCCTGTCTCATGCATTGAACTGGACTGGCGATCTGTTTCACATATGATAATATATGTGTTTCAATGCTATTCTCTCAAATCGTCCCACCCTCGCCTTCTCCCACAGAGTCCAAAACTCTGCTCTTTACATCTGTGTCTCTTTTGCTGTCTTGCAATAGGGTCACTGTTACCATTTCTCTAAATTCCATATATACGCATCAATATACTGTATTGGTGTTTTTCTTTCTGGCTTACTTCACTCTGTATAATAGGCTCCAGTTTCATCCACCTCATTAGAACTGATTCAAATGCCTTCTTTTAAATAATAGCTGAGTAAAACTCCATTGTGTATATGTACCACAGCTTTCTTTCCTGGCTATTATAAACAGTGCTGCAATGAACATTGGGGTACACGTGTCTCTTTCAATTCTGGTTTCCTTGGTGTGTATGCACAGCAGTGGGATTGCTGGGTCATATGGCAGTTTTATTTCCACTTTTTTAAGGAATCTCCACACTGTTCTCCATAGTGGCTGTACTAGTTTGCATTCCCACAACAGTGTGGGGGAATGCAATCCCCTTTTCTCCACAGCCTCTCCAGCATTTACTGCTTGTAGACTTTTGGATGGCAGCCATTCTGACTGGCGTGAAATGGTACCTCATTGTGGTTTTGATTTGCATTTATCTGATAATGAGTGATGTTGAGCGTCTTTTCATGTGTTTGTTAAACGTCTGTATGTCTTTGGAGAAATGTCTGTTTAGTTCTTTGGCCCATTTATTTTTCTGGTATTGAGCTGCAGGAGTTGCTTGTATATTTTTGAGATTCTTTGCCAATTGCTTCATTTGCTATTATTTTCTCCCATTCTGAAGGCTGTCTTTTCACCTTGCTTATAGTTTTCTTCACTTTCTTCAAAAGTGCAGAGCTTTTCATTTTAATTAGGTCCCATCTGTTTATTTTTGCTTTTATTTCCATTACTCTGGGAGGTGGAACATAGAGTATCCTGATGTGATGTACGTCGGAGAGTGTTTTGCCTATGTTCTCCTCTAGGAGTTTTATAGTCTCTGGTCTTCTGTTTAGATCTTTAATCCATTTTGAGTTTATTTTTGTATATGGTGTTAGAAAGTGTTCTAGTTTCATTGTTTTACAAGTGGTTGACCAGTTTTCCCAGCACCACTTGTTAAAGAGATTGTCTTTTCTCCATTGTATATTCTTGCCTCCTTTTTCAAAGATAAGGGGTCCAGAGGTGCGTGGTTTTATCTCTGGGCTTTCTATTTTGTTCCATCGATCTATTTTTCTGTCTTTGTGTCAGTACCATACTGTTTTGATGACTGTAGCTTTGTGGTATAGCCTGCAGTCAGGCAGGTTGATTCCTCCAGTTCCATTCCTTTTTCTCAAGATTGCTTTGGCTATTCAAGGTTTTTTGTATTTCTATACAAATTGTGAAATTATTTGTTCTAGTTCTCAGAAAAATACCGTTGGTAACTCGATAGGGATTGCAGTCAATCTATAGATTGCTTTGGGTAGTATATTCATTTTCATTATACTGATTCTTCTAATCCATGAAATGGTATATTTCTCCATCTATTTGTACCACCTTTGATTTCTTTCATCAGTGTTTTATAGTTTTCTACATATAGGTCTTTTGTTTTTTTAGGTAGATTTATTCTTAAGTATTTTATTCTTTTCATTGCAATGGTGAATGGAAATTTTCCTTAATTTCTTTCTGTTCTCTCATAGAAAACAAGACTTTTGCAAGAGCTCTTCTCAATTATTAAATTCCAGAGACTAATTAGGAAAAATGTTAAATTCCATGCAATGATACGCATTTTTTTTTTCCTCTGTGGCAACCTATTCCAGTACTCTTGCCTGGAAAATCCCATGGACGGAGCAGCCTGGCAGGGTCCATGGGGTGGCAAAGAGTTGGACACTACTGAGTGACTTCACTCATTATAATATACTTTAAAACTGAAAAGCATATTAAGGAAGCATATAAATATTAAAACATAAAAACTGAAAAGCTCCAGGTGGGTAACTTAAATGTATCTACAGGCTAAATTTATCCCACAAGCTGAAGTAATTGTTAGGCTGCCCAAGTCTATGATATATAATGGAAGCTATCTATATTTACCTCCAGAATCTGCCCTTTAAAAACATTTACTCTTGTAAATGTAAATAATATGGAAGTCATATTATTAAAAAGATTCCAAAGATAAATGCCTTTGGCTTGGTATTGTTTTATGTATATATATAACATTATAAATATACATTATTAATATATTTTATATCATTATATAATACATATGTTTCCACTTGTTTTTGTCCTTTAGTCAAAACTTAATAATCCTTTTTGTAAAATTATAGGTTTCTATTCACTTTCCATCTACGATATATAAAGACAGCAAAAACTGCAAGGTGAACTTTAAATAGTACCATATACTTAATTAGCCACAATTCAGTTCAGAGGCACCTTTACAAAGACTAACTTCATGGAAAGCATCAGATTTGGATCCAAATGAATCTCTTAAACAGTACAAAGAAATCAACCATATCCAGTTATTTCTTCAATTCCAAATATAGAAAAGAGAAAGCCTAGGAGATATATTTTAACTGTCTGAATTAAAAGCATTTTTAAGCAAAAGATAATTTCTTTTGTTATCTCCATTATTTAACTTAAAATTTTTATTTTTTGACAATGAAATGGCTTACCTGCCTTTGTGTTCTTTATTCATCTTTGAAAATAAAGTGAAGTGAAAGTGAAGTTGCTCAGTCGTGTCCGACTCTTTGCGACCCCACGGACTGTAGCCTATCAGGCTCCTCTGTCCATGGGATTTTCCAGGCAAGAGTGCTGGAGTGGATTGCCATTCATTGAAAATAAAAGTGTTCATTAAACCTACTGTCAATGTGGGGTAGTCAGGAGTCTATTTGTCATAAATAAACCTCCAGGTCAGTACTGAGGTCAACAGTTCTATCCAGGGTGAAACTTGTGGCATGTAAGCACCAAGAGGTCGCTGCTCTTTCACCTCACTCACATGTTGGCTGGTGAGCTCCGTGGCTCTCCTCTGAGGCCCTCGTCATTTCAGGGATTCTCAAGCAGAGGACCGCAGAGTAGAATCTACTACAGAAGAACTGTGAATGTGAATCTGTAAAATAATTCTAGCCTTTCAAAGAACAAAAGTTTAATGAGTGACTACTATGTACTAGGCACTGGGCTGGGCATGTCTTATACGGATCAAATAATGTGTCCTGCAGACGTAGGTATGGAACATTTCCAACTGTATGCAAATGTCAGCATCGTGAATAAAATTCACATCCATCTAGAAGGGCTGCTGAGTTTACAACAGTTTCTGTAATTGTGTGCTTTATTCCCGGTGGTTTTAAAGAAGAGTGTCCTTATATCTTAAAAGATTGGTAAATACTAAGTTAGCTTATTTTGCACATTGCCTGGATTTAACATCATCTGTTTTGATTTAATAATTCTATAATAAATGAGCTATACTTGTCTTCGTGTATTCAGTTCAGTTCAGTCACTCAGTTGCGTCTGACTCTTTGGACCCCATGAACCGCAGCACGCCAGGCCTCCCTGTCCATCACCAACTCTTGGAGTACACCCAAACCCATGTCCATTGAGTCAGTTGATGCCATTTAACCATCTCATCCTCTGTTGTCCCCTTCTCCTCCTGTCCTCAATCTTTCCCAGCATCAGGGTCGTTTCAAATAAGTCAGCTCTCTGCATCAAGTGGCCAAAGTATTGGAGTTTCAGCTTCAGCATCAGTCCCTCCAATGAATACCCAGGACTGATCTCCTTTAGGATGGACTGGTTGGATCTCCCTGCAGTCCAAGGGATTCTCAAGAGTCTTCTTCAACACCACAGTTCAAAAGCATCAATTCTTCGGCGCTCAGCTTTCTTTATAGTCCAACTCTCACATCCATACATGACTACTGGAAAAACCATAGCCTTGACTAGACAGACTTTTCTTGACAAAGTAATGTCTCTACTTTTTAATATGCTTGTCTAGGTTGGTCATAACTTTCCTTCCAAAGAGCAAGCGTCTTTTAATTTCATGGCTGCAATCACCATCTGCAGTGATTTTGGAGTCCCAAAAAATAAAGTCTGCCACTGTTTCCCCATCTATTTGCCATGAAGTGATGGGACCGGATGCCATGATCTTCGTTTTCTGAATGTTGAGCTTTAAGCCAACTTTTTCACTCTTTTCTTTCACTTTCATCAAGAGGCTTTTTAGTTCTTCTTCCACTAGCTTTGTTTGTAGTGATGCTTCCTAAGGCCCACCTGACTTCACATTCCAGGATGTCCAACTCTAGGTGAGTGTGAGTGATCACACCTTCGTGTATAAAATGCACAAAATCTCTCACCTCTAGTCTAACATTCTCCATATATTATTTATATGAAAGGAAGTAAAAGTTAAGTATCCTCTACCTCATCTCCCTTCGTAACATTTAACCATAAAAGCCTTTACTTATTTGGATCTTGATCAGGAAATAGAATTTTGTTTTCTGTCTCAGGTACAAAACATATTTAAACATACGCCCTTGTTTCCTTTTATTTTGTCCTTAAAACTAATTTTAATATCCAAAATGAACTGGTAGAATATTTTGCGGTTTATTCTCAAGCATGGTATGGCCAGTTTAGTATGGGACACACCAAAAAAACTACATTTCAGATTTTCAACCTTCACAAGAGTTAACTGGCCAAGCAGATGGCAACTCCACCACGACACAGCTCCCTCCCTTTATTTTAAACAAATCTAAGTACAATACCATTTAATTTTAACCTTCTGGTATTTGATACCTAGGCAAATCTCCATTATTCTAAGACTTCAAACCTAGGAGTGACACTGTAGTGTCTAATATTAACCAACCACTTACCATCTTTTAAAAGTTTCTGTAAGATTTTCACAAATATACTGTCTTTAGATACTTCAATTGGATCATCTTTACCATCCGAACTGGACCAGCTAAAAAACAAAACCACTGTGAGAAGAAAATGAAACCATGGCCATAATCTGAAATAAATGACTTGTTTTCTGTTGTGGATTTATTTTGATGTTTGTAGTGTGCTTCCCTGGTGGCTTAGAGGTAAAGAATCTGCCTCTAGTGCAGGATACTTTGGTTCAGTCCGTGGGTTGGTAAGATGCCCTGGAGAAGGAAATGGCTACCCACTCTAGTATTCTTGCTTGGGAAATCCCATGGACAGAGGAGCTTGGTGAGCTACAGTCCATGGGGTTGCAAAAGAGTCAGACACAACTTAGCGACTAAACAACAATGGCAACAACAGGGGGTAAAGAATCTTGAATTTTGTGACACTATTGAAAATTGCTTAAATAAAGGAGCTTCAAATTAGACATACCCAGAGTCTCTAGATATACCCAGAGTCTCTATATCAGATATAAGATGCTACAGCCAGGTAGCATGTATTTAATGTCTAAACCAAGTATAAGGTATTTTTCCCAAGAAAATTTTGTAAGTAAGTAACAAACCTAGTAATGACCCCAAAGTATGACCTTTCAGAGCACAGGCAATAGTTTAAACATAGTTTAAATATATTATAATATACTCTGTTTTTCATAAAATGGCAACCAGTGTCTGATGTAACAAATTTCTTTATCTGGTTGAGATTATCTGCTACTGAAATACAAACCCACAAAACCCTGCTCTGTAGTAATCAGTGGCTACATCCCTCATACTTTCAAGCCAAGACAAGGAATTCCAGTCAAATGACATAGTACACTTCTTACAACTGGGAAGGAGAACCCAACAGGCAGAGCTAGATGCTTCAGAGGATGACCTCCAAGACCATATCTGTCAACAATTTAAACTATCTATGAGTGATCACTGGAAGAAATGCTTTAGTAAAAATAGTTCCACTGCAATTTCTCAAAGCCACATTAAGGAAAACTGAGTAGAGAAGGCCTTTAGCACTCAAGTCATGCTCTCTTTAAAACTATTTTCTGGGCCAATAAAGTATGGACTTCCCCTGGTGGTCCAATTGTAAAACTCTGCACTTTCACTGCAGGGAGCATGGGTTTGAGTCCTGCTTGGGGAACTAACATGCTGTATCCTATGCAGTGTGGCCAAAATTAAAAAAAAAAAATTCTTTCCCTGGGAAAAATCCATCTCTACAACTGATTATTCTCAGTCTCTCCTTGCCAATGAATCTTAACACCACCATTCCAGTGGACAGAAATCCTTCTCTGCAGGGAGATTAAAGTTAAAAAGAGGTCTCAGTAACTTAGGAAACAATATTGATTCTCAAACTGTACTAATTTCTTATTTAAAAAAAAAAAAGTAGCCTCAAGTCTTCCTATGANTGATTATTCTCAGTCTCTCCTTGCCAATGAATCTTAACACCACCATTCCAGTGGACAGAAATCCTTCTCTGCAGGGAGATTAAAGTTAAAAAGAGGTCTCAGTAACTTAGGAAACAATATTGATTCTCAAACTGTACTAATTTCTTATTTAAAAAAAAAAAAGTAGCCTCAAGTCTTCCTATGAAGAACTAGCCCAACTTCTGAGAAAATAAGGAACATATATATTTCTGTGCAAAATGACAATGCAAAATTTAAAATCAAAAGTAGAGAATCATTACTCCAGTGGTCCTAAATACTTAAACAATTCCTTAATTACTGAATAAAAAAATTAGGATCGCTAATGAAACTATTAATATTTTCATAATATATATTACAATACAATTAAGTTACAAAATGAATTGATACATGATCTCATAATCTTCCTAACAGTTCTTTCCCAAAATCATGTCTTAGATTCACACTATGGGAACTTACTTATCTCTCTGAAGAGCTTTGCAAAGGATTTCCAGTTTTAGATCATTTATATTTACATCTTCCTCCTTCACAGCAAAACAAAAAAAAATAAAAAAAAATCTTCATTAAGTCCTGATTTTAAAAAATACATGTTTAAATTTTAGTTATGTCAGCTAATATTATATAAATATTATTAAGCTTTACTTTATAATTTAAGAGTATCCCTGGTAGCTCAGCTGGTAAAGAATTGCCTACAATTCAGGAGACCTCAGTTCGATTTCTGGGTCAGGAAGATCCCTGGGAGAAGGGAATGGCTACTCACTCCACTATTCTTGCCTGAAGAATTCCACGGACAGAGGAGCCTGGCAAATTTCCCTTTCTGTAAGATGTTAAAGTTGACTCAGGAGAGTAAGACTATCAATAATTTTATGTGAAATTGTATCCGATTATTCCGAGATAACCTGATTTTATCAGGAAGCACGAGAGAGTCAAGATTTTAAACAGAGAAATGCTGGGCTGGCAGAAGCACAAGGTGGAATCAAGACTGCCGGGAGAAATATCAATCACCTCAGATATGCAGATGACACCACCCTTACGACAGAAAGTGAACAGGAACTAAAAAGCCTCTTGATGAGTGAAAGAGGAGAGTGAAAAAGTTGGCTTAAAGCTCAACATTCAGAAAACTAAGATCATGGCATCTGGTCCCATCACTTCATAGTGATGGGAAAACATAGTGATGGGAAGTAGATGGGGAAACAGTGGAAACAGGGGCAGACTTTATTTTGGGGGGCTCCAAAATCACTGCAGCTGGTTATTGCAGCCATGAAATTAAAAGACGCTTACTCCTTGGAGGAAAAGTTATGACCAACCTAGATAGCATATTCAAAACCAGAGACATTACTTTGCCAACAAAGGTACGTCTAGCCAAGGTTATGGTTTTTCCAGTGGTCATGTATGGATGTGAAAGTTGGACTATGAAGAAAGCTGAGCGCTGAAGATTTGATGCTTTTGAACTGTGGTGTTGGAGAAGACTCTTGAGGGTCCCTTGGACTACAAACAAGGAGATCCAACCAGTCCATTCTAAAGGAGATCAGTCCTGGGTGTTCTTTGGAAGGACTGATGCTAAAGCTGAAACTCCAATACTTTGGCCACCTCATGCGAAGAGTTGACTCATTGGAAGAGACTCTGATGCTGGGAGGGATTGGGGGCAGGAGGAGAAGGGGATGACAGAGGATGAGATGGCTGGATGGCATCGCCAACTCGATGGACATGAGTTTGGGTGAATTCTGGGAGTTGGTAATGGACAGGGAGGCCTGACATGGTGCAATTCATGAGGTCGCAAAGAGTCAGACACGACTGAGTGACTGAACTGAACATAAAAATCAACATATTATGTCTTTATAATCTACCAAACTACTCTCAGTTGCAGGATTGACTATTTACCCCACAAAATTATCATTACAATCTTTTTTTTCAAAGCAGGCTGAGAAACAGCTTCTCTTAGGGTGAGTACTATGAAGAATAAATTGACAAAGCAGCCTATCAGTTTGACAAACTAACAATGACTCATTAAATAAAAGAGAAAAACTATGTCAGGACCTTTAAAAGCAATTTTTATTTTTGCAGAGAAAAAGATACTAGGAAATGTGTGAGAATTATGAGGAGGTGAGCTCTTTTGACAGCTTTTCTAAAGACTTTTATGTACTCCAAGAGTTACAGGTAGCTGAACCATGTAGTCTTTTAAAATTAAGACATTTTCAAGATGTACTCAGTTCTTCAGAAAACTATACACAGATTGTGATCCTTACCTGAGATTATCAAGTGACTTTACATACCTCATCAATATATTCCAACAAGTCCAAAGCCTTCTTGAAATCATACTCATTAGCTCTTCTGTTTTCTTCACAGATATATAGCTATAGCAAGTTAAAACAAAGGGAGAATTATTGTAAGTCATCCTATAAACAAGACTAGAGAGATTTACAGAGAAGTTACCACATTTACAGGTATCTTTATAGCAAAGAACAGTGGCACATTTGGAAATTAAACTCCATCTACCTCACAACAAACTGTCTTTTAAAATATACCTATGTTCATTCAGTAAGTAACTTGTATAAGTTGGTGTATACATAGCTTTAAAATATCAGTAAATTGCTCTTGCATTTTTAAAGTTTGCTATAATGCTTTTGAAATGCTCTCATTCAATAGTTTTTTAAACATTGAGACTGATGAGAAAGCATGCAGTTGGTCTACAGTTTACTTAAAAGACAAGAAACACACCAGTATGTTACCAACGGTTATCCCTGGTTGGTTAGATCACAGCTAATTATATAATCATAGATGTCCTGTAATACATCATAAATGTCCTATTAATAACACTTCTTTTTAAATTACTGCATAAAATCCTTTAACAGCAAAGAGAATATTCAAACCATTTCAGAAAAAAAGCTATCCACTTGTTGTCACTGTGTTACAACACTTGAAAACATTTTATTTGTCTCTGAGCCTCCTTTCTTCCCCAGTGTCAACATCTTTGAAATGGGAATGCAGTATTAAAACTGATAATGTATCAGAGTAAAGTTGGTAAAACTTTTTCCATCTTACCAGTATATAAAACAATGGTCTTACAGGCAACAGTTCCTCAGGTTTTTAAATTAGATATGCTCTATCAGAAGAAGCTGTGGTGAGCTCAATAGGAAATCTGTTATTAATACTAATAATGGCTAAAATACCAAAGTTTTTGAATTGCTTGCTTTCTTAGTAACATAATTAGGGTAAACTCAAGGTGCCTGTAAGATATCGCTCTTACATTTGAAATACTTTCTTGAAAGGAAAAGAGAGAAGAAGAATTAAGGGTGTAACTGTATGCAATAAAACTGCCTTATTCTGGGCTGCAGTTCCTAATCTAGCTATGTCCTCAGGAACCTGCTATGTTGCAGAGGAATGATGAGGATGGCACCCACAGGCTGTGCAAATCCAGTTCCTAAAACCATCTTTCTTGTTAAAGAACCTGAACTATATCTCTTCATACATATCTGTCTTGTACTAGAAAAGCACAATGGAAGTAACTTCTTCTGGTCACCTGGATAAGCATCTTGAGGAACAAGACAGAGAGCTATTAGGGGCAGAGGCTGATCCTTCGCTTTCTGCTAACTGGCATCCTGCTCCTAAGCAGCTCTGACACCTGACTCTCGAGGATGGTGACCAGGAAAATAGGAAATGGAAAGATGTCTACTCTGAGAAAGTGTACTAAGGGGCCAAGGAAACACAGGTTGTTCTGAGACTAAGACAGTGTAGGGATGTGAAAAGCACATACGCCAATGAGTTGCGATGCGGTCAGTACAGGCATGGCACTGAGACTCAGCTGTTTCTCAGCTAGCAGCTGTTCAGGCAGGGTCTCCTGGTGCAGCAGAAAGCGCTCTTGCTCAGCCATTTCTAGAAGACAACACAGGGAGCAGTATGAACATTCACTTTGCCCTGTCATCAACAAATATAAATTTAAAAAGAAAAAGGAACAGCTCTGAAGGTAATCCCATCACTATTCAATGATCTGGGAATGTTATTAATTCTGCTTATTCTTGATTCCTAACTATGTTACAAATACTCATGGTCTCATCCAAGTCATATGGATTGTTCCAGCAACCAGAAATATCAGGGAGAGAAGAGCTAAGAAAACAAACCTGATGGAAGCGACTGTAGAGCAGATGGCAATTTCAGAGACAGAGGCCCCCCAAATCTGAAGTGTCTCAGTCTGTTTTAAGGTTACGCTGTAAAGTACTTCTTTTTACCTTATGGAAGTGTCTCGTATAATCTCATTCACTAAAGGACATGATGAGAACTTTCCAGGAGAACAACACCCAGAGGATTGTGCACCAATTCTATTACCCAGCAATGGTTATTAATCTCCATATGATGAGCTGACAGAGGCTCTGGGTCTGCATAAACCATCGTGACCTGGTTTCACCCATGAGAACAAGCTGGGTTGCAGGGAAAAAGGGCTGAGAACTGTTTGCTAACAGCAGTTACAGCAAAATGGAATGACTAAAGCACAGATATGCTCATTTAAATATTGGCATCATTCCACATGATTCCAATCTTGTAAGAACTAAATGGAATTGTTTTGTGCAATTTCCATACCTAAGAAAACACACTGGAAGGATACAGAAAAAAGTAACAGTAGTCATCTCTAGTAGGATTATATTATATTATATATAGTGTATATATATATACTATATATTATAGTAGGATTATATTATTTTCTTGTTTTTATTTTTCTATACTTTACAAATTTCCATAAGGAAAGTTTTATATAACCAATATAAAGTTACCTTTTAAATATCTATTCCCTTCAATTAGACATAATGTAGTAATAGTCTGCAGGAAATTACTGAGGCCTGAAAATATTCTCATTGTACTAAGAAAGCGAAAGCTAAGAAGAAGCAATCAAATGCAAAACAATACCAGATGTAAGGGGGAAAATCAGAAGCAAAACCTCGTGTTAAAATGTTTTGATTGGGGACTTCCCTGCTGGTCCAAGGGTTGGGAGTCCACCTGTTAATGCAGGGGACATGGGTTTGATCCTTGGTTCAGGATTCCATACGCTGCAGGGCAGCTGGGCCTGTGCACCATGACTGCTAGAACCTGCATACCCTGGAGCCCATGCTCCACAACAAAAGAAGCTTCCATAATGAGGAGCCTGGGCACCGCAATTAGAGAATAGCTCCCACTCACTGCAACTAGAGGAAGCGTGCATGCAGCAACAAAGACCCAGCACAGCCAAAAATAATAAAAATAAATGTAAAAAAATTTTTTTTAATATTTTTATTAATATGCTCTCTCTCTGACGGCCAGGTTAAAATATGGCTCTCCTTGCAGACTACCAACCAGCCTTGCAAAACATATACACACTACTCTAGAACAACAGGCACCATAAGCATTTAAAAATAAAAGACAGTGAAAAATAATTTCTTCCCACAGTGAAAAATAATTTCAATAATAAAAGTTAAATACTAATCCTATGATTTGAGTACTCAATTTTACAAATACAATTTGTTTTTTACAAATTTGTATTTTACAACTTGTATTTTACAAATACAAGTATAAATTTTACAATTTTACAAATTTTTCTCAAGGAACATCCAGTGTCTCTGATTGTTAGAACTATGCATTTTGTAGTGTACCCTGGGTCACTACTAATGGGCTTCCCTCACAGCTCAGTTGGTAAAGAATCTGCCTGCAATGCGGGAGACCTGGGTTCAATCCCTGGGTTGGGAAGATCCCCTGGAGAAGGGAACCCACTCCAGTATTCTGGCCTGGTGAATTCTATGGACTGTATAGTCCATGGGGTCACAAAGAGTTGACAGAACTGAGCAACTTTCACTTTCTTTCTGGGTCACAAAGCTAGTCAGTTGGAAAAAAACATGTGAAACAAAATTGGTCTAATTTCTGTCCAGATTCCTTCCACTACATCTACTCCTTGGAGGAGGAAAGCGACAGCAGTGGAATGCGAATCGAGACCCCAGATAGACTACTCCTGTCGCCAATACCCCTATTTACACATACTTCACCCTGAACCACATGGCTGAGACACCTCCCCAAAGTATGGGATTAGGTATATTCATGCTATCAGGGGTGATACTGCTCTTAGGACTTTTCAGGAAGACAGCCAAGAAATACATTTAAGAAAACAACCATGACTCCATGTGATACATGCAATTCAAATGCAATAATATAGGGTTCTTCCTCCCTTCTTTCTGTATTTATACTTCCATTCCCTTTGGTTCTCAAAAATAATATTCTCAATCATTTTTTCAGTCTACAATATACAGAATGTGAAACAGAATAGTTTCACTACTATGACATCAACAATTTTTGAATTCTGAAATCAAGAGCTTCAGAATTACTACCACCTACAGCAAACCCACTGAATAAATGTCATGTTTCTTGGCATGGCAGTTTGTTCTTAGCATATGATTTGCTAAGGGTGTAATCAGAGTACTCTGTCCAAATCATTTGCATTTATTCTTTAGGAATTCTTATTTAAAGCACAAATTACTTTTCTATAAAAAGAGAACCCTGATTATATAACTGAGTAATTGTCTAAGAACACCGAATAGAAAGGGGATGGCTCCTGTCTCTAAAGGATCCCATTAACTGATAACAGGAATGCATTCTACGATTACACCGACAGCATGACTGACTTGTACATCTTCTTGCTCAAATACTGCCTTTTACCTTCAATTTTTTCTTGCAGTGTATCTTCTGAAAAGTCTGATGCTAATGCAGCCAATTTACTCAAGCCAAGAAGGGTTTTTTTCTTTGCAAAGTAACGAGTTTCCCTATTTGCCAAACCCAGAAGTGTTGCATGAGCCTACAATAACAAAATATGAAAATTGTGGTAAAATTCTCAGTATTAAGTTAAAATAATGATTAAGTAAAACCCAAACTTGGTTTCCCCGCCTCAAGCTGTATCAATGAAAGATCAAGTCACTATTAGGAAAACGTAAAACAGATCAGCAGCTTACTTTGAGAGTAATCACACAATAAAATATCAGCCACTCACACTAGTCACTGGGAGAAGAGACATGTATAAAACATTTGCTCTATAATAATTATATATTCACTACAACACCTTGTCAAGGATAAACCTGAATTTATTTAATGTTTCTACTGATAATTTGAACATTTCTATTACAAGAAATAGAAAATACTAGAAATTACAAGAAATAGAAATACAAGAAAATTACTAGAAATAGTAATTTTTCTATTACTCATTACAAAAATTTTTCTATTACTCATTACAAAAATTACTAGAAATAGTAATTTTTCTATTACTCATTAATACCTGTCTCTTATACACATCTAAAATTACTAGAAATAGTAATTTTTCTATTACTCATTACAAAAAACGGCCAATGACTGCTATTTATGTGTAGACATTTTTGTGCTTTATTTTATTGTAAATACAGTCAAATTACAATAGGCTTCATTTCTTTTAACTGAGATATAACAAGTAATGGCAATACCGTCATAAATGAAAAATACTTTTATCAAATTATGTGAGAGAAAGATAGACATTTTAAAAAAATCTGTAATATTTAACTATAAAAAAACAAACTAGCTAAAAACTAAATTAAAAATTGCCTAAATCTGATCCATACAGCTAAAACCTTACCTTTTCTAATTCTTGGCTGTTAATTTCATGTAACCAGCTGAGATGTTCATGAGCTTGTAAAAAATTCGCCAACTGTCCATGCTGAGAAATGGGCTGAGATAATAATTTGCCTCGCTTTCCTTTCTCCAGATACCAACGAAAGAGAAAGTCTGAAAAATTCTGTAAAGAACAAAGCAAGAATCCAATAATATTTAGTAATACAGTTTCAAAAAATACATTTCTGATGAAAAAGTATTATGTATTTTTTCCAAAGGTCTTAGACTCCAGCATGGAAATCCTGTTTTTAAACGCCAAGTTCCTAATTGTAGGGCCCTCAAATGACTTCATTTGACAAAGGAGGACATTCAGATTCAGAATGGAGATTTTGCTCAACGTCACCCAGAATCTAGAAGTGTTCTGTCCAATATGGTAGTCACTGCTCACATGTAGTTGTTTAAACTTAATCTAAAATGTAAAAATCAATTCCTTAGAGACATCAGTCACATTTCAAGTACTCAAAAGGCCATCTGTGGCTGGAGACTCCCATTTTGGACAGCACATATGAGGAAGATCTCATTACAAGAAGGTCTACTGGACACTGCTGGGACTCCATCCTTCCAGGCTGAAAGATTCCAGGGTAGAACTGTGTGCCACGCATTCATGTGGCTGGCGTGATAAATCAGAATTTAGCGAGGCTTCAAATGCCCAGGACATTTGCTGGATCCTGCAGTAGAGTAAGAGGTTGGGCTGGAAGGAAGACAAGTGTCCTGCAGACTCACACATTACTTAAGAGATGTTTCCACAAAAAGGGGAATTCTGCAAGGAATCACCAGTCCCATTAGATATTTGAAACCAATTAATTCATTGGAATGAATGAATGTAACAGAAGTAGCAATCAATCCCTGGCCTACCTCTATTCTTGATGAATTGAGTGATCTGCCTTTAATTTTATCTGCCTTCCAGGGGAGAAGGCAATGGCATCCCACTCCAGTACTCTTGCCTGGAAAATCCATGGACAGAGGAGCCTGGTGGGCTGCAGTCCATGGGGTCAGTGACACAACTGAGTGACTTCACTTTCACTTTTCTCTTTCATGCATTGGAGAAGGAAATGGCAACCCACTCCAGTATTCTTGCCTGGAGAATCACAGGGACGGTGGAGGCTGGTGGGCTGCCGTCTACGGGGTCGCACAGAGTCGGACACGACTGAAGCAACTTAGCAGCAGCAACAGCAGGGGAGAAAAACCAGTGCTGATTTCCATCTTTATGGTTAACACACACAAAGTCCAAAATACAACTTAGGAAGCAGAAAACCATGAATATGCAGATAACAGAAGCAGACTTAAGAACGATCATTTTGGAATTAGCACAAAAGAACTTTAACTAGTAAACAAATTTTTTTTTTTTAAAGTAAAAGAAATAAAGTAGAATGCATGGAAAATGTCAACAAAGAATAAGAATCCTTAAAAAGAATAAAAATTACAATAAGCACAAAGTACTTACTTTAGCACTATTATGAAATACAAGGTAAGTCAGGTCCAGAAATCAGGTACTGATCAAATAAGTTATATCCAGTCCATGAAATACCATAACACCATTAAAAATGTGGTTGTGTGATATTCAATGATATGGACAAATGTCTGTTATGTATTAAGTGAAATAACCAGTTAATAAAACATGCTTCATAGATTAAAAAGACTAAACCAAATGTTTAAAAAAGAATTCTCTCTGGTGGTAGAATTATGAATGATTTTTTAATCTTCTTTTTTTTTTTATGGTGGTCTCCTGAATTTTATACAATGTTATGTTTATAAAAAATCAGATTTTATATAAAGATCAACTGGCTAAATAAACTGGCTTTAAGGAACAACTTAAATTTACATAGATAGTATCATAATGAGAACTTAAAAAAAATTAGGCATTAAAAAAAAAAGGAAGCATGATGTCAAAGAGGGAAAACAAGAGTCTTAGGTAAATGGGAATCTGAACTCTCTTAACATTAGCATCCTACGCTCCTAAGATCTTTCATTCAAACTGTGGAACTCTACCAATATTACTACATCTAAGTACTTTGAAAATATAAAAATAGAAATAAAAGTCTTGACATATTTTTCAAAGGTTAAAGAATCCTTCTGTAATATTTATATATAAAAAATTGACAATTTACAAAGAAACATAATGTACAAAATAGCATCCAGTAAATTGCAAAAAGACTGCACTGTCTTCCAAAAACTCCAAGTAAGAACTTCCCTGGTGGTACTATGGATGAGGATCTGCCTGCCAATGCAGGGGATATGGGTTCGATCCCTCATTTGTGAAGATTCCACATGCCATGAATCAACTAAGCCCAAGCGTCACAACTGAGCCTGTGCTCTAGGGCCCCAAACCTGCAACTCCTGAAGCCCATGTGCCTAGGGTCTGTGCTCTGCGACAAGAGAAGCCACTGCAAAGAGACACCACAGGCTGCAACCAAGAGTAGCTCCTACTCACTGCAGCTGGAGAAAGCCTGCATGCAGCAACGAAGACCCAGTGCAACCAAAAATAAATAAATAAATAAAATTACACACATTAAAAAAAAAAACCCTAAGTAAGATGTAAAATGGTAAAGCCTTCTTACAGGATCCACTGCCTACACCCCTGTGTTCATTACCTGATCAGCAAACTGGGTCATGTAGCGCTGTAGTCTGGTCTGGTTGTCAGTCTGCTCACACATTTGTACCAAGATATCAAAGTCACAGTATTTTTCTGCCAATGAAGCAGCCCATGGGTACTGGCCTAGTGTGACTGAGGGAATGAGAACAGATGAGAAAAAAATCCTGTTAGTGAAAACTTAATACGTAATAAAAAATATTACTTGAAAATTTGCCTTTATTCCTATTACATACTATAAGTAATTAATGGAAACCTTTCTAGTTATTGGCATTTAGTTTCATAATCCATATAAACTCATTAAAGATGTATATTCAGCCCTTCCCTCATCACTGCCCACCTAAGATGCTACTCCCCTCCTTCAGGTAGCAAGACAAGCTCCTCCTCTGAATCTTGGCTATGCCAGTCTGGCTATGTCCTCTGCTGCAGTCTCATCACCCATCCACACCCTCGAATGGCCCTTATCTGCTCTGCCCGGTGGGCTAGCCACTCCTAAGAAGGTCTCAGACGGTAACAAGTTCTTTGAGGGCCGTCTCCACACGCTGATAATTTATTCCTTTGTAAATCATCTTCAGCATTGTCTAGGATACAGGTAAGTAATGACAATAAGGCCGAACAGATGAACACAGAAAGACATACATATGAAGTGTTGCTTAAGTTCTGAACTACAACTGGGTTAACAATGTTGTACTGAATACCACTGCCTGAATGATCTGACTCCTCCATTCGTTATGTAGACTCAAAGACCCATAGCCCTCACTATTAAATATGCACTTACGAAGCGGAGATAAGAGATCTGATCTTTTCTGTAGGTATTCCATTTCCAGATTGCTATATCTTTCTTGATCACTGGATTTGTCCACAGACTTGAGCTGAGAAACGTAACCATCCAAGAAGCCATCAATCAGTGCTACTAACTGCTCTGTTAGAATGTTTCGGAGGTTGCTGTCTGCCTGAGGATAAACCATCTTCAGGACAGTCCTATGCTGGCGCACTATTGCTGTTCGGATGCCAGCAGGACCGCTGGTTGCTGTGAAATCACACAAAATAATAGGACAAGTAAGGGTTCCATAATGGCTACAGGGAAGACCAACTGCCTAAAAATTACCTCCTGTCACCTTTGATGGAAAAAGAAATCAAACAAGGGGTCAGTAGAAACTTGTCTATGTATTGCTCAAAAGCATCTTCTCTATGGAGATGGCCTCAGCAAAGTCAAGTAAACCTGACTCTTCTTCCTTCTAAATTCCTTTAATGCTATTCCACTTACTTCTGTGTGTTAAATCAACATATAATAGTCACTACTTTCAAGGCCTGCTTCTATGAATAACTATACATACTAAAACCTAGTAGATGCACAAGTATCAGGTTAAAAATTAAGCTATAGAGACAGCTGCAAATTACTTCAAGGGAATAAAGTCATTTTTCATAAGATCTGCTCATTTTGGAGATGTCACTATATTATTTTTTATTTCATTTGGTGGCTCAGAGGTTAAAGCATCTGCCTCCAATGTGGGAGACCCGGGTTCGATCCCTGGGTCGGGAAGATCCCCTGGAGAAGGAAATGGCAATCCACTCCAGTATTCTTGCCTGGAGAATCCCATGGATGGATCGCAAAGAGTCGGACACGACTGAGCGACTTCACCTTACCTCACCTTACCTTACAAACTTGTACTAGGAGAATAATATGACTCCCAAAAATAACAGACCATTAGAAATATATTTTGGGACATCCTAGTGGTTAAGAACTCACCTGCTAATGCAGGGACACAGGTTCAGTCCCTGGTCTAGGAAGATTCCACATGCCACAGAGCAACAGCCCACGTACCACAACTACTAAGCCCACATGCTACAACTGCTGGAGCTTGTGTGCCTAGAGCCCGTGCTCTACAACAGAGAAGCCACTGCAATGAGAAGCCAATAAGTGGCAGTGGAGAGTAGCCCCTGCTAGCCACAACCAGAGAAAAGCCCTTGTGTCCTTGTGTGCAACAAAGAACCAGCACAACCAAAAAAAGAAAAATATATATAATTTGAGCAACTGCTAATGAATCTGAAAATTGGGATCAGTGCTTGCAATCTCACCTGTCCATGGAATATACTCAGGTTCTTTTTCTCCTGGCTCTTCTCTTCTATACAAGGAGTTTCTATTTTGTCGATAGTGACTTGCAGCTTGCAGCATGTCCTGGAAAATGAAATGTGTTATCACATGCCAGGAATGCGGGATGATCCCAGGATCTCTGAGATTATCTGAAACATCAAGTTCTATTATTACAAAAAATTACTCAGCACATGCCTGTAGGATTACTTTTCGATTCTTTCTGCACTTGAAATTTGTTTTACTCCATAATCTAACTTCAATTTTATAAAATTATGGTAACCGAAGTAGGAAAATCATCACTATAATATCCATAAGACAAAATTAAATGGAATGCTTTAAGTGAGCTTTTGAGTAATTAAAAAAGAGAAACTTATTTGTTGTTTCTCATTTGCTAAGTGGTATTATTTAGATAATTACAATTACTTAGATAATTACAATAAAATTAATACATTTACAATGATATATGTCCTTCTCCAAAATAAAAGGTTTATTCTACCAAGCAGAAACTTTTAATATGCATATGGCACACACTCAAAATGTCTGCTAACTGACTGATAAAATTACTGATGTTTTCCTAACTTTTTGGAATTAACAAATGGCTAACCCATTATGGATTGCTGGTGATGCAGAGTAGGAATATGGAAACCACTTCTCCTCTGTCCATGGTCTGGGCTTTGATTTGCTAGAATCTTCATATGTTTGTACCTTGAGAATACTGTTCACATTGATCACCACCTCCGCCCATTCAACTGATTCCACGGACGTGTCCTTCAGGACTTGTTCCTCGTGCTCCAGTAAACACTCACAGATGGTATCTACCTGGGACGCCTGCGGAGGACAGAGACAGCACCCACTAGTAAGAGGAACCGTGCTGACAGGTGACAATCACAACTGCCTGGAATCGACCCAGCAGGCTTTTCTCAGTAGTTACATCCTCTGCTTAGTAGTCAGGGGGATAGTCAGTGACAAAAACAAATTTAAAAACCAAGGAAAGGTAGAATCTCCTAACTTTCAAAAGGTAGAGAGCCCAAATAATAGTCTGATAAATAAACAAATTCTGAACTGTTAGCAGGTAGACTTTTTATTTAAAAATCAAGTAACTGAAATATTTATTAGAGTTATAAAGGCTCAATGCCACCTTAAAATAGTATTAGGTTACAAATAATGTCACATTACAATGTAAGACCCTAAATTAATAAATTAAACAAATGCAGCAATGGATAAAAATAGTGATTCAACTGGCTAATGAACAGGCTAATTTCTTTCTTTGAGGAATCTATTTTCTTTAGACATAATAGAAATGTTTGTAGAATAGTAGTAGCTACATCAGAGAGGGCGGTGGCAACCTACTCCAGTACTCTTGCTTGGAAAATCCCGTGGATGGAGGAGTCTGGTGGGCTGCAGTCCATGGGATCGCTAAGAGACATGAGTGAGCAAATTCACTTTCAGTTTTCACTTTCATGCATTGGAGAAGGAAATGGCAACCCACTCCAGTGTTCTTGCCTGGAGAATCCCAGGGACAGGGGAGCCTGGTGGGCTGCTGTCTATGGAGTCACACAGAGTCGGACACGACTGAAGCGACTTAGCAGCAGCAATAGTAGCTACATAGAAACTAAATATATAACTTACAACTGTTCTTTTCTATTTTTTATCATTAATTATTAACACATAAAGGTTAAGTGAGGAAAAATGTTAAGCGCTGAAACATTTGCTTCCAGTTTCAGCTCACAGTTAAGCTTTCACTCCCCTTATCAAGTGGATATTTACTTGGTAGTTAGAGTTGGCATAGCACTGGGCACGCAAAGATAAGAAGAAATGGAAATCAGATTTGCTGCCCTCAAGGAGCTTACAAACTAGTTGAAGGAACAAGACATAAACACATGTACAGTGCAGCCCAAATAAAATCACTGTCTTTCAAATCTTGTTCTTCCTTTAGTATTTCTGATGTCACTCAAAGTCATCCTAACAGCCTGAGCAAGAAACCTCTGGCACATCGAATTTGTAAGAGTTTTTTACACTGTTAATGTGAAAAAGATAACGAAAGCAAATGTGACATAAGGGCAGAAAATAACATAAAAGCAAATAAAATGCCAAAACATTTGCTAAATACCCTTATCATATATGTTACGTGTTCAGTGGTTTCAAACATTGCTCATAAGCTGTACCAACACAGTTGGAAGCCCTGTTCTGAAGCTGTGAACTCGCTTTTTAAAGCCCCAGGAGGTGTGGGGCCCCTTCCCAGACTGGAGGCAAGGCGGAGGGTGCCCCTTCAAGCAGAGCCTGTATTACTTATCTTTTACCTGGACTGCAAGATCACCTTGCCCACCAATCAGAGCCTAACTTGGCTAACCAATTCATCTCTTAAAATGCTAATACCTGTTTGTAATGTAATTTACCACTTCCAATTGGAGGATAGGTAAAAAGAAAAAAAATTGATACATATTAAACTTATGTGTTCCTTCTTCAGTTCTCCTGAATTCTCTTTTTTCTTGAACTTTCTTGTTTTATTATGATTATGCCATATGGAAGGACCTTTAGAACTTTATCCAAAGACCAGTAAATGTAAAGAGAAGTGAAGATAAAAGGTGATATAAACAAACTTAAACATTATCATTTTCCATATGGAGTGTTCTTTTGAGGAACCAATCATATTTTAAATTTTTTTCTCCTGTCATATCCTACGGTACTACTCATCAATTATGTATCCATCTAACTGATAAGTTTCAGACTCTTCCTTTTTTTTCCCCAGTTAACTGGAAAATGTACACATATTCAATTAACCAACATGCTTAGTACTTTGATCTAAAGTCAAAAAAGGAAATCAGGCTCTTGCTCAATTCAATCTGTCATCAATAATTAAAAAAAAAAAAACCTTTATCATGTAAAATTATGTATGAATAAAGACAAAAAGGTGGAGAAGGAAACCCACTCCAGTATTCTTGCCTGGAGAATCCCATGGACAGAGGAACCTGGTGGGCTACAGTGGGTGGGTCGGACGTGACCTGGTGGGTCGGACGTGACTGAAGCAACTTAACACATAGCACATCCTAGATACTAGCATTGATTACCAAAATTTAATTTCCATTTTCCATAGCTCAAAATCTTAAAATCCAGGGGATAAGCAATTAAATTATTTTACTTCTGTTTACTTTCTCTGGTGACAGTTCTGTCATGCCTTAAATAGGAAAGTGTGCAATTCTGGCTAATTTACCACTGTTATCTTATCCAAGTCCACCTAAATAGTCCCTTCAGAATACTGTGAACATAAGTGATTTGATAATTTGTTAAATTACTGAGTGCACCTTCCCAGTAAAAAAGAAACTGGTCAGCAGCACTGTTTCTGCCTGACCTGAGCTGAACTGTGCTCACGAGCCACTCTCCCTCCACTCACAACTGAAGATCTGTGCAAATGCACCAACCCTGCCATGTGGCTAAGGCAGGAAAGGACAATTAAGATATTGTATCTGGAGGACAAATCAACCTTCTCCTGTCCCATCCTCAGTGGGGTATGAGGAACAGTTATGGGACATGTGATGTCCTGTGATGTCACAGGACCTGGAACTACCCTTCTCTTTATGGTGATTATACTTTAAAAAATGATCCTGTTTTGTGTATTTTTTTATACAAATTTTCAGTGCATCTTTTTCCTTATTAAATCCAACATTCAAATAAAAAGGTGAACATGGGGAAAAAAAGACAAAAAGGGAAACAAAAAATGACAAAAGTTTGGCTAGATAAAAAAAACCTGAGGTGAATTGCCTTTCTTTGTTAATTCAGGTTTCAGGCATACTTCCTTGATTAAAAAAAAACAAAATAAAACAGAAAAATGTTTTGCCTTACATTCCCTAGAAAACAAACCCAAACGTATAAAAATGATGTCTTCGTCAAACTGTATACATTTATGGAGTCAACAGATCTGAACATAGTTCAGTGTCAAATTATTTTCAGGTTACAGTACATCAAATATTCAGAATAAGAGAGACTTTCGGCAGAGGCTACTAGTTGCTAGATTATAGCTAAATTGTAAGAGGAAGGAAACAAAATTAGAGGCACCAAACAGAGAAGTTTCCCAAATGCAAAAAACAATTGCACATTCCACAGAACTGGGGGAAGGCTAGCACTGTTTCTAAACTCAGATAATGCCACAAAGGTAGGAAGGACAGTTCCAGGAAGGACTATGAACTCGAGAAGCAGCCTATCAGCATGCCCAAAACACTGCTGCAGGTGGCTCAGAGCAGGGCCTGTGGTACCCCCTGAGACAGCCGGGCCTGGGCCGTGGTATCAGTGCTCACTCATGGAGACGGGAGGCAGCCCTGTCCTTCACAAGGCTGGGAGCGCTCACTCAGGTACCAGAGCTGTGGGCTGACTTCCAGCACCTTCATCTCTTCTCCCTCCCAAGTTTACAGGAGGGTTTCCTTTTCTCTGAAAATAAATCTGACTTTAAAAGTGAAGTGGAGGGACTTCCCAGGTGGCCCAGTGGTTAAGAATTCGCCTGCCAATGGAAGGGACAAGGTTGCTCCCTGGTCCGGGAGGATTCTACCTGCCATGGGGCAACTACTGAAGCCCTCGCATCTAGCGCCTGTGTCCACAACAAGAAAAAGCTCACACACAGCAATGAAGACTCAGCACAGTCACCAAAAAAAAAAAAAAGATGCAGAGCAGGACCCTAGCAGGCAGCTGAGAAGAGTTTAGAGAAGGGACTATCTATCAAGCAATGGGTAGGAGTAAGGGCACCCAGACAGGACGGTGTAGCCTCGGGCTACAAGAGGCGGGGGCCACGACTCGCTCCAGGCCTGAAGGGGCACGGGGAAGGAGCAGTTGCTGGACACACCAAGAGGGCAGCCGAAGAGGAGGCTGGTCCAACAGCAGGCGCAGCAAACAGGTAGAAGCAGCAGGGAAGGAAGGTGGGGACGATGCTCCAAGCTCTGACCCGATGGCGCTGGCGCTCCATTAAAGCCAACAGCAATGCAGGGGCAGGGGAGCCCACTGTGGAGATGCCCTCCAGGGCAGAGTCAAGGGGGGTGTGGAGAAGCACAGAGAAAACATCAGACATGACAGTGAGGACTTTGTTGTCAACTTCCCAAGCTCTCATTTATAGGGAAAGTGATCAATGAGTGAGGCTTCTGAGTGATAATTTAACCAGAAAACATGGAGTTCAACTCAAAGCTCAACGAGATCTGCTGTCCTCAACCCTCTCCTTGCTGGGGGTCCACTCAGTAACTGGCAGTGCTCCAGAGTCATGCTAAGGGGAGGAGGGGGCTCATCTCACCTCTCTGAAGAAGACGTCTGCAGGCGTCAGGTTGGACGGGACGTCACAGTCCCTCTTGTTCAAAGCCATCAGGATCACTGTGTTCATGAGGTCAGGAAGCCTTGAGTGGTGGTTCTTGAGGATGATGGCGGCAGCCAGCTTCTCGGCATGCTCACAGAGCAGCAGCCGCGTGGCCATCGGCATCCCTCTCACTGGAAAAGTGCCGAGACGTCTAAAGAGGCCGACCTTATGGAAAGACCAACATGTATTCTTAGAGAGCATTCAAATAAAACACAGGAGGATGCAGTCGTATTTCCACCAGAAGCACAGTGGGCACAGAGAGGCTGGCCCCAGTCTCCCCCAGAAAGATCTCCCGCTGTCTGTCTTTGGGGCTGTTACACACACACACACATGCACACAACCAGCCAGGGCAATTTACACCTATAAGAAAGTACAGGTGTTTCTTTTCTAAGATTACAGTGACCCCAGAGATTCTGTCAACTACTGCTGTCTCTGCCTACCTTACTCCTCAAATTATTGCTTATGGTTATCAAAGAATTGTAAAATTGTTCTTTTCTACCTACATTAATCAACTCCCCTCAACTCCAGACCTTTGGAACTAGAAACTCAACAGTCTTCCTGTTCCAGAACCCTAAAGCCAGGGGGAGGATGGGGTCTCTAACCCTCTGCATCAGCTGACTCTTTACTTGATGTCTATTTCTGCCTCAAGAAGGAGAGTTTATATTTAAAACTATTTCCATAGATACAAGTATGTAGTTGTACATTTTCCCTGATTATTAATGCAAATCTTTCAATGAAATAAGCTCTAAATATTAAAGGAAATATAAAGGCGTAGGCAGAGTGGGATTTTTAGATCTGGACAGACATTCATTTGCAACAGACCCTGCTGCCAGCAGCTGTGTGACTCCACGAGGGTCTGAGCCCAGGGAGGCTGTGACATGAGATGCCGCACCAGCTCCAGCTCCACCGCTCCTGCCCTCCAAGAACTAAGCGTTCCCTCAGTGTGGCGTGTTAGGGCCACGGACTCCTCCCATGCCAACAAGCCCACCCTTTGGCAATGTGACCTTGCGACTTCTCCCATCTAGAAGCAGAATCAATTTCCCAATCCCTTTCATCTAGCCTAGCCTTGTGACTTATTTTGACCAATGGCACTTTGGTGGAAATGACAATATGTGATGCCTGAAGCCTACAGCCTTAAGTTTACCTCCTCAGAGTGCTCCCCGGAGGAGAGCACTGGCATAGGAGGCCAGTCCAGCCTAGAGGAGGATGAGACTAGGTAGGAGGGAACCAAGAGGCCCCAGCAGATTGAATAGCACCGTCTGCCAGTCAGGTAAGACACCTGGGGATGTGCCAGCTCAGTCAACCCCAAATGTGGTTCAAGGAGGGGGCCCATGGGAAGTCAGCAGGACTACCTGTCAAATCCACTCAGTTGTTTCAACTTAGTACATCCTGGGGTGTTTGTTATGTATTAATAGTTAACTGATACACTTGACAATTACATCAGGAGAAAATGTGTTTTTTCCCCATTGATCTGTAGCCCACCTAAAATACTAAGAAAAGGAAGAACCCAATGAATAAATAAAGTTGTCTTGTCACGACAATAAGAGTACACAGGAGCCAAACCGCTCATTAAAAGTGAAGTGGTATGCAGGAAACAACCAAGACATTTCTGGAATCCTCTAGAACCACACGGTCCAATAAGGCAGCCATTATCCAACAAAGTAGTGACTGAAATGTTAGTCAATTAAAAAAAAAACCTGCAGTTCCTCAGCTGCAGCAGCAATTCTGATTACTCAGCAGTTGCTGGGGACTAAGGCTGCCACGCTGGGCAGCAGACTCAGGAGAGCCCACCACTACAGAGTGCTCTGTTACGGAGCTAACTGCAGTTTTTTTTTTAACAGAGGCATTTCTAATGTGGGAGAAAAACACAGAAAAATAGGAATAATATAACTTTTCCGGATTATGCCTGGGAGAGACAATTGATCAACAAGGCAAGGATGGGTGATTTTATGTAACAACTCTGTCTAGCAACAAAAACATTGTCTAATTTTGGGCACAATATAAATGGGAATTTCCCTCTCCCTTAAAAAAAGACCAATACTTTAAATGAATACTTGATGCTAATGGCACCTCTAAATTAAACATCTACAAATTAGAAAAACCTGTCATCACCTTCAGATTCTTCACTGTCTAACGATACAAAATCAACTCAGGAAAACCTAAACTTTACATAAAAGTACACAGTACATCTGAATGAAAAGCAAGGTGTCATAAAATGCAACAAGAAAAGTTAAAATAACATTTTTGCTAAAGTATACTATTTTTCTCCTTTTCATCTTATTTTCAGTGCAGCTTTGATTCTTGCAGTAACAGGTCCCTACCAGCCCTGGAATTGTTTACTTAAGTCAGCAAAGAAAATGGACAACAGCAGTCATGTCCCACCCAGTGAAACACCTCAGAATCAGCAAGAAGGGGTCTCCTGCTGTCATGGGAGAGCCACAGAAGGCACAGCAAAGTCAGGAGTCCAGCCATTCGGGGCTCACAGCAACGGGGTGCTTACTTGGTGGATGAAGTCCATAAGGAAAGAGTGGGCTTTCATCTTGTCTTCTAGCTGGTGGAGAATAATCAAGGATGTGTTGCTGAACCCAGGTGCTTCTGGTGAAACAATAACAAGACAAACACATGACACGCTGGCTTGACAACAACTGCTGCTACTGAAAGTTGAGAAAAATCTATACGAAAGGAAAGAACTGACCTTTCGATGCAATTATTAATTACATTACTCAAGAGGTTTAAAGTTTATAGGAAACCTTTGGGGCTTTGATAAAATTCATACCACAGTTATTCAAAACACAAATATATTACTATTAGCTTCATCACTTTGTATTATTCTAAGCCTGACAGTTCAAAACAGTCAAAGAAGGTGAGCACTGCTGTTTCCTTCCCAAGTCTCCAAGGAGCCTATTGCTACTTACTAGGTAGGAAATTAGGGAGAGAAAGGATTCTTGAGACCGTTCCATGGTCCTTGGGAACCACTGGGTAGCCCAATGTTGCCTGGAGGGTAAGAGGAACAAACTGGAGAAGATCCAGGACAGAACATGTGCCCACTTCTACAGGCCAAGGTTTGATCACTGCTGCTGTTAGAAAAACGCATAATTTCTATTGGCCAAATTTAAGAGTTATGCTAAAATTATCATTTAATTTGGGGCTAGTAAGTGCCAAATGTTTACCTATGTCACCAACTTCCTTTTAGAAATAAAATGCTGACAAAGCTAAGTAGAGCTAATTAATCCACTACAGACAACATGTAGGATTTGCTCCAGTGTTTCCTCCGTTTCTGTTCTACTAGGCAGATCTGTTCTGAGCCATGTGTGTGTGTGTCTGTGTGTGTCTCTGTGTGTGTGTGTGTGTGTGTGTAAGTAAAATAGATGAGGCAGGGTTTTGTTGTTGCTGTTCCTTACTTTGGGTGTGCTGCGTGGCTGGCAGGATCTCAGTTCCCTGACCAGGGACTGAATGAGGCCGTGGCAGCGAACACTCTTGAACCCTAACCACTAGACCACCAGGGAACTACCTGCACTGAGCCCTTTTTAAAATCTGCTATAAGGAAAGTTACAACCTTTTACAAAATACTGAATTAATACTAAATTGTTTCAGAAAATAAAAAAAAATGTGCACCAAGAAATGCCTGAACAAAAGAACCAGAATATTCTTCTCTAAACAGACCTCCCTGCAACATTACACTTCAGATGCTCTTACCCTCAGGCACAGACTCAGCCCAGCGCGGGTCAGAAGCTGGGTAGTCGTCCAACAGGTCTACGCTGATTTGGGTGACAGCTTTGTCTAGCTCACAATCGGAGTCCAAATCAGAGTGAGAGGAAAACAGCTCATCAACTATCATTTGAGCATGACCTAAATCTTTTCTGAAATAAAATCAGAAAACAAAAGTATTACAACTCAAAGTACTAAATTCACCATGAAAGTTAATTGTGAAGTTAAAATCCCATATGTTAGCCCAAAGTTTATCACTTTTAATAACATTTATTTAAAAGGGAGACAACAATTATCTGTTCCTTAATTCAACAAATATATGCTGAACATTTACAATATGCAGACTCTAGAGACAGAACAATAAACAAAACATCAGAACACCGTCCCAAGACTTCACAAAGTCTACAGCAGCAGGAGGAGTAAGACAAACAGGCGGTGACACACACACACTCGGAAACTAACAGAGGGCCACAGAGCACACGGAGGAGAAACACAAACCACCAGCAGGCAGGGAGCCTTCTTGGAGAAGGTGCAAGAAGGCTGGGGTGACTGCAGGAGGGAGACACAGCGGCAGAGACAGGACCCGGCACACCTGCGTCAAGAGAAGAGAAGGCCTGGGGAATGGCGATCACCCAGAGAGGAGAGAGGGAAGAAGGGTCCCGGGCAGACCTCTCAGGAACACCAGCAACTAAAGGACAGTGTGCAGAAGGTCTCAGAAAACATGTGACAGAGTGGGAGCTTAGAAGGAAGTGTGATTTGTTCTAGTTGTAAAAGATCATTCTAAGTATGCTATGGAGATGGGAGATCAGACATGAGGGATAAAAATACAGTAAGGAAGTTACTGCAGAATTTATCCAGGCAAGAGAGGATAGTAGTTTCCACTAGCAGTAGCTGCGGCAGAGAAGGAGACAAGTAGACAGCTTTGAGAAAGAGATACAAGAGGGAAATTCTGGCCATTGGTTAGACCTGGTATGTAAAGACAAGTCTAAACAACTGAATGTGGCTGGAACATAGGCTAAGAAAGAAAGAATAATATTTGGAGAAGACAAGCACAGTTTCAGATGTGTTACAACCAGCTGCCTGTGGAACACACAACTGCTGTTGAACATTCGTCATTATATGTACTGGCCCAGAGCAAGGTAGATTTGTATTTCTTCAGCAAATGAAGCCTGGGAAGGAGAAAAGATTGTGCAGGGAGTAGAGAGAGGAAAATATGGAAGACAACAACAACTGGAGACAACTTTTCAGGTAGTTTAGCTATAAACAGGAACAAACAAAAGAGATGCTAGCTCAAAGCGGGACACAAAGACCGGTCCTTTTTAAGAATGGCAGTCAGAGATATAGGACAGGGTAACTAAGTACAGTCTCAAGGGAAGCAGGACCCAGTGGCACTCGGAACAGACCGAGACTGGTCTCAGGAAGAACTCTTCTTCCTGCTCTCCAGGGAGGTAAGGAGAAAGAGGAGCTGGGATGCAGGAAGCCTGTGCGTGGTAAGTACAGGGAGCTGTTATAGTGGCTTCTGTTATCTCTGTGGAACAGGAGGCTGAATCAACTGCTGGGGGGCGAGGGGGTGGAAGGGTAGAGGAGAAATGGGGACAGAGGAGGTGAAGAAAGGGTTGAAATGGTCTCTGGGCAGTACAGGAGACAGAGCTGATCAGAGAAACACAGAGGAACTGCCAAAAAGTGTTAAAGGCAAGGTTGAAGCTGGAAACCTAGTTGTGCTAGAGGTTATGGGAATACAAAGTATTCTACGGCAAGAGCACTCAATAATGAACTATTTTACTCAAAAGACGAAGTTTCTTAAAATTCTCATGAACAAGATTTTATATTTATACTGAGTTCAGCAAAATGAAAATCAAAAGAAAATTAATTTCAAAGAAACCATACTAAAAAATAGTAATGTTACCTTCACAAAAAACTAAACAATATTTAAACTACCCACCAATTTGGGCCCCATGGAAATAATCCCAGTTGTCACAGGCTAGGGGAAAAGGATGCTACCACCATCAAAAGGGAAGAGGCCAGAGATGCTGCTACACACTCTACAATTCACAGGACAGCCTCACAACAAAAATTATCTGGCCTCGAAGGTCAATAGTGAGAAGACTAAGAAATGCTGCTTTAAAGGTATAATTCCATTTGTGAAAAATCTTAATTTTTTAAAGACTATTGGCTGATACCATCCCAGAAATGATTACTTGTTAACCTCATGGTACTTCATGCTAAACAGTATAAGTAGAAGGCACAGTTGTGTTAGAAGCCCAATAACACCAGTCCTAAGGTTACTATACTTATCAGCGCTTAAGGTCAGGGACCCCTTTTGTACTTAATCATCTTCTCCAGTAAAACATTTAGAAACGACTATGCTGGGTTGAATGGTGTTTCCCCCAAATCCAAGTACACTCAGAAACTCAGCATGTAACCTTACTGGGATATGAGGTTTCCGAAGATATGATCAGCTGAGTTATGATGAGGTCATCCTGGACTGGGGTGGGCCCTAAATCCAATGACTGGCGTCATTACCAGGACGTGTGAGGACAGGTGCTCAGGGAAGACAGCCACGGGTGACAGTGGAGACAACTGAGGGGTGCAGACGTGGCCCAGAGAGCCAGTGGCCAGCGGCCACAAGGAGCCAGGGAGGGGCAAGCAATGGTCCTGGCCCAGAGTCTCAGAGGGAGTTGGCCCTGCTGGTACCTTCGTCTTGGACACCAGGCCTCCAGACCTGTGACAGAATAAATTTCTATTGCTTTAAGCCACCCAGTTTGTGGCAATTTATTACAGCAGGCACAGGAAACTAGTACAATGACTATATTACCATATAAATGTTGAGATGAGACAAGACTGTCAGAGCTGTTAATTAAAGGATAAAATTATACAAGATAAAATCATAGTATTAATCCAAATCTTGGCAGTCAGATTGAACACTATGCAATAAAACAAGATTAAAAGAATATTATATAAAAACAGAAACCAAAAACTGACCTGATGGTGCCCTCCTCTGGACGAGAAACTAAGTTTAGCAGACCGTCACTACAACGGCCCAGAACTTTCCAGACATGAGCACACCGCCCCTTTCAAGCTGTGCGCCCCTTTGTGAGAGGGCACCTACATGCACCAGACCTCTAGTAGTGGAGTTACGGGACATGAGCTGCGAGTGAGGGGAATGGAGGCGGTACAGTATGAACGTCTCTTAAAAACAAAGATCTGCTGAACCAGAATTCCAGAAACGATAAGCGGTCTGTCCAGTCTCACTCAGCTAACTAGGGGCAGAGCAAAGGCTGGATCACAATTTTCCTGAGTGTTAATTCCAACATAAATGGAATGCACAACATTTAAGGAAGGTACCAGACACATACGATGCAGAATGTATGTGGGGGACAAGCAGAGATGACTGTACCCAGTCAGCAAGTGCAACGGAGCGAGTGCAGTTGTCTGCTCCGCCCTGTGCATGCCCTCTTGTGAGCGTCCTCCCCCGGACCTCGCCAGGGCCCCTGGGATATCCGTAAACATGACCAGATAGAGACTTGAGGAGCGCTCATGTAGCAATGCTTGCTCTCTCCTGCTCCCGGAACCCTGAGGCTTGAGAGAGGTCAGGGCAGCCTGCCAGATGAAGAGACACCACGTGAGGCAGGCGGAGCCGACCAGCCAGGGCCCCCAAAACGCGGGCAAGTGTAGCCAGACAGCTGGCTACTGACCTCGGACCACGCACGAGCTCAGGCAGGACCAGGAAAACTGCCACCCCCAGCGTAACCCCGAATAGCCGAACTGCAGGACCAGGAGCTGTATTAAGTAAGCCAGAGAGTTCTGTGGTGATTCCAACAGTACAAAACTCGACCACCAGGCCAACACTTTACAACAGCTAGGATGACCTTTGTATGAAATTTCACTGCCTTCACATCCTACATAAAAGATGCTCACAAGCTACCTTTACAACTACCATTTCTAGCGCTACACTGTTGCAACAAGTGCAAGGGCTGTGTTACATCATGTTCTTCCCAGCCTGGCTGGAACCCTCCCCTAGCTACCAAAATCAGAACAAGAGGTTGTTAAAGTACTAAGCTCAGAAAAACATCTCCATGATGGCATCATTCCTTCAACTCACTCCCGCTAGTCAACAAATAAGTAGCAAATGTCAGTAAAGTGTCCTTGGACATCAAAAGAGCCATAATTTTAAAAACTTGTTATACCTGCAGAATTGCAGAAAAGCAGCTTTGAGCAATTTGGTTTTATCTTCCTGGGCAATAGTTTCATTCTTGGTAGAAGTATCGAAAACCACACTCTGAAAAATAATAAACTATAGTTTAGAGCTGAAGGTATAAGAATATTCTTAGTTACTGCAAAAAAAAATTAGACCAAGCTATGAGGAAAACAACACAGACATACAAGCTGTTTGCCATACTCTCTGTATCAATGACTTATATACTTAAGACATTTATGGGAACATCAAATGAATAATTAAAGTCCTACAGAAAATGTACATATAATTCAGGAATTATATTGTGAGTAAAATTATTTGGGGATTTCATCACAACACACCTGTTGGATAGGCTTACTCTCACATCACAGAGTATATTTCTAATCATAATGGTTGATTTCAAGCTTAAAAAAAGCTTAGAGAAATTTAAAAGAAATGGAATACTGTTAAGGTAGCTTCAGAACATATAGCAAGATTGTGAAAACTACATGATTACAAAAGAATGAAAGTTTTTTAAAAAGTTACTTTCTGTTGAAACTGTTACTAAATCATTTTCATTTTGAATTACACAAAAAGTCTATATACTTTACATATTCTTCAAACAGAAATTACTCAAAAGAGTATTAATGCTTAAAAGAATGATAAAAATCTCATAGATTGAGCTTCAAGATGACAGCGAAAAAAATGACAGTTTTTACCCCACCCTCCCCTCAAATATCATCCCAGAATACCAAGAAGAAAAAGAGACTCAACCCCTCACACATCTGTGATTCCAGCTACACAAAGATGGAAAGCAGAGGAAAGAGCAGCAAGAGACAGAGTGGGGAGAAGACCAGGCGAACTCGAGTGGTGTGGTGACAGATCCTGAGGACAAGGAACAGACAGCAGGCACAGGGTTTCTACATGTGACTGGGCAAAGCTAGAGAGAAAGACATCTACAGAGCTGCTGGAACATCTTGGGAGATTAAACCCAATATCAGACAAAAGTAAGCAAATATACAATTAGTCTACTCCAAGCATCACATGAAGTTGTACACTACATTAAAGAAATATAATCAGCATACTGCTTCACTCTGGACTGTAAAACAGCATTCACATTGCCATTAGATTGGAAAAAAATGTATACTGGAATGATAAAGGCAAGGCAGAAGAGTGTAAGTTACCCCAAATACTCATCTTCAATAACAGGAGGTCTACAGATGACGAAAAATAACGAATGAGAGACAGCAATACACACATATTACTCTGAAATATGGAGGAAAACACCAAAAAAATAAAAACACCTAAGAGACTTAAAAGTAGTTGCTTCTGAATAAGAGGACAAAGGAAATGAGAGAGATAAAAGAACTAACATCTTCATCGTAACTCTTTTAAAACTGTATGACTTTCAAACATTTGTGGGAAATAGTCCAATAAAAATGTTTAAATCCTTTGTAACACGTTTCCTTGGTAGCTCAGTGGTAAAGAATCTGCCTACAATGTGGGAGATGTGGGTTTGATCCCTGGGTGGAGAAGATCCTCTGGAGAAGGAAATGGCAACCCACTCCAGTATTCTTGCCTAGGAAATCCCATGAACAGAGGAGCCTGGAAGGTTACAGTTCATAGCGTCGCAAAGAGTCTGACATGACTTAGCAACTACACAACTACAACAAAATCAACTATATTAAAAAAAAAAAAAAATGAAACCATGTTACCTCATTTCCTGGTCCAGCAACTGAAGATGCTAGGGAATCTTCAAGGTCTTCTGCTAATATGGACACATTTTCCCTTGAAGTAATAGACACCAATCCACTGTTTCTAGAGAAAAGGATAGGTATACCCCCGCAGGAACCAGCTCCTAAGATACTGTCTCCTAAGAGAAAGGAAAATATGCAATCAAATACATATTACCAAACAATACCCTCCTAAATCTACTTCCCTAAGCAGAAGATCCTGCTGATAGCCCTTTACTGTGTTACTCCTACTCTGAACCCAGTTATGGCCCTGCATCAAGTCAAGGCTCCTCGCTATCTGCAGAGGCAGGCTGAGTCCTCCATGGTGCTGTGCAAAAGCAGTGAGTACAGTGAATCAAACAAGGAAGTCGCCCCTTCTACAAGACGCAGAGCAACAGCTCGTCAATCCTACTCTGACTTACTGAGTAAGCCAACGGGAGGGCAAGGAAAAGGTCTAAATTTGCCTGCAGCCTTAACGGCATCCCACCCAACCAGTCAAGGCTCTGGGGCTGGGACCAGACAATCAAGGTGCCATGCTGCTGCTCACCTGGATTTTTTCCTTTGCCCCTTCAGATAAATACTATCTGCTTGTTTTTCCTACTCCTGGTTGGCTTCCCCCAACACCCACCCCACCGCACCCACCACAGCCCCCTTGCATAAGTCCAGTGCCTGGCACTCTTCTCACCCAGGGGTCTGAACAAACTTGTTTAAAGAATATCAACTCAGAATAAATCGTTCTTACTGACCAGGAACAAACAATTACTTCTCTGAGCATCAGTTCTTTCCTTCTTGGCCTCTTCTGGGGAAAATGTTACTATTTTCTGTCTATAGTAAAACTGGGCTCTACCACCCTCCCAGTTTCTCAGCAACTGTAGGTATGGTACTGAATTATCACAGGTATCACACTTGAAGCAAAGCTTATGCAAAGAGAACAAAAACTTCTCAGAATGACGAATAAGTTCCTAATCCTACTTTCCAAAACCGATTACCTACCTTGTGTATTAAAAACAATTTTCTCCTGAGGAAGAGAAAACTTCCCAGTTCCTGTGGAGCACATGTAGACAGCATTTTCAGTATATAGACAGGCAGTCTGGTTTGAAAAGTTTGGGACCATCAACCGACATACAGTCAAGTCTTCAGACTGAAAATTAAAGATTATATTTAATATGAATTGAAACAAAAAATACTTTTGCATGACTTCATAATTCACACTTTTGTACACTATCTCATAAAAATGACAAAATAATTCACTGAATTATCCTTGATAAAATTACCTGAGATGATTTACAAAACATGACAGAAATAAGTTTATCAATCAGAGAAATCATTTGCTGAGTTGCAAATAACTAGCAAAGTTTGAAAATATTTCCATGGTGGTAAGATTTCAACTAAAAAGCCTATTAACAAACACGAGAAAGAAAATAAAATTAGTTCATTATTTTAGAATTTAGATATACTTTTAAAACAACCCCTGATAAATACTATTTCTTTCTTCTTAGTAAGTCATAAAATTAGCAAAAGCTCAAAAGGATACTTTGTTTATTAAAAGAATTTTACAAACATAAAAGTGGAATCCCATGATTTTTTAATTCTCAAATTGTCTTCTTTATCCCTTTCGCATTGTCTGTGAAAAATTTTAACACTGACTGTATTTTATTTTTCTTGTCTAATCAGAACACATTAAGGTTTATTTCTGTTTGAAATAAAAGATCAAATTAAGATTTCCTTACAGTAGTCAGTTATGCAAACTGTATTAAGAATAAGTTCAACAGAATTAGATACTACACAAGGTTAAATGAAGTTAACCTTGTGTAGGCCTCTCCTAAATAACAGCAGTTATTAAACAATGTTAAATTCCCATCAAGAAGCTTAAAATTAGACAGCTTGTCTTTTTAAAAAATTTACTTATTTTTAATTGGAGGATAAATGCTTTACGATATTGTATTGGATTCTGCCATGTATCAACATGAATCAGCCACAGGTATACATATGCCCCCTCCCTCCTGAACCTCCCTCCCACCTCTCAGCCAATCCCACCCCTCTAGGCTGTCTTCAGAGCATTTGCGTTCTCTGTGTCATACAGCAAATTCCCACTGACTACCTGATTTTACATACGGTAATACATATGCTTTAATGCTATTCTTTCAATTCGTTACTCCAACCCCGCCCCCCCGGCTGCCCCATCCCCTCTTGTCCACAACTCTTGCCTTTTAACTATTCACATGAATTTTAATAAATATATAATGCAGTTACCTACAAATATAATCCTATTTGAGAAAAAAGAGGATTTTTCTGTAATATACAGCACTCAAAACCAAAGTCCAATTCCCATCAAGTTTCTTCCTATTTTTCACTCTTCAGTTCATCGTCAATATTTTCTTTCTACTCAGTAATACAGAAATGAAAATCCCTTCACAGAGCTGCAGGAGAAACACACTGCTCACTGTCAAGGGCTCCCACTCTCACTTCTCTTTAGCTAAGGCTGAACAGAGGATGAGTATGAGATGGCAAACAGAATGCAATGCCTAAACACTAGCTATTTAAAATGTATTTCTGGGAATTCCCTGGTGGTCCAGTGTGGACTAGGACTCTGCTTTAACTGCTGAGGGCCCGAGTTCAATCTAGGGTCAGGGGACTAAAACCCTGCAAGCTGCACGTCCTGGCTAATAACAACAAATAAAGGGATTTTACTTTAAAAAATGTATTTACATTTGACTGCACCAGGTTTTAATTGGGGCATGTGGGATCTTTTATTATAGCATGCAAACTCTTAGTTGGAGGATGAGGGATCTAGTTCCCTGACCAGAGATTGAACCTGGGCCCCCTGCATTGGGAGCACAGAGTCTTAGCCACTGGACCACCAGGAAAGTCCCCCAAGAAAGAGATTTTTTAAAAATTAAATTAAACGTATTTCTAAGCCTTACAGGTGAATATCTCAAAGAATCTGACCTTGCAACAGTTAGGGAGAAAAAACTCAGCAAGTTACGGTCACTTGGTCATTTAGCTTGTTAACAGAAAGCTTACCTGAAAAGGTGGGTTATACTGAGTGACTTCCACAGTCACTGAATCTGACATTTGGTAGCCATTATCTTCTACTGTTATCAGAGAGTAATAGACAAGGCAGGGGCTATCTGCCAGGTGCCATGCTGCTGCCAAAATTAGGAGCCCATCGCTAATCAATGAAAAAGAAAGATATACTGTCTCTTTGGAAAACAGTTTGGCAATTTCTTAAAGAGATAAACATGCATTTACCATATGACCTAGCAAGCCCAGTCCTAGATATTTACCTAAGAGAAATAAAAACTTATCTTCACACAAAAACCTGTGTACAAATGTTTATAGTGACTTTACTCATAATTGCCTAAAAATGGAAACAACTCAATATCCTTTAACTGCTAAATAAACAAATCCTGGTAAAGCTACTCAACAGTAAAAAGGAAGGAACCACTGAATGAATATCAAATTCATTATGCTAAGTGAAAGAAACCAGACTCCAAAGGCTTTATACTGTATGATGCCATCTACACTATAGGGACCGAAAAGACATCAGTGGCTGCCAGGAGCTGGAAGTGAAGGAAGGGGTTGAAAAAGGAGTGTGTGTATGCATACTCAGTCCTGTTTGACTCTTTGTGACCCTACAGACTATAGCCCATCAGGTTCCTCTGTTCATGGGATTTTCCAGGCAAGAATACTGCAGTGGGTTACCATTTCCTCCTCTAGGGGATCTTCCCAACTCAGGGATCAAACTCGTGTCTCCTGCATCTCCTGCACTGGCAGGCAGGTTTTTTTTTTTTTTTTTTTAACCACTGAGCCACCCAGAAAGCCCCTGACAAAGGAGTACAAAGTAATTTTTGGAGTAATAGAATTGTTCTGTATCTTGATTGTGGTTGTAGTTAACTGACTATGCACTCGTCAAAACTCACCAAATTATACACTAAAAAGGGTACAAAATATTTACTGTATGTAAAATATAACTCAATAAATCTGACTTAAAAAGACCAACAAATCATCAAACACAGGGATTAGCAAAGTGCAACTCTCAGGTCAAATTGACCACAGGTGAGTTTCTGTAAACGAATCTGTCCTGCAAGACGGCCATGCCTGCTTGTCTGTGTGCTGTTTATGGGTGCTTTAATACTACCACTGCTGCTGCTACTGCTGCTAAGTTGCTTCAGTCATGTCCAACTCGGTGCGACCCCATAGTCGGCAGCCCACCAGGCTCCCCCGTTCCTGGGATTCTCCAGGCAAGAACACTGGAGTGGGTTGCCATTGCCTTCCCCAATGCATGAGAGTGAAAAGTGAAAGTGAAGTCACTCAGTCGTGTCCGACTCTTAGCAACCCCATGGACTGTAGCCCACCAGGCTCCTCCATCCATGGGATTTTCCAGGCAAGAGTACTGGAGTGGGGTGCCATTGCCTTCTCCTAATATTACCACTGGTAGAGTAAAATAGCTGTAACGAAGACCACATGGTCCCTAAAGCCTAAGAATATAGTTTTGGACCCTTTACAGAAAAGGTTGCCAACCCCTGATCTAACCTGCTTTTTAAAGTTTACTTTTGTACAGAAGAAAAACATTTTGGTTTTACCTTTAATAACCAATCATAGAACTGCTACTGTATATTCAAGCTGCTGTACAGGTGAAAACAAACCTTTTTCCATCTTAAAAATGTATGTGGTCCTCTTAAGTCTATCAAAGTTGTTGCCCCCAACATAAAATTAAATGGTCTCTAATCTCGACTTCTAAAACATTTAGTAGCATTTTTAACAACTTTCATTCCAGTTTCAGAAATATTAACAGGATGGCAAGCACTCTCTACTGACAACTAAAAATAATAAAGCAAGCTACCGACTAGATGACATGCACTTCAAATCAAGCAGTCCTGATACAGCTCTCATTTTCCTTCTCCACTGTTCCCTTTTCCCAGCTCCCCAACTCTTATCATTTCTACCTGAATTCCCTCAAAAACTTCAAGGACACTGGTCCAAATTGGAACATACTGGCAGTGACCTAAACAGCTCCTGGATGACAGCTAAGAGGGCAGTGAGCAAGGCCACAGAGGACTCAGTCCTGAGAGCCTTCCTCTGCACTAGGTAGGGAGGTAGAGATGGCCATGCTGTGGTGAGTCAACTGAAGTTACTCCACAGACTGGACTGCCGTGTGGTGAGAGGTGCCAGTGAGGCCCAGAGACATGGCTAATGAAGAATTCCTCAGGAAGTGGTGCTTAGATCAGCTTCATTTCACATCTTTACCAAAAAAATATCTTCACGATTAAAATAACATGAAGCTATTTTGGGTAGTAAAGATGATAGAAAGATAATTAATTTGCAAATCAGTAAAAACTTCAACAATTGATCAAGGAAGAGCAACAAGCATCAGGGAGACCCATGCTTCTTAAACAGAAGACACCTATCCAGATGTGGAACAGTCTACAAGGATCAGTGGAACTTGAGGATACAGAGAGTGATGACTGGATCGCTTGGAGCAATGGTGGGAGGGGGCCAAGAAGGAGAAAGAGAACTGCATCTCACAGGCCCCACAAGAATTAAGCCATGCTGGCATGACAGCATTGTGTGTCTGCCTCAGCACAGCAAGTCCTAAGCATGCTTCTCTGTGCTCAACCTAGGTTTCCATTCAGAAAATTACATGTGAAAAAATGTCCACATCCTCTTCCCCACAGTTGGCTGCGTCCTGGCACCAGTTCTAAACTTATGATGGAGGTCCAGTAAAGATAAATTAAAACAAGATAAACTGTATTTAATTAAAATGTTTTTGGAAATTAAGCATATACATTATTTTTACTTCTTTGATAGTTTACATATGTTTTTCAGAAATTACAAAGAAGGATCCTGACAAGTCTCAACAGCCCACGAGAGAAAAATTAAACAGCAGAACTATAAGCCAAGAAACAAGCAGAATTTGTTCTACTAAATTACTCTAAAACACATAAAAATTATCCTAACTTCCAGTAAGCTGTGTTTTAAAGAATTACAAATCATACGTTTGCACTCATAAACTATATCACAGAAGCTCTATTGTAAATGGCTTTTCAGTTCTATATGACCATAATAGTAAAGCTAAACAATAACATGGGATTAAAGGCAATGGCACCCCACCCCAGTACTCTTGCCTGGAAACTCCCATGGACGGAGGAGCCTGGTGGGCTGCAGTCCATGGGGTCGCTAAGAGTCGGACACGACTGAGCGACTTCACTTTCACTTTTCACTTTCATGCATTGGAGAAGGAAATGGCAACCCACTCCAGTGTGCTAGCCTGGAGAATCCCAGGGATGGGGGAGCCCAGTGGGCTGCCGTCTGTGGGGTCACACAGAGTCGGACACGACTGAAGCAACTTAGCAGCCTTAGCAAGTAGCTTTATCAGACTAACTTGAGATCTTAAGTACCACTAAGAGCATTGGTTCTAAGAGGAAATTCACTCTGAGTGACTCAGTCATAAACCATGACTGAGTTCTAACTTGTACCGCCAGTTCTAACTTGTACCATCCTTCCTTTATTCAATACAGCCACAAACTCAGGCTAAAACTCCTTCAGCAGCAAAAAAAAAGGACTGGAGAAGAGCCCCCACAATCTCCACTGAGTCAGCAAAGATGACAGCCTGGAACACACCCAGCAGCGGGGCAGGCAGCTCTCAGAAGCTCCAGCTATGCGAGCAGAACAGATGATCCCTAACAAGGGCAGACAGCTAATGAGACACTCAGTGGAAGGCCAAAAACTGCCGACGCTTCTGAAATGAATTAGCACTGCCAGACAAAACAAAGTGATTCAATAAGGCGGAATAATATAAGATTAGGGTTAGACACATCAGAAGAACAGATAGCAAGGGTGCTTATTATTCTATAACAAACACCAATCTGTTTTTCCAAACAACCACCTATGAATTACTTACCAGTTTTGCTTCAAATCCAAATACCGAATGTTGACCCCTTCTTTAATAGCTTCATAGTTACTTTCAGATCCCTACATGACAATATCAACAATGTAAGCACCTTCAGTATAGGAATCATTTCTTTTCACCTTTATATCCCCAGCACCTACTAAATTGCCTCATCCACAGTAAGTCAAACTTATTAAATGAAAAATGTATGCATTTAAAAAATTAGGTAAACCAGTGAGTCCCAATACTTCTAAAGATTGAATACTCTGCTTATCTGATGACTAAAACTTGGTGTATTACACTGAAATGTGTTCTAATAAATACAACTAAAGGAACTAGCAATCTTATATAAATAAAAATGACAGAGATGAATGTTACTGTTCCTTACCCAGATAGCATCAATAATGTTTTCCTTCAGGACTCTATTTATATCCCAACTATGTACTTGTTTTTCTGAAGAATCATCTAATTCCCATTTACTGATGTTTGAACTTGTCAGGCTATAAAAGCTCGCTCTCTCTCTATCCCAAAGGACACTTGAAAGCTGTATGGAGAGGAGAAAAAAAGTTTATAGATTATTAAATTCTAATGTCAATGATGATTTTCCTGAAATTAAAAAATCATATATTTTATAGCTATTTGATTAGTAATCCTAGCAGAATTCTTCATTTAGGATTCAATGGAAGAAGTGATCCTGAAATAGACCTTGAGAGTAAGGAAGATTTTCACAAGCAGAAGGCCCAGGAAGAGCAGAGTAGGGAGGCAGGAAAGTCAGAGGCTCTTTAAAGAACAAAACACAGTCCTGCTAAACTGGAATGTGGATTATAGCTCGGAAAGAAGCAAAACTAAGGTTCACACACAGCACAGTCTTGAATGTCAGTTTGTAAACCAAGTAAACTAAGGAGATAATATCCATAGCTTGTGAGCACAAGAGCTGTGTTACAGGAGAAGGAATCTTGAGGGGTGTGTGTAGTTCCACATGGTTATATCACTTCATCTTCCTTGCTTCTGAAGAACACATCTAACCCAGCTTAAAAATTGCATATACATGACTGCTGAACTAAAACCCTATTTGTCTCCACTTTTCCTGTCACTATGACTCAAATCCAGAGAAGCTGGTAAATAATCTGCTCCACAAAGAGGGAGACACACATATACACACACACACAACCAGGATTTTATACCTGGGTCTCTGAAAAAGGTGACAGTGCCATTAGAAATAGGTCAAAAGAAAAATGAGTTTTGTAAGTCAACAGGAGAGAAGAAAACATGAGCAATTTTTTTCTAGACATGTTAAAGCTTAGGTTCAAAGACCATTTAAGGAAGCAGATAATGATAGCAACCTGAAATCAGAGGGAAAAGCACCGTTTTATAAAGGATGTGGTACTGAAGTATTTAACAGATCTAATGCAAAGGGACCTGCATAGCACAGGGAACTCTGCTCAGTGTTATGTGGCAGCCTGGATGCAGGGGGAGTCTGGGGGAGAATGGCTACATGTGTATATATGGCTGAGTCCCTTTACTGTCCACCTGAAACTGCCACAGCATTGCTACTCAGCTATACTTCTATAAAATAAAATGTTTAAAAAAAAGTCGGGGGCAGGAGAATGTGTGCTCAGCTCACACATATGTGGGCATGCATCTGTTGCGGAGTAGTTTTGAACTTTGGGCAATTTTGGCAGCCTCGCTGAGGCCATTTCCTCATTTATTTAACACAAATGGGACATGAAGCTCTATACATTACAGATCACAATAATTACAGGAGCTAACACACACAGGGCACCTGGCAGAGCAGATGCCCCCACTGCTCTGTTAGTGCAATTAGCTGAAGATGTTAGTTCCCAGCATCTTCACTCACTACTCCAGAGTCTGAGGCAGAGCCCAGCAGACATCATCCACACAGACAGCTGGAGGCTCGGGGATGGAAAGCACACTTTTGGTTACGTCTAGAAAGCAAAACTAATCCTTAAACACACTTATAACTTTACATCATAGTTTTAATTCAAAAAATGAACTTACAAGATACTCTATAAAACTTAAGAATAATTAATGCCACAGAGGATGCAAGAGAGTTAGTATCAACTCATCTAATCATCATAATAAAAATGCTTCACTGAAAGATCAAAGTTTTCATCTCACGTACACCACTGTTCATACAGTGGCAACGCTAACTTCATAGGAGATTGCCAACTTACTGATTTCATTAAGAAACAAGCTAGTAAAACAAAGTTATTTTATCAACTTACAATGAGATCACTACTAGGAGATAAAATTCCCAAAAGAGAAGAAACCTTCCGACCAATTCCTGAGAGCATGCCTTGTCCTTGAGGCAGGACATGCTGATGGATTTTTCCTATACTTTCAGGTATCAGGCGGATTAGTTGGCCCCCCGATGAGGATAAAATAAAACTTCCTCCCTGTGAACAAATGTGAAATTAGTTCAGTTAAGCATTTAAGACTAAGAAAAGAACACAAATCACTCTGATATGCTTTGAGGGAAATTATCTGTACCTCAACAGAAATCTAAAAGAATAAAAAAAGAACAGTGCTATTTTTAAAAAATTATTTATGAATCTATTCACTTAATACTACACAGAAAAACTTCAGAGCCATTTTTTTAATTGCATTTTTTTTTAAATTCTGATTTTTAAGTTATAGGTTCACATTATGTAGGTTCAACAAACCAAGAATCAGATTTTCTTTCTTTGGTAAACCAGCAGAATATGTATTAGCAAATCATTCTTCCTCTAAGTTTCTGAATCACTCTCTAAAGATCTTTCTGACAGAAACGAATACCACTGGCTACTATGCTCCACTGATAGGTCAGAGTCCTACGAGAAGGGCTTCCCTCGGTCTAAGTGCTCAAACCCTAGATCCTTACATTCCTTCCTTGCCTCTTTTTTGATCTTCTCCCACCCCTACCTGTATGATCTGCTCAAAATCACAAATTTTTAATCATATAAACCTGATTTCCAAGCCAAATGACAGTTTCCCAATAAATATAAAAGAATATCCATCGTATACCTGTACTGCTGTTAGGAAACAGCAGGTCTTATCACCTCCCAGATCTATGAACGTCTCTGTGTAGGTATCTTCACTCGCAAGGCTTGGCCAATAGCGGATGGATCCTTCTCTGGTGGCAACCATGACAGTAACAGCCTGAAACAAGATCCTACCACTCAGCAAACACAAGAAAAGGAGCCCAAAGCGGTAGTCTGACGACACTGACGTAAAGAAACCAGGGCAATGCACTCCTGATGAACAGAAATCAGGGGAAAAAAATTCTTTTTTTCCATATTTAAAAAATTATCATACAGTAAAACTGACATTTTCTCCTTTTATAATTCTATGAATTTTTATACTCTGGTTTCTCTTCAGATTATACAAAATGTTTCACTTTTTACAGTCCTATGAATTTTAAAACACACGGTGGGTCAGATGGTAAAGGATCTACCTGCAATGTGGGAGACCCAAGCTCAGTCCCTGGGTTGGGAAGATCCCCTGGAGAAGGGAATGGCAACCCACTGCAGTATTCTTGCTTGGAGAATTCCATGGACAGAGGAGCCTGGTGGCTACAGTCCATGGGGTCACAGAGAGTCAGACATGACTAAGTGACTAAAATGTTCAGACTCCTGTAAGTCCCGCCACAAATAGGACATAGGAGAGTCCATCAGCACCAAAGCTCCATAACACTTTCCCTTTGGTCACACCCTCCCCTACCCTCACCCCTGGCAATCCCCATTTCCATCATTATAGTTCTGTCTTTCTGAGAACGCCAAACAAACGAAATCATATAGAATAGAACCTGTTGACAATGGTTTATCTCATTTAGCACAATGCCTTTGAGATTCACCCATGTTGTTTCATGGATCAACAGCTCATGTCTTTTTACTGCTGAGCAGTATCTCATCCTATGAAAGAATCAGTTTATTTATTCATTCACTTGCTAAAGGATATTCAGATTGTTTCCACCTTTGGCTATCACAAATAAAGGTGCTATGACATTAGTGTATTGTTTTGTGTGTGTGTGAACATAAGCTTTAATTTCTCTAAAATAAACAGCCAGGAATGGAATTGTTGGGTCATATGGCAAGGGCACTTTAACTTTCTAAGAAAGTGAAAATCAGTGGCTGCACCATCGGCATGCCTATCAGCAATGTATGAGGCTCCAGTTGCTCCACATCCTTACCAGCAGTTGGCAGTGTCAGTGCTTTTAATTGCAGCCACTGTAGTAAGAGTGAACTGGTATCTCACTTGTTTTATTTGCATTCCCCTAATGGCTAACGATGTGAATGTCTCTTCACCGCTTATTTGACATCCTTATATTCTCTTTGGTAAAGTGTTCAAGTCCTATGCCTTACTTTTTAAATTGGCTTGTTTGTTTTCTTACAAAGTCTTGAGAGTTCATTTTATGTTCTGGGTACAAGTCCTTTATTGGATGTTTGATTTATAGTATTTCCTACTAATCTCAGGGTCAGGGTCTTTGGCAGAGCCAAGTTTTGAATTTTGATTAAGTCCAATTTATTGATTTTTCTTCTTTTATGAGTCACATTTTTGGTGTTTCCTAAGAACTCTTCAGCTAATCCCATGTCATGATGATTTTTTTCCTGTTTTCTTCTAAAAGTTTTTAGTTTTACAATTTACATTTAGACCTATGATCCATTTGGGGTTCATCTTTACATGGGGTTTAGGAGGAATTTTTTTTCTTCCTAACGATGGTCAATGATTCCATTTATTGAGAAGACCATCCTCGCTTCACTGAATTTCTTCTGCACCCCTGTCAAAGATCAGTGCACCATCTCTGTGTGGGTCTGTATGTGTACACTGTTCTGTTCCATTGCCCCGTATGTCTACCTCTGCCATGACCATTCTATCTTGATTTCTGCGGCTTTACAGCTATGTTTCAAAACCCAACTAGGTGATCCCCCCAACTTTAGAACTCCCTTATCTTAAAAAAATGCTTAAATGTAAGCATTTAAGTCACCCACCTGAGTGGAATGTGCTTCGCCTGAGGTAGCAGAGTAAGAGAGAGCCACCAAGTCAGCACTCCAGTGGAAATCACTAGGTGGCAGCTGAAGTTCTTTGCAAACAGATAACTATAAAACAAATCCAAACAAAAAATTTTTCATTTCAAATTCCATTTTTGAACATGCACCTGACTTCACTTTCTCCGCATACTTTAGATTCTAATTCACTGCTAGAAATACTATTCTACTTTCTTCTTACATCTTTTTGATCAGGCTTCCAGCGTCATTTTCACTAATTTTAAAACAAAATCTTTTAGGAGATACAGAGTCAGGAAAACTTAACAGCTAGACCAGACCCTTAACAGAAACTACTCCAATCTCTTCTCAGACCAAAAAAAAGTCCATTGTTGAAAGAACTGTGTAGACTTCCTATGGAATTTTCCCAGTCTAATCTTGATTTGTTGAGCTGACATTCAAAATTGGCATGACTAGAGTAAGTATTCAAAGTTGCCTAGAAAATATTTCTGAGACTCAGCCAGTATCAGGCTTCCTCTGCTAACTCAGGATGCCACTGCAGGACCTCTCCCTCACCCATGCTCCTAACTACAAACATGGTTTTCTAGACAGCAGGTGTACAGAGACCAGTAGACACGAAGAGTTTAGGTAAGTTGGAGCCTGAGTCCCAGTGGAACAAAGGCCCAGTGAGCATGAGTACAGCAAGAGTATGCCTGATCTGGAGTGGACAGAAAGAGGCTGCTGAGAGTACAGCGGTGAACGTACAAATGAAAGCCCCCGTGTGAAAAGCTGACAATGAAGAGTTAAATGAGCATTATAAACATTAGTATAATTTTTTCCTATTTTCTTACACATGATTCAGTAGATTCAGGGCAACACATTCCTATCCTCTTAGAAACTCAGTTCATTAGTTTATGTGGATGGCATTTAGTCTTAGACTTCACTGCAGAGTGACTAGCATGACATTCATTAAAAATGTCAATATCTTTAACTTTATTAAATGTAAATAAAATATATCTTGTTTAAAATCATGACAAGGAGAGAAACTTTTTTTCCAATACACAAATGTGTATACATGCTTGGTATTTCATATTACTATAAAAATGCAAATCTATAATGCTTGAGTCGATTCAAATTACATATTTCCAACAACTCTAAAAAGTTAGGTAAAAATTCAGAGCCAATTAGGAATTCTCTCCTCTCTCTCCCTCCAGCTCTTTAAAGAATCATTACCTTAGTGATAGGTGACAGAGCAATCTTCCAAATAATGAGTTTCTCTTTGCAGACCAGACAAGCCCATCCACCTTCATCTATGTGAACAGTCAGCTGATCATCAACTAAAGAAAAAAACAAAGTACATAATTAATCTTACAGTATGAATTAAAACTGCAAATACTTCTCAAAATCTTCCTTACTGCCATACTCTTCACTCAAAAAAGTAACCACCACACACACAAGATTAACTCACAACAAAAAATACTCTTGGATAATTCAAGAGTTATTAATATCCAAAATAAGAGATCCATTTAACTTTGACAACCACTCTTATAAATATATTGAAAGGTAAAAACTATGTTCTGGTCTTAGGTTTAATATTTCTTATTTTTTGTTACAAATTTATCTCACTTTTTATAATATTTAGTAAAATTCATAATTTTATTTTGATAAAGCAACACAAATAATAAACCCCCTCATTAAATACATAAAGCATTTCAAGGAAAAATCATGTTCCTGCAAAAGAACAAGATTTTCAAATAACAGCTCTTTGAATGTACGATAGATTACTGTATTATATGCAAACCTAAAGGGGTTAGGTTTCCTCGGTTTCACCTGTTGTTTCAGTTATTTGTAGTCAACTGGGGCCTGAGATATTAAATGGAAAATTCTAGAAATAACACTTCTAAGTTTGTGACGAAATCTTGCAGTGTCCCGCTGTCCTGATGGGGACATGAATCACTCCTTTGTCCAGTGGATGGACACTGTACCCACCACCCATCCATTAGCCATTTAGGAGTAGTCTAAGTTATCAGAGTCACTGTCTTGGTCTTGCAGTCCTTGTGTTCAAGTAACTTTGTTTTACTAAAACGTGGCCACAAAGCACAGAGAAGTGATGCGGCAATTTGGATATTCTCTTACTGTGCCTAACTGATAAATTAAACTTCATCATAGGCATGTATGTATAGGAAAAAACAGTCCATACAGGGTTCAGTGCCATTCTGCTTCAGGCAACCCCTGGGGGTCTTGGAACTTACGCCTGTGGCTAAGGGAAGACTACTCTATTGCTGCTGTAAGTTTTGGTGCTAAACCTGTGTAAATGCATTCACAGTGCTAGAAATTTAATCAATATGAGCTTTGCTCTTCATTTGAAGACAGGATAGAGAGGCAAAATAAAAGGCACCAATAAGGTACAAGCTAAAATATAAATATCAAATCATACCTAGGTTGAGTGTGGGCTTTTTGCTGAAATGGGATACCGATTGGTATTTTCTTTCCCTAAAAGCACCGTGGCAGCTCCAAATCCTCCACTGGTGAACACTTGAGAACCCTGACTCAGTACACCAACTGACTAGGGCTTGGAAATTTCCATGTGAGGATGAGATCTTCTCAAGTTTACATAGTCTTCAGTTTTCACATCCTGATTTCTAGAAACTCTCCCCTCTGAGCCTGTGTGCTATTTGTTATTAACGTGATCTGATGGCATGAACCAGGAGTGTGTCAAAGGCTTAAATGCAACTTAAGCTGAAATTTTTAGAAGGGAAAAGAAAATAGATATTTAAACCAGGAACAATGCATGACAGAGGTTAGTAGAAGTTTAGTTGTCTGAAAATAATTGTACCTGAAGCTCCCATGGACTTATTGGTAAGATGTGCTAGTTCAAGTTGATGAGAAATGTTCCCTTTTATGGAATGGAGTACTTTAAGCTGTTTTGACTGTCATTCACAGTATGAAATACATCTCACAGCATGATGTAGTCATACACAATTTAAATAAAACAAAATGAGATACACTCTGACATTCTGCAATCTACTTTACTTCATCTTAAACAAAAATGCTGGTCATGAGCCACTAAAGTGATTTCAGTCACTACCTGCAGTTTGAAAAACACTGTTCCAAGAAATCAAAGGATGCTCTGAACTTTGCTCTTAGAGTCACCCCAACTTCTCAGCCTTAATGTTATCTTTCTGAAGCTTGTGTTGATCACATCTTCCACACTTCCACTCTAATTCTCTACCAGTGGGGCATCCCTGGTGGTCCAATGGTTAAGAATCTGCCTCGCAATGCAAAGGACACAGGTTCCCCTGGTCCTGAAAGATCCCACATGCTGCAGGGTAACTGAGCCCATGGGTCACCTCTTTGGCTGCACTCTGGAGCCCATACCCCACAACTACTGAAGCTAGCATGCCCTAGAGCTTGTGCTCTGCAATAAGAGAGGACACTGCAATGAGAAGCCCATGCACTCCAACTAGAGAGCAGCCTCTGCTCACTGCTAAAAAAAGCAATGAAGACCCAGCACAGCCGAAAATAAACAAATATTTAAAAATAAAAAAAAATAATAATTTTCTGCCAAGAGAATCTTCTAAAGGTGCACAAAACTGATAACATAAATTTGGACGGAGCGGCAGCCCAGCCTGGCATGGTGCAGAGCAGTCGGCTTAAGTGCTCACCATAGCGAGGAGGGTCCCTTGGACATACTGCCTTCTGCTGCTGCTCAAACCAGGACAAGCCTCCGCCCTTCTCGCCTCTTCTACCACCGTGCCACCACTCCCCATGCAGTCAGCACACAACATGACGAAGAAAGACAAGAAGTCCTTCAAACAGAGCCTGGCCAAGTGGAAGCTCTTCATTTAAAACCTGACCACCAGAGAGCTCCTGGGGTGCATTGCTAAGAGCTGGGATTTGATCTTGCTCTTTTGCCAACTCTTTTATGGGTTCCTGGCTGCACTCTTTTCATTCACAATGTGGGCTATACTTCAGACTCTGAACAATAAGATTCCAAAATATCATGACCAGATTCCAAGTTCAAGACTTAAATGGTTTTTTCAAAACTAGTGATGGTATTGGATTTTTCATTCGGCATGTCTAATCCAGAGTCCTATAAAAGGTACACTGATGAGTTTAAGAAATTTCTAAAGCCATATGGCTTAGAAGAACAGAATCTCACAGAATGTAACAATGGAAACTCTTCTGAGCAGAAAGGTCCAGATTATACTGCATGTCAGTTTCCTCTTGCCTTCCCTGAAGCATGCAGAGGTGTGGATGATGCCAAGCTTGGCTACAATACAGGAAACCTTTGTATTCTTGTGAAAATGAACAGAATGATTGGATTAAAGGATAGAATGTATTGCAAAGAATGAAAGCCCAGCAGTTCTATCAACTTATCTTCCCAGTGGAAAGATAGATTTAAAATATTTTTCATGTTACAGGAAAAAACTGCATGGGAGCTATCTACAGCCACTAGGTAAGCTATCCATTCTGAAGGAGATCAGCCCTGGGATTTCTTTGGAAGGAATGGTGCTAAAGTACTTTGGCCACCTCATGCGAAGAGTTGACTCACTGGAAAAAGCTCTGATGCTGGGAGGGATTGGAGGCAGGAGGAGAAGGGGACGACCGAGGATGAGATGGCTGGATGGCATCAGGTACTCGATGGACGTGAGTCTGAGTGAACTCCGGGAGATGGTGATGAACAGGGAGGCCTGGCGTGCTGCGATTCATGGGGTCGCAAAGAGTCGGACACGACTGAGCGACTGAACTGAACTGAAAAGCAGTTAACAGTTGAGTGCAAGATTGATGGATCACCCAACCTAAAAACTCAGAATGATCATGACAAGATTTCAAGATGAGGTGCATTCAAGATCACCATACATGCATAGTAGGAGTGAGGATATCTCCACAGGGTAAATGTTGTGTTGTCGTCTTTATCCTATATCTGCCAGACCTGCCATTTCAGAATTATCAAGACCACCTTTGGAGAAAGGTGGAGTGGTACATGACACTGGAGTAACAACATAATGTTCTTCCGGATCATAGTATTCCATGTCCTTCAAAGTAACTTGCCTGTTGCCTCTGCTGCCTTTTGAATCATGTACAATCACCAGATAGGGACTGCACCAGATAGGGGCTGTGAACACCTGATTCTGAACATGAAGGACAAGGGTCTTGTCCAATTTTTATGTCGTTTAATTGTCCAGTGTCTAATGCTTCAAGTTCTGTGCTATATAAATATTTTATAGATTTAACAGTGGTTAACTGTCATATTTTGATGCCACCAAAGTTTTAGGGGATAAAATGGTACCTGACCAACATCAAATGACTTTACAGCTATAAGAAAATTGGTGGGTGGAAAAGTTCTTATGTGAGAAGGAAAAAGGAAAATAAAAGTGAGCATGAAAGGTAAAAAAAATTATGCATACAGCTTCTGGGGTACTACACAGATCCAAAATGGAGGTAAGACTTCATTCTACTGCATTATTAAACCCAATAATGTGAGGCAGTAGGGCAGTAGTTTTTGGATTTTTATAAAAAGCTAAACTTCATATACTCAAACAACTTTTGAAATTGGACTGAGTTTTGCATACACAGTATGTACAACCATAAATACTTATTTTGATTGTGCTAAAATGAGCTCATTCTGCTTCCCAAATTTGTTATATTTCTCAAACACAATGAAAAACCAAATAAGTCAACTATTTCTCCCCAAGGAAGTGAAGGTACACCAGTGAAGTAAAGTGAAAGTTGCTCAGTCATGTCTGAATCTTTCCGACCCCACAGACTATACAGTGCATGGAATTCTCCAGCCCAGAATACTGGAGAGGGTAGCTGTTCATTTCTCCAGGGAATCTTTCCAACCCAGGGATTGAACCCATGTTTCCTGCACTGCAGAAAGATTCTTTACCAGCAAAGCCACAAGGGAAGCCCAAGAATACTGGAGTGGGTAGCCTATCCCTTCTCCAGCAGATATTCCCAACTCAGGAATTGAACCGGGGTCTCCTGCATTGTCACTCTTTACCAGGTGACCAGAGAAAGCACAAATTTCTATCTTCATACCAGACCTAGGCTTCATTTGAATTGCTAATAGAGACAAATGGAAAATGACACCCACCTTCAGTCAACGTTAAGGCTTCAATGACTTTAACAGGGAGAGAAGATCCAAATGTTTTCACATCATAGTTCACAGACTCAGTTATGGAGTGGTGTGGGAATATTCGCGTAGGTGTTCCTCTAAAGAAATGAGGCCATATTATTTTACTCATAACTTAAAATTTTTCCATTATTCATTATAATGTTGTGTATATATTTTCACAATGAAGAGAAAATCTTTGATAAACAAGAAGATGAAGCTTAATAGTGAAAAACTCTGGTTCATGTATACTGTGTAAATGTATTTTTCATTAAAAAAGAAAAACTAACAGAATCTGGCTTCAGTTCTCATGCTTCAGTAATTAGATGCATTAAACTCTTTATAATTCTGCTTCCTTAACTGTGAAATAAGAAGGTTGGACTAAATCAGTATTTTTTATCTTTAAGCTCTCATCAAATCTAGAAATATAAGATTTTACCAGATATACCATCAAAATCAATAAATTAAGTAGGGTCATGAGTATCTGCTGTTACCTCTTCTTCAATAACAGATACAGCAGTAGAGATTATATTTCCTTCTCACCTTCTTCTTAACATTCAGAAAAAGTATAAATATATCAATATAAAAGATATTCTCTTATCATAGGATCTTATCATTAAATGAGTTCACATACAGAGTGGTTGACAGCATTATTTCTGACTGAATATAACAACGGTTTTTCTTTGAGTTGATCACCAAAAGTTAAGAAGAAATTAAAATAAAAAGATGAAAACAAAGTATGACTTTTATTCACTGACTTTCGTCAAAAGGAGTAGAAAACAATCACAAGATCACCATTTGAAGAGCACTTTACAAATGTCAAGGAATAGAAGGTATTATTCTTTAAAAATTATTTCTCCTTTAAAATATTGCAATTTTCTATACATAAATTTAAAATATGAGTTCAAGACTCAATATTACCATTTTCTTACAGAGGCAAGTTCATTTTTGATAGACGAATTCAAAGGGAACCACTCAAGAAACATACGTGCTTCTAGATTAACTATGAAAGGGGAGATGCAGAGCATGGTCTCACAAGTGATGTGCACTGGTGTGCCACACTTTTATTTGGTAACATAACAACTATTCTTATTTCATTGCTTATGGAAAGTCTTTCCCCTATTAACTTCGCTGCAGGGTTAACTTCTGTAGCTAAAATCCCTTTAATTATCAATCAGCAGATGTTAACAGGGAGTTAGTATGTTAGGCAAATATGATTCTACAGGGTTTGAGGTCTTTATTGCCACCATCACTTTACATCTGCATCGTGGCATTTTACTTTGACTTCTTTGGCAGGCTCAGATTAGGTTCATTACTGCCATTTCGCAGATGAAGAGATCATGTGTGACCTACACCAGATCACAGGGGTAATAAGAACAAGGCAGGTAACCACCTGATTCTAATCACCAGATTCTAATTCAACACCTCTGTTGTTGTTTAGTTGCTAAGTTGTGCTGGACTCTGAAACCCCATAGACTGTAGCCCCCCAGGCTCCTCGGTCCATGGAATTTTCCAGGTAAGAAAACTGGAGTGGGTTGCCATTTCCTTCTCCAGGGGATCTTCCTGACTCAGGGATCAAACTCCCGTCTCCTGCTTGTCAGGCAGACTCTCTACCACTGAGCAACCTGGGAAGCCCCTCTCCACCTCTCAGTTCAGTTCAGTTCAGCCGCTCAGTCAGTCGTACCAGACTCTGCCACCCCATGGACTGCAGCACGCCAGGCTTCCCTGACTATCACCAACTCCCGGAGCTTACTCCACCTCTACACAAAGGTAAATCCATGCAAAGGGTGTGAAGCAAAGACTCAATTGATGAATTAATCAAAGCGAGGCTGAAATAAATCACACGCAAGGGTGCAAGGGTGACGGATGTCTATTTTCCCAACATTCTGGCGTCCCTCGCCGTCCCTGGCTCCGTGGCTTCTGGTTCCGCCGAACCCAACCCAGGATGACCACTCACCGCGAGCTCAGGGAGCTCCGACGGCCGGCCGGAGAGAAGAGCACAGGGGAGCTGAGAGAAGACCCCAGAGTCAGACCCTTCCTGCTGGTCGCCCGGGGCGTGGAGCCCTGCCCGACTCCGCCCAGGAGGCCTCTTCGAGTTCCCGTCCCCGGGGTCCGCGGAGAGGAGACTGCCGGGAACATGACCGAAAGGACAGGCAACAAACAGCGCACGTTCAAGCCGTGGGGCTAAAGCGCAGCCCGCGCGCGGAGCTCGAACGCCCGACGGGCGGGAGGGCGCCCGATTAAGACGTCAAAGAGCAGCGCCAGGCTGTGTGGTGCGCTGTGATGACGTCCAAGCCCTGCGCAAGCCTCAGGGCGTGGTCGAGACCTCAGGAGAAATTGAGAGGTAGGGTGCGCTGTGGTGACATGGGGGTGCAGCGCTGACTATCGAGACTTGGCCGGGCCAGCAGGAGAAACCGGAATGGGGCGCGCTTTGATGATGTAAAGGAGACCGCCGAGCCGTGGGGCGTGGTGGAAGCTGCGGACCCTCGAAGTTGAGAGGGAACCTGAGCGAGAGGCCCTGGAGCGGAACAGGGGAGGGGATAGAGTCCAGTTTCCAGGGAAGTGAAACTGGAAAAGCACGGGCTCTTCTCCGGTCTGGAGGGCGGGGCTGCCCCTCCAGCAGCTGAAACGCAAAGCCCCGGCACTCTGGTCCTTCCTGAACCTCTTGGGAAATGAAGAGTGCATTCCCTGGTCCAAAATAAGGGAGGAAAACTGTAAAGCTGACACTGGTTTCACATTTAATGTTATAGATGTTATTCCCTAGATTTGTCATTTCTCCTTCATGCTAGTGACATAACAAGTCTGTATCTCTAGCAGGTCCTGATAAAAAACCATAGGCTTCTGACAGCCCTGGTGGACCGCTTTCACCTGGATGTCCTGCGCATGCCTCACAATCTACTCATTAAAAGCTGAATTCAGGTTTTCTTTAGGACTCCTGTTTCACTACCACCTCTGGCCCGTTAGATAAAATTGGTTAGTTGGCCAGTGCAAAAAGAAGAGCTCTATCCTAGATTCATCCTTCACACTTTCCTCCACTCTAGGACCTGGGACACCGTACTCCTGAGCATCTCTAGTAGAAACCACATCTGCATTGCCTTTGCCCTGGTTAAAGTGCTCACACTTCCCTCTTTTTTATCCTTTTGCCTTCTTTTGGGTCTTCTCACCTCTGGAAGGTCTTCAACACTGTCCTTCCACACTACAGCTGATAAGTGGAATATAGCCTGCCATATAAGTGAACAAAGGATGTCATAGTCATCAGTGATTGCTGCCACCATGTGAGCTGGTGAGCCCTGAGGAAACTCAGGCTATGAAAACACAGGATATTGTCCCCCAGCTAGCTGAGGTGCGTATTGAACAATAATTTCAGTAAGCCCAGCCTTTCGCATCGTCCCATACTATGTGACTTGACATGGAGTCCAGATGTATGACTGTTGGAGGATGGTGAATAGACAGTTATTCATTCATTCTTATTGACTGCCTTCCATGTGCCAGCCTGTATGCTAAGTGCTAAGTTTTCTAATTGTAAACAAAGCAGACATGGGCCCTGCCCTCGTTTAAGTCACAGGCCAATGAAAAAGACAGGTCCTGACCAAATGAACACAAATTTATTTACACAACCACGAGTTGATATGTGTACAATGAAAGAAAAGAGGAGAGTGTCTGACAGAGAATGACTGGGTATCTGACTTTAGAGGAAGATCTACAAAGGCCTCTGAGAGAAAAGGATATCTCTGCTGAGATGTGCCCTCAGCCAGGCTAAAAAAGAGGAAGAGTATTTGAAGCAGTGGATCCTCTGGCAAAGGACCAGAAGCAGCAAAGAGCCTGGTATATTCCAGGGTCTTTAGACAAACCAACCAATGACAAGTGACTAAAAGTGGAGGAATCTGGAGAAATGAGGGCCTGGGAAGGGCCTTGTAGACTATCAAACAGAATCCTAAAGGAAACAGATAGCACTCTCAAGCTGGGTAGAGAGTTTAATAAAGGATTGTTAGAGATTGTATAGAGCCCTGAGGCTGCTAAGAACAAATGGGCCAAGAAAAGAAGGGATCACCAGGCCATGGCTGTGGATCAGGAGACACAACCAACTCAAGGCCACCCAGAAGGAGGAAACAGCTGGGAATGGAAGTGCCCTGACCTCAGTGTGAGGAGGCCAGAATGTGAAGGAGGAGAACACTAGGACAGTCCTCTTTGTGGGAGGGCCCACCTCCTGGAGGAAATAGTGGAGAAGGCGAATAGAACAGAAGATGTGCAGCACACATACCTTGGGGCAGCCAGCCAGGTGCTTGTTTATCCCTCCCTAGTGCTGCCATTTCCCATTTATCCTTTCACCTAACTTTATCCAGTGTAGTCACTTTAGAAGCCCAGAAGGAAGAATGGTGTAGTGCAAAGGCCTCTCCAGCCTAAGCACCACCTAGAGGGCTGGTCAAGCTGGACAGCTGAGCCCCACCTCAGTGTCTGACTCAATGGGCTGAGGGCTGAGAATCTGCATTTCTAACATTTGCATTCCCAGGTGTTATGGAGACGTCTGTCTTGGGACTTTTTTTTTTGTCTTAGGACATTTGGGTAACTGCTGTGTGGTAATTAAGAGGGCTTTCCCTGGTTGTCCAGTGGTAAAGAATCCACCCACCTGTCAATGCAGGAGACTCTGGTTTGATCCCTGGGTTGATCCCTGGGTTGGGAAGATCCCCTGGAGAAGTAAATGGCAACCCACTGCAGCCTGGGAAATCCCATGGACAGATGAGCCTGGAGGGCTACAGTCCATGGGGTCACAAAAGAATTGGATACAATTTAGCGACTAAACAAAACAACAGTAATTGAGAGAATGTATAAACTCTGGAATTAAATGAGACTTGTTTCAAATCTCCACCTTTTCTCTCTACTATCTGTGTCACCTTTTTGAGTCTCTGTAAAGTTACTAGTAGTGCCCACTTGTGAGAATTAGAGAACAGAAATATCACTACATTTGAAGATGTCAACAAAACTGCAAAATCAAATAGTGTACACTTTTAGAAATTTGAAAAAAATAAATCATAACAAAGATATATAGGCAGCACTGTTTATGACAGCAGAGAATATAGAAAGATAAATCTAACAATAGATTTATAATATACTAATAGAATGCTATAGGTTAAAAAGAACACGTAGATATGTGTAATGAATACTTTAAAATGTAGGGAAATATTGTCATCAAATTTAAAAACAAGTTGGTTAAAAATTAATATGTCCAATGTAAGTCCATTTTTGTTTTATTAAAAAGAAAAATCCCTCACAAGTGCAGTATGTGTGTGTGTATGATATGCTCAACCTACATGTGCCTCCCTCTGTCCAGCTTTCTAAAATGCAGCTCTTTCAGTGAAGACCAAACTGATTGATGTAGAACTCATTACTGTAGCCATCAATAGGAAAGCAGTCAGGATTATTTCCTGCAGATGTGGTATGACTGTCAGAATTTTGTTTTCAGCAACACAGTAATTATGATCCTCTTCAACTGGGAAGGCAGGGGCACAGTGACGAACTTATCGTGGATATTATCCAGGGCTCAGTGGTAAAAATCACTGGCAATGCAGGAGACACAGGAGCCACGGGTTTGATCGCTGGGTGGGAAAGACCCCCTGGAGGAGGACATGGCAGCCCATCCCCGTATTCTTGCCTGGAGAATCCCACGGAGGCCTGGTGGGCTACAGACCATAGGGTCACAAAGAGTCGGACACGACTGAGCATGTACGCATGCAATCATTTCCAAGGCTTCCCTTTAGTCTCATCTAGTGGCAAGGGAATTTTTTGAAATAACTCTAAATTTCAGCATAGTTTAAACATCCTTCAAGCAGTGAAGAACATGTGTTGTTATCACCAGTTCTGGGGGCTGCAGACTCTGTCAAGGGACAGAGAGGAAGAGTCCCTGGCTTGCAGCCTGTTGCCAAGTAAGTATGGCTGTGCCCCAATAAAACAACTTATGAACACTGAAATTTGAATTTCATGTAACTTTCAAGTGTTATGAACTTTTTAAAACCATTTAAAACTGTAAAAACCCTCGTTAGCTTCGCAGGCCATACAAAACAGGTAGGAGGTCGCAGCTGTAGACCCCTAGCACCAACTTCTTGAGGAAGGCCAGCCAGCGCTAGTACAGAGCCCACCAGAACAGAAGATGCTTGGTAAATGTTTATTGAGTGAGTTGAATGGAGATTATCAGCTAAGCCCAACGATGCCTCAGATGTAAAAACATACAAAAACATCCCCAAACATTTACAATGCAGTTTCCACAGACTTCCTTCACTAATATACTTAATGTTTTGTGACATTTACATTTGTTTTATTTTCTAACAGCTTTGGCACTTTATGGAAAAATGGAGCTTAAACGGAGTTCCTAAGTAGAGCCCTACTTTATAAAGGTCCAAATACAGGGCATAGCCTATAATGGTTTAATTTGTGATTATTTCATGGGAACCAGCAAGGTCCAAGGTTAGAGACATTGCACAGAGAGGAGCCTGGATGAGCGGACAGCAAAGCACTCGCTTCATTAATGTGGTGTTTTATCTTCACATGGAGGTTTTCACATAATTCAAGCTTTCTTTCTGCTCATCTTTATATTGCCTACATGAGTTACATGTCTTTCAGTGGCTCTTCATGCACACTCAATGAAAACTATTTCCCATGTGGTGGTGATGGCCCCTGTGCCAGCCCTGCCCAATTTTCTGGCATCTTCCTGTACGCAGCATCAAGGCTGGCTGTATCAATGCACAACCTGCCTGTGCTTCCATCCTCATCTATGAATAAGGATAGGTATTTATTTAAATTACAGGGTTGTCCAAGTAACCAATGTGGTAACATGTGCACTCTGGGAAGAAAGAGTGGCACCAAACTCTGTCTTAGCTAAATGTCACAGAGGTGTTGTAACTGTTTTCTCATAATTTTTTTATATACCTGATGGCTCCTTCTACACTGGAAGCTTCTAGAGGGCAGACACTACACCTCACTCATCTATCACCAGTTCTACAGCACAGTTCCTTGTCTGACACATGGCAGGAGATGTTCCCTTACTGTGCTGAAGCAACTAAACAATGTTTATAAATAACAAGTGAGGACATTAAAAATCTTAGATTAGGGACTTCTCTGGTGGTGCAGTGGATAAGAATCTGCCTGCGAATGCATGGGACACTTTTGATCTCTGGTCTGGGAAGATTCCACATGCCAAGGGCCAACTAAGCCCGTGTACCACAACTACTGAGCCCACAGGGTCAGCCCTTCAGAAGCCCCAAAGCNCATTAAAAATCTTAGATTAGGGACTTCTCTGGTGGTGCAGTGGATAAGAATCTGCCTGCGAATGCATGGGACACTTTTGATCTCTGGTCTGGGAAGATTCCACATGCCAAGGGCCAACTAAGCCCGTGTACCACAACTACTGAGCCCACAGGGTCAGCCCTTGAGAAGCCACAAAGCCAAACCAGAGAGTAGCCCCCAGCTAGTCTCAACTACAGAAAGCCCATGCATAGCGACGAAAGCCCAGCACAGCCAAAAAGGAGTAAGAAAATTTTTTAAAAGATCAGGACGAAAGGAATGGAACTTATAATCACTCTCACTTTCCTAGGTGTGTAATGTTTGTTTAGTCTTGAATCTTTATATATTCTAGTAAGAAACTAAATGTAGTAAAAAGTTTTACAAGAAATGACAAACACAGATAAAGTTCACTATAAATTTTAATCCATGATATAAAAGGGAATACCTTGTATTAGAAAATAAGATATAATGATCACATTCAATTTTGTAAATACTTCTATGGCACAAAGAGCTTTCCTTCAGATCCAACCTTGAAGTTGTGTTTTGTCTGCTTTTTGAGAATACCATCATAGTGGTAAACCATGAAGAACATGAGTAAAGCTGGTTAAAGATGACTGTCACAGAGGTACTGTTTAAACTCAAAAAGCAGAGTTCATTTATTCACTGAATTCATTAATGAATTCCCTTATGTAGAATAAAAGGTGATGCTCCATGCTTATCAGGAAATAGTGGTTTCTCCCAGTATAATCAGGAAGCTAATCACAATACTTAGGATGTGAGAAAACTTCCTTTTTAGTCATATCAATGTTGTTACTTCTTAGGTTCTGACATTATCATTATAGAAAAAGTACTTTTTCTTGAGGGAACGGCAACTTAATAGTGCTGATATAAATACAACAAATCCAAAGCAATGCTCAAAACATTACTGGAGGAATTTTTGAGAAGTTTAGCTTTAACTGTAACAACAAATAAAAGAAAGATGGTTAATTATATCCTCTTTTCAGAGGGTGAAAAGCTCTTAAGGTTTTTGACATTTTGTAGAATGTATAAGCTTTCTTCAAATGTTTTAAGATTGAAATTACAGCTATATTAATAATTTTGGAATTTAGCCTCATTGAATAAAATTTCATAACTATTTAACTGAAAAAACACTGTAAAATTTGAATAGGAATTATAAACTCTTAAAAGATAATTTTCAAGATACATGCCTACAGACAACCTAAGTGTAAAATTACATCTTTTTTGATTATACCTGGCAGTTCATGCCTCACTTCCCAAATACACGAATAATGAAAACAGAGTTCACATATTCAAAGGATGGGGCTTCTTCCCTTTTTAAAATTCATCAGGCTCTCAAGTGCCAAAAATGCGAAAAACTGCACACATGCAAACACAGTCCCAGCCCAAAGGAACACATATTCCTATACTTTCATCCCTTTGAAGACAGAGGAGACAGGGAATATAAATGACCCCTCCTTGCCATGTGACATTATCTATTTCTGTATATATATATATATTTCCTAAAAGAAATCAGTCCTGAATATTCATTGGAAGGACTAGTGCTGAAGCTGAAGCTCCAATACTTTGGCCACCTGATGCGAAGAGCTGACTCATTGGAAAAGACCCTGATGCTGCGAAAGACAGAGGGCAGGAGGAGAAGGGGACAACAGAGGATGAGATGGTTGGATGGCATCACTGACTCAATGGACGTGAGTTTGAGCAAACTCCAGGAGATGGTGAAAGACAGGGAAGCCTGGCGTGCTGAAGTTCATGGGGTTGCAAAGAGTCGGACATGACTTAGCAATTGAACAATATATATAGTTTGCTTTATGAGATTAGCAGGATAAAATAAAGGGTTAGATTTTTCACCATCTCTCATGCTACCTGGTAAGACGAGACCCAAAGTAGGTAGAGTACCACCAAGAGATTATACGGTGATTGGTGAACTGGCCTAAAATAATTAGGCTTTTTATTTGTAACTCCCTTTTAAAAGTTGTCATATGACAACAGCTTCAATTTATGACAGCAGATAAAAGAAAATGAGGTGCCATGCTCTATTAATCAAAATATTCTAAGATAAAAGAAAATACAAAACCTGAAAATAATGTCAGTGCTCTAGACCATTTAGAAAGTTATAATTATTAAAATTCTGAATAAAAAGGTCTTCAGAACAGATCCATCTCAAAACTATTTTACAAACTTTGGAAAAAATAGGCAGATTTCAAATGACTTGAAGTCTGATTTACAGATTTCATACAGTCTGAGTTTTTTTTTCCCTTGTAGTGCAGCTTTGCTTTAAAACCTCTCATACCAGTAATTGCTTCTTTATGCTGAAATAAAACTCTGTTTGTTCATTAATTTCCTGTACATCCCATCTGGTTTCAAAAGCAGCTCTTCATGTTTCCCACACTCGATGATTCTCCCCTGGTCAAGGACAGCTACCACGTTGGCGTTCTTAATCGTGGACAGACGGTGGGCAATGATGAACACTGTCCTTCCTTCCATCAGTCGGTCTAGAGCTTGCTGTACGAGGTGCTCATTCTCAGCATCCAGTGCACTGAAGAGGAGAGTCCACAGAAAGGCAAAGGGTCAGTGCCATGCACACTGTTCACGCATGTGTTTCCTGGTACACATACATGAGCCCCTCACAAGCAGCTAACCTCTACTATGATCAAAACTGCAACCCCCAGGTCAACTGTCTAAATTTTATAAAGTTACTATCAAAAAAAGAAGCTCTGAACCCTTGACCTCCAGAGACCTGCCATGTAAGTTAAAAAGGATTTTGCGCATCTGCTGATAAGTGATGAAGGATTCATCACAAAGGTCTGAATTGGACCTAGAACCCTCAACTCACAGTTCATCCTGTTCCCTGCCTCCCAACTGACATGATTAATTCATACCCCATCCCTTTAAAGTGTAAGGTGTTCTCAGCCACGTCACTTGAAATACAGAAGTAAGTTTGTGATAAAGAAAGAATTTGATTTAATATAATTACACATTAAGATATCCTCACCTGGTTGCTTCATCTAGGAGAAGAATTTTGGGATTCTGAAGGAAAAACATTAAAAAGATAAGAAAGATATAATTTTATTAGAAAAAAAATAACTCTCAGAAATAAAAAGAAATAAAGTATTGATACATGATACAACATGGATGACCCCTGAAAACACCCTAATGAAAGGAGCTGGACATAAAAGTCCATTTGCTTTATGAGATTAGCATGATAAAATAAAGGGTTAGATTTTTCACCATCTCTCATGCTACCTGGTAAGATGATGTCCAGAACAGGCACATCTGTAGGGGCAGATGTGTGGTCACCTGGGGTTGGGGTAAATGGGGAAATAAGGTGGGTGGGTATGTGTGAATGTTATTTTGGCAATGAAGAAAAGGTTCTAAAATTGATTACAGTGATGGATGCACAACTCTGAATACACGGACCCTGAACTATATGCTGTGCATGGGTGAACTATATAGCGTGTGAATTCTACCACAATAAAGTGTCTACGAAGGATGAAAAATACTTCATATGTGCTTGAGATAAGCTCGTAAAAGGAAGAGTTAGAGATGACTTTAAACCACTATCACAGTGATCAATGAACTGTGCAGCTTTATTCTGCAGGTGAAACAACTAAAAGTATTAGATGGGGCTGTAAAGTGAGTCAGACAGTCTAACTCTCAGGGTCCTCTTGGAATTTAGTTGGGAGCAGTACACACAAAACTGAAAAGAAAGAAGAGTCAGCCAATGTATATAACAGATAAATTCTAGCCTTGCCTAGGAATCTATCCACA